>BSBM01000622.1:2260000-2715000 GCA_027924585.1 Larix kaempferi
TTAAATCTAAGGGTGTATATCTCAACCTATATAGCCTTTATTACTCTATTGTAGGGTGTATATTGTTTACCATTGTAAACATAAATCATTAACATTACATTAAAAACGATGATTTTAACTATCCAAAATCCTAATTTAGTACCCATTCTCATAATGACACCCTAAAACATTTAATATCTTTTAAGTAAATTCTATAATTGTTCTAAAAACCAGCATAGATCCATCTTAAACTTGTATCTATCAAGCACCAAGAGGGATCCAATTTCTTGAGGTGTATTTCTTTTTTTAAATTTAAACTCAAGAAATTTAATCTCTCTTGATTGATAGATACGGGTTTAATTTTTAAGTTTTTATTTTATAAACGAACATCTATTTTTTAATTACTTTTCTTAATATTTTACTTTATGAACCAACGTGGATTTTTTTAAATAGTTTCCATAGTTTAATTTTTTATTTTATGAGCCGACATGAATATTTTTAATTATTTTTTAATTATATTTTATGAGCCGACATGAATTTTTTAATTCTTTTTTAATTATTTTGTTAGTAACAAACGTTACATGACGATGTAACGTTACATCACACACATTACAACATCCTCATCCACCTCCCGTGAATCTTCTAGGATCTGGAAGGGATTGTTGCTCATAACCCCTTTTCCCCGAGTTCCCTTCACTATCTTTTGTTGCCCCACCATTTTGTTTTTTCTTCTATTCCTTTCCTGCATAAACCCATCCTTGTCTGTTTTCCCCTCCTGGGATTGCTTAGAAGGAGGAGGTGATTGCAACACCTGAGGGAAATTCCTTCACAGGTGCCCATATTCGTGACATTGTCGGCATCTAAATGGGAGTTGTTCATAGTCCAGCGGCTGCACCCATTCCTCATCATCCCAGTTCAAACTAATGGCTTCCGACGGTTCTTTCGATAAGT
Organism: Larix kaempferi; assembly: GCA_027924585.1. Lineage (NCBI taxonomy): Eukaryota > Viridiplantae > Streptophyta > Pinopsida > Pinales > Pinaceae > Larix > Larix kaempferi. The sequence continues at coordinate 2,260,931 of BSBM01000622.1, forward strand.
CCATGTAAACACAGATGCAGGAAAAAGCAATATACCTTTGTTGTTTGGCCTACTCAGCCACTTTAACGAATTCCCTGATGTTATTGCCAATATCCTGAAGGATTTCCAGATCCGAATATTCACATGGCAAAGAGAATAGCCGTATCCATACATGGGAAATTGTCATGTCCTCCATTTTAGGGTTGAATATTTCTTTCCAGGGCCTGACATAGAGACCCGCCGAAAAGAAAAAATACGGTCCTCCCTCTAGAACTCTATCCCAGTCTTCAATGTTGAATAATATGATGGTGAAAAAAACCTTAGATCGTAGTTGGATGACATAATGTCCTTTAGGGTTCCAAGTACTTTTGATCCAGTGGAACAAATCATGTTCGCGAGGCCAGATCCCCACAAAGTTTCCTATTAGGGATTTTTCCTTCCATAGTTCAACTCTCTCTCTGAGAGTTTTAGATCTGATTTGCATAGACGGTATACTTTGGGATTTCGAGAGGTAGCCTCCTGGCCCCATCCTTCTCTTCGTTCCATTCTTGCCCCCACTTGTCTCGCCTTTCTCAGCTCCCTCAAACGTTCCTTCAGGAAATGGGTGCCTGAGTTTATTCGTGACCATTTCTTTCCGTATGGAGATACAAACCCCACCCAGATCATCCAGATCGCAGGCCCAAGCCATCCTGTCATTGCATGGCTAATCCTGTGCACAAACAGAAGCACCCCCTCTCTTGGTCCCCTGCCGTGAAGGTTTCGAAACCCTAGCTCAGACCTCCGTTTGCCTTGAAAAATGGACACGAAAGATCTCAATCTATATAACCTTTATTACTCTATTCTGGGGTGTATATTGTTTACCATTGTAAACATAAATCATTAACATTACATTAAAAACAATGATTTTAACAATCCAAAATTACAATTTAGTACCCATTTTGATAATGGCACCCTAAAAAATTTAATATCTTTTAAATAAATTATATTGTTCTCAAAATAATCGTTACAAGGATATTGAAATTAGGGTCCACAAATTATTTTCCTAATCCCATTATCTAACCTTTGACTAGATCCTAACTTCCCAGTTTTAGCTAAAAATGGTCTAAATTGAAATCCGTCAAAGTTTAGACTACTATGTTTTATATATTTTTGATGTTTTTAACAATCCAAAATTACAATTTAGTACCAAATTCTGGTAATGACATCCTAAAACATTTAACCATTACAAGGATATTGAAGTTAGGGTTCACAAAGTATTTACACCATTATCCAACCTTTGACTAGATCCTAGCTTCCTTCTTTTAACTAAAAATGTTTGAAACTGGACCAAAAAGAGGTCCAAAACAAATAATAATCTAAATCATTTAAAATAATATGAAGTGAAATCATTATTTCTTTTATAGGTTACGATGTACACCGTGTTTCATTTCTAATGGGTATATATATGTGCATCATGCAACACTATAACAAATGTTATATCAAAACGCTTTAAATCTAAGGGTGTATATCTCAACCTATATAGCCTTTAGTACTCTATTGTAGGGTGTATATTGTTTACCATCGTAAACATAAGTCATTAACATTACATTAAAAACAATGATTTTAACAATCCAAAATTCTAATTTAGTACCCATTCTCATAATGAAACCATAAAACATTTAATATTTTTTAAATAAATTCTACTCTTCTCAAAACCAGCATAGATCCATCTTAAACCCATATCTATCAAGCACAGAGAGGGATCCAATTTCTTGAGGTGTAAGGATCCAATTTCTTGAGGTGTACTACTTTTTTTAAATTTAAACTCAAGAAATTTGATCTCTCTTGATTGATAGATCCGGGTTTAAGTTTTAAGTTTTTATTTTATAAATGAACATTTATTTTTTAATTACTTTTCATAATATTTTATTTTATGAACGAGCATGTATTTTTTTAAATATTTTCCATAATTTAATATTTTATTTTATGAGCCCACATGAATTTTTTTAATTATATTTTATTAGCCGACATGAATTTTCTAATAATTTCATTAGTAACAAAGATATTGAATTTAGGGTCCACAAGGTATTTGCCCCATTGTCTAACCTTCTACTAGATCCTAACTTCCCAATTTTAACCAAAAATGGTCTAAACTAAAAATCCCTCAAAATCCGGTCCCTAGTTCACAGTACTATATTTTATATAATTTTCATGTTTTTAACCATCCAAAATTACAATTTAGTACCAAATTCTGATAATGACATCCTAAAACATTTAACCGTTACAAGGATATTGAAATCATGGTCCACAAACTATTTACACCATTATCTCACCTTTGACTAGATCCTAACATCCCGCTTTTAGCTAAAAATGTTTGAAAGAGGTCCAAATCAAATCATCTAATCTTGAAACTATTTGATTTATGTCATTAGAGTGTTTTATATAATATTGATGTATATAATGGTCTTCATGTTTGAGAAAGTGGTGATAGCATCTTTGGAGTAGGCAGATTGTTCTTCCATTCAACACTGAAGTTTCGAGTAGGTAGATTGTTCTTCCATTCAACACTGAAGTTTCGAGTAGGCAGATTGTTCTTCCATTCAACACTGAAGTTGGCCCTGGTCTACCTATAGAGTCATAGACTCATCCTTACGGTGTGGAAATTGCTAGTAAAGAGGATTCAGGAAGACAGTCTGGAAATATGGCATGCGGAGCCTGCCATTTTCTGAGGAGAAAGTGTGAAAAGGGGTGTGTATTCGCTCCTTACTTCCCCTCCGAAAATATGGACACGGAGAAATTTCGTGCAATACTTCAGGTTTTCGAAGAGAGCAACTAGCTGTTGCAGAATGTGCCCCAGGATCAACGCGGAGATGCCGTGGCCAGCATATCGTTAGATGAACTTATTGAGAAAATACATACCTTACGAGAAAAGAAATTCACTATCTCAAAGTTTCCAAGATACTTTATAGAAACCCCATGCCCCCGAACAATATGAACCAATCGAAGTTGGAAGTACTTCTTTATTTAAAGATAGTATAGGTCCAACCTCTTAGTCTGAAAACATTTTTCCTATTGCCCAAACTTATCAGTCACAGTTAGATAATTTGTCTACCTTTTCCCCTCTAACAATTCAATCTAATCCACAAGTCTCTGATGTTTCCTCTCAATCCGTGTCCACTATATATGCTGAAATATTTCCTATCATGTCATCCATGGGCCTCTTGGTTTCATCTTCCCAATATGCAATGGATTTTGGGGAAGATGTAATAGTCTCCTTAGGGTATTACTTCTTCATTTAAATACATAAGGTTGTAATGAGGAAGGGTGTCAAAAGAACAAGGGTTGATGATTTTGTCAATGCTCTTCATGAGCAAATTTGTATGCTCAGAAGGAAGCCTCTGAAATAGAAACTGCTATGGGAGCATTTTCAAGATAAAACTACCACACTATCTCTACATTTAATAGTATGATTGATGAAGATAGTGCTAATGTACATTCTTTGGAAGCTGAGAAGATGTCCCTTCATTCTGATTTTGCTGAACAGATAGAAGACCTCAAGGTTCAACATCAAAGTGAATTAGATTATATTATGATGCAATTGAATTCTCTAAGTCAAGAAAAGAGGAGAGCAAAAGAGACTGTTGCTACACATAACAATCAAATTAATGAACTGCAACAAAATATCCAACTGCTTACTCATCAAGCTACCTCTGGTTTATCTTGTACACTTACCTTAGAATAATTCAAAGTGGAAGGTTTAAAAGTGAACAAGGAGTATAAGGACATTCAAACAATATTCTTTTTTGAAATGAATGATCTTCAAAATGTTTTCAATGTGTTTGTTCATTTGTCTAATTTAGTTAACGAGTCGAGGGAATAAAAGAACGCTTCTAATAGGGATTATGAACAATTGGTTAATTGGATCACTTTGATGAAGAATTCTATAGAATCCTTACCTAGATTGGATCCTATGCTATCCAAGAAGGTGAATATCTTTCTTAAGTCCTTGAATTTCATTTGTGATGAAGTTTCAAGAATGGTTGAAAAAGGGCATAAAATCTATGGAAGGTTTTGGGATGAAACTGACAGCATACTTGAGGACATGAAAATGCAAACATTTGAAGAGTTGTCTTATGTGATGCCTTGCAGGATTAATTTGAATGAGGTTGACTGAATTAGAGAATATTCAGTTGTACAAATCAATTCACTTATCCAACTTGGCTTTCCAGCTATGAAGGCATTTATTTCTCATCCAATTGCCATGAAATCACATCTTATCGACTTCCTGCAAGGTTGGGGAAAATTTAGACAAAAGGATATTCATTCTCTCATCTATAAGGTAGAACTACAATTAAATCAAATAGTTCATGAATACATTACCCATGTGATGGAGATGCATGACAAGTGGAAAGGATATGTGCCAAATCCTAGTCAATTTGGCAGTTAGATCTCTCTAGGTTCTTGGAGTCCTGTTACTTGTTTCATGGATATACCTTATCCACTTGAGTCTATTTACTTGTAATCTTTGTAATGTAAAGGGGTCCTAGAATCTAGATTGAATGGCTAGTGAAATTAATTTACATCAGACTTTGTTGAAAACCTTGTAATTCCTTTTGAAGAACACTTTGATGTTTTATTGGGTAAATTGATGGAGATTGGAGGTTATTTTGTAATTGATTTTTCCTTATGAGTAAAATATAAATGTTTTTGTTTTGTTTTATTTATTATGCTTTTGATCCTATTCTAAGTCAATTCTCTTGAAATCATTTTTTAGAATATAAAACATTCATCGATTTGCATTATAATGGCTAGAATCGGATTTTGAGATTTTTCATTGATCTTAGTTCTCATTTAATATCATTGTGTCATGAATAGGATTTCTTGGGATATTTCCAATAAGTATTCCTTATATCGTGGTCCATTTTTCTTTTAATTAGAGATAACACCAAATTTGTTAATCTTGTTTTCCATAAATGATTATTGACAATTTTGTGATTTATTATAAAAAATTGATATCAAATTTTTTGTAAGAAAACAATTTATTTAATGATTTGTGTATGTTTATTAATATCTTAATAAGCTTACATAATTTCATATCAATAATGGGTTTTGTTTTAATCTGTGGTTTATCTTTGATTTAATTACAACACAATTTATTTTAAAGTAAATTGCTTAGGTTATTTCCTTTAGATTTTTCACTAACTCCTTCCTCTATTAGTTACCTATCTTTAACAGGTTTTCTTGTTAATATTTTAAGGTGAGATTAGTTTTAGGCCTACATTTTGCATCGTTAGTTAAAATTGCATATTAGGTTTTAGTTAAAAGCATTCCAAATCCTCCTTTCTAAGGAGCAATCCAATTATTGGCAACGAGGGTAGCATAATCTCGTCAAAGGAAGCTAACCCAAATGAATGGGGACCTAGAAAATCCCTAGATCTTGTTGTCTCTCCTAATTTGATGAGTTGGTAAATTTTTCCCATCAACACATGGTGCTAGAAGGAGGGTCTTGAACAAATTGAATCGAAAAAGAAGTAAATTGAAGTCCTCTAACAAGCTACTCCCCTATCACAAACCCATCCCGTGGCTGTACTAATCCATCAACATCTTCGGAAACTCCTAACATCTCGCAACCCAAATTCATAACCACACCATTTCCTCATCTTGAATGAAGCCTAGGTAAACCTTTAAACTCAACGAACCAAATATATTTAAATATAGATAAACTCGATGGTTTAATTTATAATCCCTAGATGCGTTGTGTGAACTTTTTAATACTTTTTGTTACACTGGTGTGCTTAACGGACATGGACATACTATTAATGATGCATCTTGTATATTTATAGGATGCACCACATAGTGTGGTGCAAGCTAAATATTTTGAGCACACTGCGCAATTTTTTTTAACTAATGAAAAAATGGAAAATTGAATCTAAATTCTAATTTTTCAAAAATGTAAATGAGGTAATAAACAATCTACCTGCTCACTTGCCCACTAAGGAGGCATGGTTTCCACATAGATAAATAATAATAATAATAATAATAATAATAAATAAATTATGGAACAACTTTGTAAAATTCGAAAGCAAACCAAATCCATTGGCAAGTCAAAGGAATTGAGGAATTTGAAAAACAATAGCACTAATCATGGGGCCTTCATATAGGGATGTTAAGCATTAATGCTTGTGTGGGTAGAAGCACTAAAAGAAATGTAAAAATAAAATTACTTTTTGGTATTTTTTACATTACCTTACTCCAATGCTCCTGATATGAAGACACGTCAATGTGCTATTATGTTTTAGGTGCATCGTCAAATTTTTAATAATACTAACATCCTCGTGCATGTTTTTTTAAGGCACCCAAGTGTGTGTATGGAAAATTAAAGACACTAGCCTAGAAGAACAGGTTTCCGGATTATCCACGGTCGACATTTTGACTGTCGACGTTTTGAATCCTCAATTGGATTCATCCTCAAGACAAATAATGGAGAGAAAAGTTGCTCTAGGTGTTAATAAATAGGTTATGCAAGACCGTTCATTTCCAAACTGATCTATCTTTCCAAATTCATATCTTATCCTTCCAAATTCTTGAACGAGAATGCTAAACAATCATTTTTCAATGATAATGCAATTAAGTCGATAATGATAATGCTAATACAATAATAATAATTTTTCAATGATAATGCAATAAAATCGATAATGATAATGCTAATATAGGGGAGACGGGGCTCCTTTCAAACAAGGATAAAGGAGCATGGAGTGGACATAAGGAGGGAGAGGACAAATACTTCTGCACTAGCGGAGCACTCTCAGAAAACGAAACACCGTGTCTGCCTAGAAAACACGAAGCTACTTGCAGTAGAAGACCACTACTACAAACGAAGGGTAAGAGAAGCGTTGGAAATCAAGAAGCACCCGAACAACCTAAATAGAGATGGGGGACTTGAAATAAGTGAAAGATGGCTACCACTGATCACCAAAGAAGGTAACAATCAAAACCAGGTATGATGGACAACCCTTCCTTCACTTCGTCATTATCATGAATTAATTATAAACATCACGCACTATCATTTTTATTATTAATGAGCAATCCAACAATAACTTAGATCATTTTCTTCTAGCATCTTTCTAATAATACTTGAATGCTAACATGCACAATGCCAAGGTGATTTTGTATTGATTTAATTTCATAATAACCTTAGCATTATTAGGTTATTTGCATTTCAATAGACAAGGTTATGATTTTGAGAGTTTGTACTTGATTATTAATTATGGTACCCTATTAATAATAATGGTTAATAATGGATTATATTGATAATAACGTTAGCATTATTAGGTTATTTACATTTTAATAGACAAGGTTATGATGTGCTTGATTATTAATTATGGTACCTTATTAATAATAATGGTTAATAATGTTTATTATTAATTACAAATGATATAAGGGTGTCTTATTAATGCGATTAGCATTCTTTTTTACCCTAATAATTCTTGATTCTTGATTTCATGATAACCTCAACCTTAACCTTAACATTGCAATTATTATCATTATTATTGTATTAGCATTATCATTATCGATTTTATTGCATTATCATTGCAAATTTATTATTATTGTATTAGCATTATCATTATCGACTTAATTGCATTATCATTGAAAAATGATTGTTTAGCATTCTCGTTCAAGAATTTGGAAGGATAAGATATGAATTTGGAAAGATAGATCAGTTTGGAAATTAACGGTCTTGCATAACCTATTTATTAACATAGAGCAACTCTTCTCTCCATTATTTGTCTTGAGGATGAATCCAGTTAAGGATTCGAAACGTCGACAGTAAATATGTCGACCATGGATAATACGGAAACCTATTGTTCTAACACCACAAACCACAGAAATCTCAAATCTTTGATCACGGACACTAGTCTATTTTTTGAATTTTTGAAAATAAAGAACTATGTTTCATTACCAATGTCGTAACTTGCAATGATGTGCTTGATTGTCATCCATGCTTTTATCCACCTATGTTTTTGGCACAATGTAAGATTTTAAACAAATGAACATGGTGGTGTGCCATGTATTTAGAGGCCTCGGTGCATCTCTTCACACATAAATGCATTGGCATTGGGTTTTTTTTTAATAAAAACATATATTTTATTACCAAATGTATTAACCTACTTTGGTGCTCCTTGAATTACAACACACTAGTGCACTATAATGTTCCTAGTGCACCATCTGAGTTGTGATAAAACTAAATATTGGTGCGGCATTTATTAAGCAGCATCGATGTGTGTCAATCCAATTAAATTAACCATTTGGTTTTAAAAATAAAAAAAAACTTTATTTTGTTATCAAATGTTTTTTAACATGACTCAGTGTGTTATGCACTATAACACCCCATTTCATTTCTATATTGAGGATGCACCAAAGAGAATTTTCTTAAAACTAAAATAAACTAAGTTTTTTTCATAGATCGGGCATAGAAACATGCAATGCATGTTAATTTTGGACGCACTGATGCACCAAGTTTAGGATATCACTAGTGCGTTTGTACAATTTAGGAGCACCAAAAAAAGAACCTCCACTAAAACATCTTGTTGCCCACCTTCACTAGCAAGATCCACTATAAACGTATAAGAAAAATATTTTGTAGGGAGGTTGTGCAAAAACTCCACTAGAAGGTGTTTTCCTTGTAGTGTGCTCATTAATAAAAATACCATAATAGTAGGTTGAAACTATATATTATAATAATGCCAAACAAACCTAAAATGAAAGAACCTTAACCCTAACATGATTTGGACTGAGTGGGAATGTTGAGCTAGACAAATTTGAGGTGTTTGACAAAAAGGGTAGCCTTACTAAGATCGTAACCTTTTTCTTAGTGCTTTAGTTTGGGTCTCGTTTATCTCATCAGAAAGAATATTAAAAAAAAACGAGTAGTCTCCCTAATATTTGGGCATAACTAGCCCCAAAATGCATGGTAAAGCCTTGGAAATGCATTGACAAAAAAAAATTAATTTATAATATCATGACCATTTTGTAGATAGATTTGGATGGCCTATGAGTTCAAGCAAATACACTCTATTGTAATGGTGCATGAGACGATCCTTTTGTTGTTATCACCTTAGGGGTAAAGTAATGCACCATTTGGCACTTAGCCTCAAACACCATATTAAAACACACACAACTAACCAAATATTTCTGCATGGCACAATCACATGCCACATGGATGTCACCTCAACACGATATCTTGGGGTTGAATGAGACACACACACACACGCCACATAAACACAACAAAGACATGTTACATCACAATCGAGTCAGTCTCTTTTCCATGTCCCCTAACATGTGGAAATATAATCATTTAATACATCAATATCCTTGCCATGTCAGACCTATGCCATGTGCCATATTTCCAGAATGCCACATCATTAGATTTTCCACATTAGTGATTGGTGAACCCCTCTCCATTGCCATTTCATTTTTCAAAGTTGATTTTCAAGTGGCATAATTTTCACATTTTGAGTCTTTTTTCTAGTGCGATCTATTATAATTATTATTATTATTATTATTTTCGCGTGGTACACAGCCTCAGCAATTAGTGGTCAAGGCTCGCTACATCCACATTAATAATTCTTAGTGGGGCCACCCGAAGGGGCCTCGCCCTATCGGCTCCAGTTTTGGGAACCTAACCCTAAAGGACCCAAAAAATTGGATTAAAGAGAATTGAACCTCTGACCTTGACTACCACGGTCTTGGACTCGGAAACTCCAACTAACTGAGATACCCCTCGAGGCTATTATTATTATTATTATTATTACTGTGTATTTTTTTGTGTGTTATATTCACTATATCGATTGGTTTCTAGAGATTTCATTGTTTGGTGATTTCTATCATCATTTTGTGACCTACAAAGTGAATCTATGTGTCATATAGGCATTGCTTTGAGTGTCTTTTTTTAAAGTTGTGCTAGATTTTGTGTACTTTGCATTGGTTTAATAAATTTCTATTTTTATAGCCTATTGATTTATTGTCTTCATTATGGTTAATATGAAGAATTATGATTAACGAATATAAATTATTACACATGAAGGTCCTATGTGGATATTTCTTAGGAAGTAAGAGGTTGCATAGAATCACTTTGGGAACAAAAAATGCACCTTTGGTTGCTAGGAAGAAAACCAAGTGAAATAACAAAAATGACAAAACTTGTGGACTCATTATTAGCACATAGATTGGGTCAACTTGTACCTTTTAGTGTTTTGGACCATTATACAACATTAGGTACATCATCAGTCCCAACTTATCACTCAGATCCTAAAGATGTAGGACATATGGACCAACTCAAACCTTAGGAAAAGGGATAAAAATTAGTGAATTCAAGCTTTAACCGTGAAAACATTGGAAAACCCTAAGATTTGAGTGCATTAAGATACCATATTAGTCTTCCTTTGATATTAATGTGGAAAAATTCTATAAAAGCATCAAAACTAGTGTGGCAACCCGTAGGGCACAAAAGCAACAATTATCTCGCTTGTCTTGCATGCACAATTACCTTTATTTCAATATTTTTGGCAAGAAACACTTCAGAGGCTCCATGGAGGATGGATAATCACCCTAGGAGGCCTCTCAAGCTATATAAAATTTAGGCTTGGGGTATTTGATGTTCATATTTTGGAGAAGCAATGTTATGTTGCAGGGTTATCACAAAAAACTGTGTAACATTACACTACCAGAGTGTTGTGAGAACATGAATGATTTTCCTTCTTTTGATTGTTGATAAACGAGGTTTTGTTGTGGATTAAAGGCTAGGGAGATTGGTGTTTTCTAAGAAAAGATTGAATCCAAAAGGAGGAGGACTATAGATCCATATGTCCATAGGTATATAAGTCTGCATTATTCTCCTCTTTCTTTGCATTAATATAATATGTATTTCCCCCGATAAAGATGGTATTCTCTTTATTCTTGGTGATTGCATGCTTTCATTTTCCATATTAACAAGAATGTTTTCTTAGATTTAGGGATTTTCACATGTAATGCAAGCTAGCTTTCCAAGCTAGTTCATTCTCTAGTTTTAGATGGTTAATCTCCTTTTCCATCCAAAGGGGAGGCTATTTCTTATTTGATAGTTGGTTTGTATATTGAATTGGAGTGGTTGATGCTCTAGGTTCCTACTCCTCTAGTGCAAGCCATTGAATAATAACTTTGGGATCTTTCCAGGGGTGAATAAATATCTCTTCCTCTCTCCCACTTGATTTTTTCTTGTAAAGAAAAATAAGCAGACCACAATATTATTTTTCTATCAAGGGCCAACCAACTTGTTGGGTTAGGAACCACTACTTGGTACACACACAAACCAATTCCCACATAACAAATGATGATTTCAAAGGGTAATTTTGTATTATTTTCCTTGTTTGGTTGTGTTGGTGGTATTTCAAACAACAAGTGTACAAAAAAACCTAATCTAGTTATTTGTGGAATGAGGTACATACAATAATGAAAATAAAATAAAATACAAGATAGCACAGAGACATGCAAATACTATACTAAACCTCAAAATTACACATGGAGGAAAGATAATCAAAAAACAATACTAACATCTAAACACAAGAAATGATGGTAAAAAGTATAATATTGTATTGATCCAATGGCAAAGCATGAGATTATAATCAACATTTGGAGAGATGGCCTTGTTGTAGTTAGGTGGGCCCCAAAGACTCTCTTTAGAAGAGTCCTTTGTCTCCTTGTTTGTTCCAACTCCAATTTATGGTAGGAATATACATGAAACTCTCAATGATGAAAGGATAATAATGACTGCTTCAAGTCCCCATACATGAATTTCAACAACATAACCTTACTTTCAGTGGTGTGTTATGAAATACAACACCGTGACCTTTATTTATAAGTGGATTGTGAAACCCTCCTATCTGAACATGATACATGAAGAAAAATGAATGTTGTTAGGGGGGTGAACAACCACAAAAGCCTTGCTGAAAACAAAGGGGGATCAAAATTTATGAAGAGATTAATGGATGAAATCTCAATCCAGAGGCTCAACTACTACCAAATGGAGCCAATAAAATCTAACTGGTGCTAAAATATTGCGTCCAACATTGGTTAGAACATGTAAGGATAAACATCAATGGAGACTCCCACGTGATTAATTAAAAATTGCTAGAAAGAGTCATACACATCAGGTGGTATTTGATAAGAACTAGAGCACTAAAAACATCCATGTGTATGAATCTCAATAGTGCAATAAAGAGTTGGAGTTGAGCAAATGAGAATCTACAAATTCTAGGGGCATTCATGACTCTCCTTATCTAGTTTAAAGTGACTCAATAATGAGGTAAACGAGACAAACATATACAAAGCCTCTAAACCACGCCGCTTGAAAAAGTGTGTTGATGTAGATAGGGAAAAGTTCATTAGAATCATGCTATAAGGGAACCCTGGCATGAGGTCCAACATATAATGTGGCAAATGTGGCTAGATGATACTAAAACAACAACTTAGAATGAAGCTAATGAAAATGGGACTCAAAGCTTCCCTTGTTCAGAGAATAATGGAAAGGTTGATATGTTAACAAATATAAGACACCAAAGGAGAGGGTTAAAACTAGGTAAGGGGATTATGATGACAACTCATTGGGTGAATAAAATTTAAGGTAAAAATGACAAATCACGATGACGGTAACTGGAGGAGGCATATTACTTGTGCCAAGATGGAAGGGTGTACTGAGATAAATAGACCTCAAGCTGTAAATGAGTGACCCAATATAGGATTGTTTAACAAGGGAAATTGGGACTAATGGAAAAATAGATCATCTAATGTAGTGGTACTATAGGAGCACAATCTTTTTTCCCAAAAGAATGAACTAATATGGATACATTATAAACAAGGAGATAGATTGTTGTTGATCCCTCAACAACTCCCCAAGTCATGTAGCTTGGAGCCCCAACTTAATTCTTTGGTCAAGATCAATAACCTAAATGTACTCTCCCTCAACCATGCTTCATCAATTTTAGCTTAACTATGGCACATTGTTGGATGGTATGTTTTTAAGCATGTATCTAAGCAATTCTTATATCACTGATCATTTTGGTGCATTCCTCTGCTAGCTTTATCACTTTCTCCTTGATCTATATCATCATGTTGCATGCTTGTAAGTGATTAAGAAGACTTGAGGAGTCTAGAGTCATAAGCAAAAGATTTAGTAGCTTGTCATGAGGTAGGATCATTAATTATGAATGAATCAAACATCTGACTTAGGGCCTACAAAAACTATTAGAGACTCTTTATATGGAATTAGGGACAATTGGAGTGGTTAGGAATGCTCTGATTCCATTAGGGTCACTAGGGTCACATTAGGGTCACCCGGATTCCATTAGGATCATTAGGGTCACATTAGGGTCACTGAAGTGTCGTTCAATACTATAGAACTAGGTTTAACTTCCCAAACTTGTGTCATCCTTAAAGTCCAATGACGACCCTCAATTTTATCATTTTCCAAAGCACTTAGGTTGGCCTTGAAGAAAGAGACTAAACACTTTTAAGAATTTTCAAGATAATATATTTGAAAAAAAATCCTTGCAGTGTTTCACACAAATAATGATTTCTATAACAGTCAATTTCACTATAAAAGTCTCTTTTTCATCACCAAAATATGAGAGAAATAAATCCACCAACATTTCAGAGGTTAAGGCCTCTAAGGGCCAATGTTTCAGATCTTTAAGGTTCTAAGTAGCCGACATGTCGGAGGTTAAGGCCTCTAAGGGTTGACATGTCAAATTTTGAGTCCTCTAAGGGTTGACAGGTCAGAGGATTAGGTCCCTAACTGGCCGAGATTTCGGAGGATTAGGCCTCTAACCGGCTGAAACTGCGAAAAGTGACCTCATTGTTTTGGTCATAAAATTTGACTCTGGCCTCCATTTTGGGCTTTATTTATACCATTGGAAAGGTATCAAAAATCCATACAAGTTTTCTATTATATGTTTTCTCATATGACCTCGTAGAAGGTTCTTAAATTCAAAATAAACATAGGGTTACATTGTAGGTGGAAAAAAAGGACAAAGTTGAGTTGTGGAATGGCCCAAGAACTTAGTAGCACAAACAAAATCAATGAAGGTCACTGGAATCAGGGAAGTAAACTTTAAAACCTTATTATGATGACAATTGACTTCTTAGATTGAATGAATATGATAAAGTATGATTTGAATCGTGTATATATTCTTAACTTGTGTAACTTGTTGTGATGTTACCCATGTATTAGTGTTGAGAGGGATCGATGCACACTCAAAGGAGATTAGTTAAATGGAAAAGGAAATATATCCAAATGATAGGGGATGAAGACTTGTGATAGACATGTAAAACACACAGAAAATGTTATTCCCTATTCAATAGATCTTAGAGAAAAGAAACTACCTCCTCATTGTTTGAAAAGAAGACATACACATATTTCATTATTTCAAACATGTATTGGATATTCAAGCGAGGAAAATGAAAAAATCATTTGAAAGTAAATTTTATGTAAAATTCAAATGAGAGAAAAGGACAAATCAATGAGAGACATTAAAAGCAAAGGAGGGAAGCCAAGAGTCACTTGGAAGGCCAAAAGCCATTGCAAAGCCAAGAGTCATTCTTATTCTTTATAAAATGTACTCTTGGGATGATTAGTGGAAGGGGGTTTTTGGATCTAGAGAGGGGATTTTTATCTAACAGAGCTTCCACTTGTAGACTTTATGTAAATTGTTTTTGGAAAGTTCTAATAAGAAGAAGCCATTGTTGGCCTAGCTATTTTGAAGGCAAAATTTCAACTCTGGGACCTCAATGCGTGGAACTTTTTATGCTAAGTTGATGCATTCCAGAATTGTTGTGAGAATGTTTTTCTATGTGGTAGGATATTCTTCTATAGAAGTAGCATTTATTTCTCTAATTTGTATCTAGAATTCATGCATTATAGTCGTGAATATAGTATTGTAATCAACTACTCATTTTTCATGATGATATGTTGTGCAACTAGTTATGTGTGTTTGTGTTCTTGTTCATATAGCAACTATATTGAAGATAAAAAAATTTACATATTTGGTACTATGTTCACATTTCTAGTTTTGATAGTTAGCCTAAGCATCATTATGCATTCTACATCTTAGATTAGCTACATTTCATATATTGCATTTCAAAAACCCTAAATGGTGGATTAGGTCGTAACCGATAAAACCTCAAGCCATAATGGTTGTCAGGCCATAATCCGCATGGGTTCCCTATTCCAAATAATGTTGGGTATAATTGGGACCTTTCATCAAGGGTAACCCCTACTATTTGCACATGAAGAATTATGCCCCGTTAATAATGCCCCAAAATGTAACCAAATAGATCAATATATTATGATGGAAAGAGAAATGATGAATGGAAGCAACCAAGGTTGGGCACTGATGGAAATCTCATTGAGGGAATGGTGACATAAGAACATAAATCATTTCCATAGTATGGAAGAGGAAGTGGGCCCATGACATGTGAAGAGTTATTGCATGATATGCCACTTATATAAAAATTGCGTTGAATTTTAGAGGAACAAGTCAACAAAATGGTGAGAAGAAGCAGAAGGCTCTCTAATAGATGAAATATATACAAACTCTCCATCATGAATGGGGTCACAACAAGATGGGTTCCAATATGCAACGTGGTACTTATTAACGGAAACAGATGCAAGTGGAGTACTACCATTGAGTGAAAATAGAATGCAATATGGTTGGTCTAAGCAACTCACTTCAATAGGGGGAGGGGGTCATAAAGGGATAATCAAGGGATTAAAAACAAGGCAATTATAGTGTAAACATATGGGATACATTATCTACATGCCAATTTGAAGAAGTATACCTAAAGGAATGGGTTGTATAAAAACATTGGGGGGAATGGTGCTCAGATGAACTACATGCACACATGAAGTAGATACCAGAGTGCAAAAGTAGTCATGAAATTGAAATTAATGGTGCATATGGCATGAAAATGGAGCTCTTGAACTCTTTCAGCATGAGAAACAACTTTAGGGAAAAAATGACTCTTTAGTGAAATAGTTAAACCTAATAAACAACCTACAACATGTGGACGTGCTTAGAGTAATGAAACTAAATATGTAGATGGTGTGAGAAATGGAGGTCATATGTTTCTATACAGAGAAAAGGAAAATTTGGGGTAATTATATAAATAGGGACTTGCACAAACTTCCTTCTCTTCATTTTTCTCCATTTATTTCCTTAATTTAGGTGATAGATGGTCTGAATGGAATCATGTTAGGGTTTTGTTGGGTTACGGGTATCAAAGGGATATATGTACAACATGTGAAATATCCATACAACAATTGCACCCCATGTATAGTGGGGGGGACCAAAGCTATACACTAATTGCACATTTGTTATCTGAAAAATTGCATGCCATGCATTATTTTTTTACTAACATTTGTGCACTAAGTGCACAATTGTTTGACTGACAACTGCATGTAAGAATGAGGGAATTCTTGCATGATTAAGTGAAGATAAAATGCCTCAATAATTTAATTGGTAGAATTCTTGGACTTGTTTTTTTTGCAAGCATCTATGAGGGTATGGTGGCAAGAGAAAGAGATGTTGACTATCCAAGAGGCTGTGGTGAGGGATCCACATGTCTGGGGACAACTAGGTCTCTACAAACTGTTGAAGTTCATGATGAATCCTCTAATGCATGTTAGAAAGTTGTTGAAGATGATCTTAGCTTGAGGATCAAAACCGATCAAGGGATGCTCCTATTTGGAACACAATTTCCTCCTTTTTTTCTTCAATTTTCTAGTATGTAAGATGAACAATAATTAAGTTACTGCTAACTAGGATTGTCTACTTATAACACCTAAAGAAAGAGTGCTTTGACATTTAGGGAGAGTGTTTAGTGGTGACACTCGTGGGTATACATTTACTAATATGGATACCAATGCATGAAGTGGTAGATAATATGCAACCAACTATGGGGAGATAGTATACCCTTGAAGACGTCATTGAGGATCATTATATTGATGGATCCACATAGGCCAATGGGGTTATAAATATTAGGGATATAAATACCCAAGTTGTGGTTGTCGTAGTAGTGTGTATATTTGGTTCTTTTGGCCCTTAGCGTGTCTAAGGTGACCAAAATATTATTCTTGAGCAATTCTTAGCAGGCACATGTTATGCATGGGGCCATATGATTTTGATAATGATCTGGTGACAATTGATCATTTACAACAGGGAGAATGCGAGTGAATTTGTTTTGGGTACTCTCCTTTGTTCCTTTTATTTTGAGAGGGTCCCCACCTTCTATCCACATCATGTGGTCCAAGTTACATGTCCATGGGAGCCTTGGATGTGGAGGTGGGGAGATATGATGAGATGTGGTGGAGGCAGTGTGATGGGTAATGTTTATACTCTATATTTGTTTGTCCATTGGACCAACTACTAGTTCAAATCAAGGAGTATCCCTATGAGGGGATATAATACATAGGTGATCCAAAGATGTTGAGGTCCACTTGGTCAAGCACGGGTACCCAATGGTGGGTTCTTTTGGTGCTTTTTGCGTTCACATTTTAACATGTTTGGTAGCTAGATGTGTTTACTTGCGTATGAGATATATGTGATATTGATACCACTCTGGTGTCTATGTCTGCATATGTGGCATCGATGAGGCCAATAGGAGAACATTGAAGTTGAGACACATAGGTCTAAGGATACCTAGTAATTGCAACTTAGTGATAGAAAGAGAACCCCTATGGGGATGATAGGTAGCTCTTACATGATCTTGATGTGATTGAATTGATCAACTCTTACAGGGTGTCATATAATGAGGTTATCATAATTTCATAAGTATCCACCCTAAGTGGTGTATTCTTTTGAGGAGAGAAACCATGGAAAGATAAAGTGTAAGGGACCTAGTTAGAAGGACCTTGATTCCTTTAGCAAGGGATCCCCCATCTGAAAAGGATGATAATTAAGAGGAGGATTATCTAAATGGGATATATTTCACCATCTTTGTATCTCATTTTGGATAGAGCCAAACTCTAAATGTAAACACATATTAATTTTTTAATGATGATGATGATGATACACACAAAAGCATGCACGTGCACACACCCCCCCCCACAAACAATTCCAGTCTCTACTCATCATAAATTAAATTCATAATCTAGTATTTCATAGTTACATACTTTTAATGATTATTTGATTTCATTTTTTTACATGGAATGTTTACTTGAGGCTTCTTAGTGTGATCAATGACGGTCTAGAATTTGGTTTGCAATATTATCTACAAAGCCATTGTGATTTATGGGAACTTGTTGAAAGTATTATTGAGGAGATCACCATCAAGACTAGCAAGATAATATTCCCCTTTCCCTAAGCATTGCTTAATGATGTAAGGACCCTGTCATAAAGATTCAAACTTATAATGACTTAATGTATCATGAAGTTGGTCGTAGACAAGGGTTAGCTCACCTTTGCAAAATGAGTGAGGATGAACTTGGTGGTCATAAAGGGATTTGGAATTTTTTTTCACATCTTTGTTGCTCTGTAAAGCATTATGGAGGTCCTCATCCTCTTGGTCCAATGAAACTAGTATTTTATCAAGAGCAATGATATTAAGGAGGATTTCCATATGTTAAATAATAGAGTAGGAAAAACACAAGATGGAAGAAAAATATTAAGCCATATTCAATGATATATCTGTCCAAAATATAAAGAAATATAGTACATAGTTATAACGACCTCCAAATCTAGATCAAACTTACAACTCATCAGCGGATAAGAATAACACTGCATTGATAGATAAAGGTAACAACTAATAAGAGGAAATCTAGGACTTTGTGATTGTATATGGACTCGTAGTCTAACAATCGCCCCTTTAATCATAAGTCCAAATAATTATACAAATAAAGTAAAAAGAACTAGTAATATGTCAAATTCTTAAATCTAAAACTCCCTAGCTGAGTCTCGATGAAGATGTGCATGAAAAATTGCCAAATCTAGAAAATCCCATTGTTTGAACATCGGTGAGATCCAATATCTATAATCACTCACTAATGTGAACTAAAATATCTAATGAGCAAAAATCATAAGAATTGGATCAGATTTAAGACAACCCAATCAAATTCCAAGCAACAATACTAGGTCTAATGACCATCCAGGTGAAAAACATGTCCACAATATCACTCTCATAAAATGGCAAACAAATAGTGATCAACATCTTGTGTACGATTCATTTGAACCATAAGTGATGAAATATTCAATTTACAACTTTATTGTTGTTGTTGTTGTCAAAACTTAAAGTTTGATAATCATCATTTTTATTCCCCCCTTTTTTATCTGAAAGGTGAGACATATGTCAAAGGGATCCAAGCTTGAGTCTCTAAGTGTGATGTCCCCAACCTCTAAATCAAGGCCAATGACACTTGGGAAAAACAAGGGAAGGCTGAATCAAGGTAATGCATAGTGGAATAAGGTTATATAAAACTGGGCTAGCATGCCAAAATCCAATAAAAGAAAACAATCAGCCTTTTTAAATGAAATGCAAGAATACAAATGCAGATCATTTCCCAAAGGACATGCTTATATGCAAGGTAGAAGCAAGCATGAAATGCAACCAGATTTGAACAAGCTATTAACATGAATTCAAACATGATATATCATATCTATTACAGCCATTTAATATTTAAAATAATCATATCTACAAGCCACCATAAACAATGTAAATAAAAAGATCTACAGGCTGCCACAATCAACCATATTAACAATGTTAGAAACCAAATCTATTGACTGCTGCCTACATCCATATTAGCATAATCAAAACCTAATATGAGGGCTTCCATATACAACCACATAAAAAATAACAACACCATATCTCATGGTTGTCACCTACATCCATAAAAATCATAAGCAAATCAAATCTATAAGAACATATATTTTTGAAAATGCAATAAACAATCATATAATAAAATATTCATCTTAATCATGGGAAACTAGCTTCAATAGGGAAACGTTCCAACTTTCCATAAACATGCCATTCTCATGCATATTTCAAAATGACAGTCACCCCTGAGCTAAATCCATAGATCCACAGGAGAGGTACTCTCGAACCAACATGCATGGTGCGCTCATCTCAACACCGGGAACACTGCCATACAACAAAAATTGTATCTCAGTCATACAAAAAGCTTCTTCAGTGAAACAAAAAGTATTCCTTATTGAAAATGATGTTTCAAAAAAAATGGAATAGGTCTCACAACCTATAAATGCTCAAAAATATCTTAACAAGAAGGTATGACCGTGCCCTTCTCAACACCGTGAGAAAACCCTGCCACACCAAAACAACCATATATTATTGATACATAAGCCTTTTTTGCTGAAATGAAAAGTATTTATTATTGGAAACGTTGCTCTAGACACAATGGAATAGGTCTCAAAACCCATAAATGATCAAAAAAATATGAAACAAATCATATGGTTGCGTCCTTTTCACACTGACAGAAACCACAACTACACCTTTCTCCATCTAAAATTCCCCTTCCATCTACACTACCTAGTGCAATGGGATTCCCTTCACTACATAAGTCCCTCAGGGCATCACCAACCACTGTTGGTATTCACGTGTAGATATTCGTACAGGGACAAGCAATGGGATAAGGACTCATGTCATTTTATTTACAAGCAACAACCCTCTCAATTTTTTTTATGCTTTACTGAATAAAATTGATCAGTGCTCTCAATTAGGAGAAAATTGAAAATTAGTATTCACGTTTTAGGGGTTAGGTCAAATTAAGTTGATTGATTTTATTTACAACTGTTTAAATTTTGAGTGTATATGATCAACTTTTATTATATTATTATTGATCATATATTATGATAAGCTGTTTATCAACTTATTGAATTTCTTAGATCTTTTTCTTTTCATGTAAATAGTGTTGATTTCATTTCTCACTTTGATACTGGGCATGAATGATGATGACATTTTATAAACTGAATGTGAGCTTTTGAGGTTAAACATCTTATCAAAATTGAGGGATTTCATCATTCATTTGATTCATCTTATTCTTTGTAAATAAATAACACGAAGTATCATTGTAAATATCGATCTTATCATGAAAATTGATTCAACTCCTGTGTTTGATAGACATTATACAAATTCCTAGTTTAATGATTATCTTTTTAATATGAGTGATATTTCTTAATACTTATTAACTTTGAAGAAATATCATATCATTATTATCTATTGAATTGAACTATTTTGATAATGATTTTTATAAAGTATGATATTATCATTTTGATCGTGGCACTTTCATCGTGACTTAATGTGTATTGATGTACATGTTATTTATGATTTTTGACACGTTCTAGGCTTCATCATGTTTATAACCTAGGGATGAACTATGAAACATTAAATCTGTACGATGAACATCCACGTATGATTCCTTTTGTGTGGAAGTTTGATGGCCATGTGTTTGTCACAGGATACAAATGTATATTTTGTTAACACCAATTCGGCAAACATTAAACATGAAATCATTTCACATTGACATCGCCTTGTTTGATACTCATATCATATTCATAAAAACATTTGATTTCGGATATTTGGTAATGATTTAAGATCTTATCAATATTTTGATATATGCGTTGGTTTGATGGTGAAGTTCTCACGCACAGAAGCAAGTTTAGGGTTACTTTGTAGTTTTCCCACGAGTTAGGAGGGTTTTGATCATGTTTGCACATTCATTCATCCCTATTCCCTCCATTTTTACCACATTGTATCATTCTTTGTTGGAAGAGGAACTTGTAGTTGAGCAGATGTCTCCTTTGAGTCGTTTTGAAGTTTCTGGACCAGAGTTGTTGGAATCCGACCAAGAATCCACTGCGTTATTTGAGAAAATCGGTTGGAAACCATTCTTCTTTGAGTTTAGCGGTCATAATGTGGAAGTAGATCGACAGTTTTCCCTATCATTTGATGGGAATAATGTTCATGTGGGAGATTTACAGTTTATTATTGATGAGGAGTTTATCTCCAAGGACACTAAGCTTCCATGTTCTGGAGAACGCTGGTTTAAAGGGTCCAAAGTAGATAGGAATAAATTCAAGCATTTCCTTCTACCATTATCTAAAGAACACGCTCATATTCAATTTGGGTTTCCTGTCAAGTACCTGAAAGATCAGTGGCAAATTCCTTTTCAAATCATTTCCAGGTACATTTCGTGTGATGGCCGTTTTTCACATATTCAGTTATATCATCTTAGGATTTTAATGGCGTTAAGGGGTTGGAAGATGAACTTGCCCTACTTCCTGCTACATAGTCTGTATAAGATGGTTGTGACTGTTCAGAAAACTATTGGTAACCCAGACCATAGTCTCTTCCATTATGGATTGATTAAGATTCTCATTCAATATCAATTATCTATTACGAGTCGAACCTGGGATGAGTTCTTGGCACAAAATGAGTTTGGGTTGACTCAATTTTGGCCCACTGTCGTGCCTAAAATCCGAGCTAAGAGAAGAAGATCTATTCTGGGTGATTTTTCAGTAGCAAAATGAGAAAGACTCGATGAATTAGGTTTAGCTGCCGGAATGGAAGAAATAACTATACCTAATCCATCGAAACAGTCAAAAGAAAATAGTATAGCCAAAAATACAAATGAAAGTCTTTCTCAGGGTAAGTTTGATCATCTAGTTTGTGTTGGTTCACTGCCGGATGCAACCGTAGGTAAAGCAGAAAATGAATGATAAGGCACAACTCTAGAAACCTTGAGGTAGCTGCTGATCAATTTGAAGGGGAAAATTGAAGATTCACAAGAAGTATGACGGGCTTGTCCACGCCTAAAGGTAAAGAACAGAGAAATAATCCTATTTGTATTGAAGTTGATAGTGAATTTGAGAATGAAACGTTCTCTGTTGAGACTCCTTTAAATCATTATGAAGTAGAGCAGAAAGATAGTCAGGATAATCATCCTATGTCTCGAAAAAATCCTTTGGTTGAAGAGACAAATTCCCAGAAACAATTCGAACAGGAATTTCGAGATGGATTGTCGATGAGTCATGAAAAGTTTCAAGATGATGACCTGCAACAGTATATTTTCTCAGAAAGGTTAGAAAGAGAACTAGAAGAAGTAAAAGAATCTTACAGTCATTTGAAATCTAAGTTGCGTCAACAAAAAGATGAATTGTTGACGTGGATAAATAGATGGCAACAAATGAAAGTAAAGAAAAACAAATTTAAATCGATGAATAAATTGCTTATCACATCACATGATGAGTTACTTAAGCATTAAAAGAATCGTGAGGAGAGGATTTTGAAACTCAGGGCTAGGCTATCTGAAGCCAGAAAGAAAGTCATTGCAAATTAATCCTTATAAGCCAATTTTGATAAAATTTTGTATACACGGGTAAATTGGTTTTTCAACTTTTCAGTTTTAAGTTTTCATCGATTTATAAGTGTTTTTATGGACATACATGTAGAATCATAGATTTTACAGGAGTGTCGTTATTAAGTTGTTTTACATTTATTTATTCTCGGTTATAATGCTTCTAACTCTTCTCTTAAACGTTACAGGTACCTTGTTCTTTTTGTATTGGTCAGCAAGTTTGTTAAATGGTGGGCTTTTCGTTTTAAGACATCTGTGGGTCGAAGAAGCAGTTGTATGATTGAAGTGATGAATTTTGTTTCAGATGCGATTACATTTGCGAGGTGTACATATCATGCGAAATTATTGGACTAATGGATATTTCTGCTGACGGTTGCAATTATCAGTTGCAAAGAATGAATACGTTTGCCAGGTGCCTTCTTATGAGGAAGTTTTAATGAACAGAAAGATAATGAACATTTGTTATGTAACAACTATTAGTAATTGAAATGCTATGATTTAGGTGTTAGGAATTATGATCCAAAAATGTAGTAAATAGAAGTTTAGTTTAATAAATGTAAAAGGGCATCTACACACTCACGTGATTATGTGAGGTGTCCCTTAGTTAGTTTTGGTAACGGTAAATTAGTTGTTACTCTTTGGATATTTAAATCCATCGAGTTTTCCATGTGAGGTAATCTTTCGGGATTTAGCCCTCACATCTCTGTGATGTAATTTTCCTTCTTCATTAATAAAGTTATGTGTCTGAGGACACTTTGTCAAAGTGGTATCAGAGCACGCGGTTGAAGCTTGGTCTGGTTGAAGCATGGTCTGGTTGGAACTTGGTTGGAAGGTGCTAAAGGTTGTTTGAAGAAGGTGACTTTCAAGGTTTTGGAATAGCGAAATTTTAACCCTACAAATTCTTGAAATATCCAACAACTTCAGGAAGAAATACAGGCCAAAGCAAGATTCTTCTGGTTCGCAATTAAACCTGCAAAGAGCGATTTATACAGCCAGAGGTCAGCTGAGATTGCTGGGAAGAAATTTGAGCTCAGCAGCATTATCTTCAACGGTGGTACCAAGTTGAATTCTGGAGAGAACTTGATCCTCCTGCTATGCGACAAGAGCAGTGGTCCGTTGAAGCAAGAGACGCACCCAGTGTTTCTGTCCTTACAGTATCAAAACAATAAAAAATTTGAGACGAGTTGCTCGTGGAGGCACCCAGCCACCATTTCCCGTCGCTATCTGCAGAAAAGGAGATGCGCAGAGGTCTGAGTGAGGTGAAGGCACCGTCGTGGAAGAGTTCGTGGACGCACCGTCGTGGAAGAGTTCGTGGACTCTGATGCGTGTAGCAGAGGTCTGAGGTGAAACTGGTGGAGCCTTGCCGTAGGCCATCTAGAGCAGGTTGTGGAGGAAGGCCTGCGCATGGTTATCTGAGTCTGATCGTGGAGGAAGGACCGCGCACCGGAAGCTATCGTGAAGGGAGGAAAGATCGGAAAGATCCAGCAAAATGTGCATGAACTGAAGGCAGGAAGCTATAAGGGAGGCTATCGTGAAGGGAGGAAAGATCCAAAACTCCAGCGTAGAAGAAGTTCAGCCATTCGTCCCTGTAACTCATTTGTTTGTCTCTGTCCATATTTTTAATCGGGGTTATTTTTTCACTTTTCATTTTAATTCAATGTTTATGTACTATTTTGAAAAGTGAATAATTACTATTCATTTTTATTTTTGGAGTTTATTTTTATATATTAAAAAAAACAAAGGTGGAGAAATCAATTTAAAGAAAAAAAAAAAAAAAAAAAGGGAAGTTATTGAAGTTGATGGGATTGGATCTTGTGACCTCCCACACAACAATATTGTATCTCTCCAATTCACCTATAAAGACTTGTTATCTTTTGGAGTGATAAGGTGTAATTTTTTATTGGGCATTGGAGTAATAAGGAGCATTGTTGGTGTAATAAGGAGTATTTGTATTTTCACTCAAGGTTTGATTAGAGCAAAGTGAAGCTCTATCAAATTCTTTTCTTGAGGCTATAAGTGGGTCAAGGCCAAGCCCCTATAGCTTTCTTTTGCATGGTGTGTGGTGTTTCTTGCAGCATTTCTTTCATGGTGACTGAGTAATTTTCTTTTAATGTTGGTGGTGATATTTTTGCATAAAATCTTCCATTGGTGATATAAGGTGATTGTTTACTTCTTATGGTGATATAAGGTGCTTTCTTTTATGCTTGGAGCTATAAGATTTGTATAATACACATCTTCTGGAGTTATAAGGTGTTTATTTTTTACAATGTCTAAAGTTATAAGTCTTTTTAATGAATCTGACAAGTTGGAAGGATCCAAAAATTATAAAGTTTGGAGTCGTCATATTCAAAGCACTCTTATTTACAATGAATTGTGGAAGGGTTTCTGTAATGCTAAACCTATCAAACCAACTAATCATGATCAGCTTGCAAAATGGGAAGTAAAAGATGAGAAGGCCTTAGCATTGATTCATAGTACTGTTTCTGATGATATTTATGTGCATATTGAAAATAGTTCTGATGCATGGTCAGCTTGGAAGACATTGAAAGATTTATTTGATTCTCAAAGTGAAGCTAAGAAAATTGATCTTCAATTGAAGTTGTTTCAACAAAAATTGTCTTCAGGAGGTGATGTCATGGAGTACATTTCTAGATTAAAAAATATCAAACAAGAAATTACAAGAGCTGGTTTTGATAAAATTGAAGACAGCATGATGGTGACCATTTTGATCGCAGGATTGCCTGAGACATATAAGCATTTTTTGGAAACTTTACAAATTACAAATAAATTGGATACCGTTTCTTTTGATGAACTAAGTGAATTACTTGCCACACATGAAAAGATTTTTGGTAAAACAAAGCAAACAGGAGAAGATGTTTTGGTTGCAAGTACTAGCAAACAATCTCCAGGTAATCATCAAAGAGGCCATGATCAGAAAGCTTTTCAAAATTCAAATAGAGGTCGTGGTCAGGGTTTTGGAAGAGGAAGAGGCCGCGGAAGAGGAAGAGGAAGAAATCAAGGAAGAGGTTCTAAAGAATTTGAAAGTACACAGTCACAGTTTTTTGGAAGAGGAAGAGGTTCAGGTAACCAACAGGTCTCTGGAAGAGGAAGAGCTAATAAACAGGTCACATGTTTTCGTTGTAATAGAGTTGGACATTATGCTTCAGACTGTAGAGTTCCATTTGAAAAAATTCTCAAAGAAAGAGAATCTAAAGAATCTTCATCAGCGGCACATTATGCTCATGCAGACGATAGTGAAAATTGTGAATATGTCTTTACAGCACTTGGACAATCAGAAATGGATTTTGTTCAAGTTCATCAGTTGGAATCAGTGAATTTTGTTCAGTCTTCTTCTTGTTTCAAAAATGATTTTGAAGATGCTTGGATTATGGATACAGGGGCTACTCAGCATATGACATATAGGAAAGATTTCTTTTGGAGTTATGAAGATTGTCATTTAAATTCAATTTTTCTTGCCGATGATTCTATTCATTTACCACAAGGAAAAGGAACAGTTAAGGTTGATTTGCCTGGAATTAGAGAAAGATTGATTTCTAATGTTTGGTATGTGCCTACATTTAAGAAAAATTTGTTGTCTTTAGTTGTCATTCGTCAATTAGGACATCAAGTTGTAATGGAAGGTGGTATCCTTTTTGTTAATTCAACAAAGGATGCATACAAAACAGTTATGACAGGTTATGAAGACGGAAAGCTACTTAGGATGAAGGGAACAGTCATTCCTAGGTCACAGGAACATTTGAAGGAATTTGCAGGTTTAGTTGAAACTGATGTTTCACCTATCCGCTTGTGGCACATTCGTTTTGGGCACTTGAATGTTGATAGTCTTGTACAGCTTCAAAAACAAGGAATGGTAAAGGGGTTGCCTACTTTTCGGAAGGAAAATGCAAAGTGTGAAGCTTGCATTTATGGCAAACAGAGAAGGATCGCTTTTTCAAAAAGCACTTGGAGAGCAACAAGGAGATTACAACTTATTCATAGTGATGTTTGTGGTCCTTTGGAAACTTCACTTGGTGGTTGTAAATATTTTTTGTTGTTTATTGATGATTTTAGCAGAATGGTTTGGGTGTATTTTTTGAAGGAAAAATCAGAAGTGTTTGAAAAGTTTGAGTCATTTCAAAATTTGGTTGAAACAGCAACAAAGGAAAAGATTGCTACTTTGAGAACTGATAATGGTGGTGAGTTTACATCAAATCATTTTTTGACTTATTGTCAGGAAAAAGGGATTAAAAGACAGTTGACCAATTTTTATACTCCACAGCAAAATGGAGTATCAGAAAGGATGAATCAGACTTTATTGGGCATGGCTAGAGCAATGTTATTTTTCAAAGGGTTGAAATCATGTTATTGGGCAGAAGCAGTTCATACAGCAGTTTATTTGAGGAATCGATCTCCTTCATCATCACTTGATGGAATAACTCCTTTTGAGGCTTGGTATGGATTCAAACCTATGGTCAAACATTTGAGAGTTTTTGGTTCAGTTTGTTATGCACTTGTCCCAAAAGAAAAACGAAAGAAGTTAGAGTCTAGAAGTATTAAGTGCATATTGATTGGTTATTCTCATGAAAAAAAGGGGTATAGGCTTCTGTCAGATGGAAAGTTTATTGTCAGCAGGGATGTGATTTTTGATGAAACTGAAAGTTTAAGTGTAGAAGAGGTTGATAAACAACTTAGTCACTTAGAGGAAAAAGTAACTAAGGAACAATTAAGGATGCAACACTTAAATAAGACAAGGAATGAACAATGGTTTGATCTCACTTCAGAAGTACAGGATGATGAACAGGTTGAAGATACTTTGAATTCTTCACAAGTTAACTTGGATGATTCAAATCAAGTTACCATTGAAAAGAACAAACCAAAATGGGCAACTAAGTTACTTCAGGATGTTAAGTCTGATGAAAAAGGCAAAACAGGTACACGGAGTTCTCATACAGGTTCAGAAAATTTTGCTCTTTCAGTTGTTGAACCAACTACTTTTAATGAAGCAGTTGAGTATGATGAATGGAAAATGGCCATGCAAAGTGAGTATGATGCAGTAATGAAGAATCAGACTTGGAAAATAGTTGATTGTCCACATGGTGTTAAACCCATTGGTTGTAAGTGGGTTTACAGAATTAAGTACAAAGCAAATGGAGATATTGATAAATATAAGGCAAGATTGGTGGCAAAGGGTTTTGCTCAGAAAGAAGGGATTGATTATGAAGAAACTTTTGCTCCAACAGCGAAATGGAATACTATCAGGATTGTGCTAGCTTTAGCTGCACAAAATGGATGGAAAGTGCATCAAATGGATGTAAAAAGTGCATTTCTAAACGGTGATCTACAAGAGGATGTTTATATGACTCAACCTCCTGGTTTTGAGGTTCCAGGGAAAGAAAATCAAGTTTGTAAACTGGTTAAGGCATTGTATGGATTGAAACAGGCTCCGAGAGCTTGGTATGCAAAAATGGATGCCTATCTACAGAAAGTTGGTTTTCTTCGTAGTGAGTCAGATGATACTTTGTATGTTCGAATTCAGGAAAACAACTTAGTCATCTTGGTTATGTATGTTGATGATTTGCTCATAACAGGTAACAATAATGATCATATATTTCAGGTTAAGAAAGAACTTCAAACAAGTTTTGAAATGACAGACTTGGGTTTACTTCATTACTATCTTGGAGTTGAAGTAAAGCAGCAGGAAGGAAGTATATTTATTTCTCAAGCTAAGTACATATCTGGATTATTGAAGAAGTTTGGAATGGAGGAATGTAAACCAGCGATTACTCCCATGGAACAAAATTTAAAACTTTCTAAGTTTGAAGGGGGGGAACTTGTAAATTGTACTGGATATAGACAGTTAATTGGATGTTTGATTTACTTGATGAATACTCGTCCTGATCTATCTTATGCAGTTAGCATACTTTCTAGATATATGCAGGAACCTAGAGAAAGTCATTGGAATGCAGCAAAAAGGGTGTTAAGGTATCTTCAAGGAACAAAGGATTTTGGACTTGAGTTTAAAAGAAACAAAAATTTCAAACTTGTTGGCTATTCAGATGCGGATTTTGCTAGAGATGTTGATGACAGGGCATCCACTTCAGGTTACTTAATGAATATGGGATCAGCTGCGGTGGCATGGAGTTGTAAAAAGCAGGATACAATTGCAAATTCTACAGCAGAAGTAGAATATATTTCAGCTTGGGAAGCTGCTTGTGAGATAGTTTGGTTAAGAAGGATTTTGCAAGACCTCAAAGTTGATCAGAAAGAAGCAACTTCATTATTTATTGATAATCAGTCAGCAATCAAGTTAGCCAAAAATCCTGTTTTTCATTCAAAAACTAAGCATGTGGATACTAAGTATCATTACATTCGGGCTCTCGTCGTCAAACAAATCATCAAGCCAAAGTATTGTCCATCAGAAGATCAAACTGCAGATATTTTTACAAAATCTCTTGGAAGGGTCAAATTTGATAAGTTTAGAAATGAACTTGGTATTTGTTCAAAAGAATTTTTGGATCAAAGGGGGGATTGTTAGGAATTATGATCCAAAAATGTAGTAAATAGAAGTTTAGTTTAATAAATGTAAAAGGGCATCTACACACTCACGTGATTATGTGAGGTGTCCCTTAGTTAGTTTTGGTAACGGTAAATTAGTTGTTACTCTTTGGATATTTAAATCCATCGAGTTTTCCATGTGAGGTAATCTTTCGGGATTTAGCCCTCACATCTCTGTGATGTAATTTTCCTTCTTCATTAATAAAGTTATGTGTCTGAGGACACTTTGTCATTAGGATAGTTGTTACGTAGGGAACTCGAAAGAGTTACTAGTGGGGATTATAAAAAACAATGGAGTTTCATTGTATAGGGTGGATGGAGTTCTGAAGAAAAGACTTGTTGAAATATTATGCAAATCTTAGTTTGATCGCTCTACTGGAGTTGTGTCCGGGTGGATGATTGTGACTATATTTCTTAAACTAGTACCTTTGTTTGGCTATCTTTTTCAGAAACTTAAATAGATATTTCAATATACTACTTTTCTTGTTTTATACTTACACGATTGTACTGTGATTATAATTGTGTAAATTATCTGAAAGTTACTCTGTTTGCTCAATATTAATATTTGATTAAATGTTGCTAAATATTTTTACTCAATATGTTATTGGTAACTGTGATTTAGTATCGGTACATTTCATATTTATTTTGATAGCATTTGTGTGTCCACAATGTTTTCTGAAATGAATACAATCTTTTAATCTGAATATTTGATATTGAATATTGATTATTGATTAATACATCATTATAGAATTAGTTGAAGTAGTTTTTCTATTTCAATTTTTGTGTTCTGTGCATATACAACAAAGAAGTTTATGTGATAATTTCTTATGTTATTTTTATCTGAGATATTATCATATTTAGTCTTTGTTATTTTAAAGATTAATTAATGATTGATTTAGTTTTCCAATCGCTCTCAGCTGAGATAGATTAGTTTAGTTATTCATAAGTTTTAGTTTAGTTTAAATTTTGGCAACTGTTAGATAGGTTTCATTTAGTTTTAGTTTGTTTAATTTCTGAAATAGTCATTTAAATAGAAATTCGAAACAAAACCACAACAGAAGACTTTCCTTAAGAAAGCAGACATTAGATTAACTTAGACTTAGATAATGACTTTAGGATTTAACTTTTATCATTAGATTAACTTAAATTACATTTTTGTTGAATTTTATAATTCTCCTTAAGAGAATAAATCCAACTGGTGGTAGGACCATAACCTACGAGGTATTGCCATCCCAAACACACTGGGATTTGTTCTAAGCTACTTGTGTGGGCTTTATCTCCTAAAGTTGGCAAGGTCATAAAATCAGGGCAATAAATGGCTCTATAAGGAGGGCCTGAACATGATTAATGGATGATAATCCTAAAGATAAACCTTCCACCAGTCAACAACCTCCGGTACAGTCTGATTCACAAACTAAATTTAGTGACTTTCCATTTAGTGAAAATATCAGAGTTTTAGCAGAGTCACGTAGAATCCTAACACAAGCATATGCACAGCAAGCTGGTTTGGCTCCAATAGATTTTGGATTACCTCGAAGATAGTGAAGAAACACTCAAACAACCACTGTAGAACAAGATCTATCTAACACTAATATTGTTCTGTCAGGTAATCTAAGTCCCCAAGCTAAAGACAGCCTAGAATATTTATTAGAACACATACTTCACCTGGTCTCCTTAATCTTGGAGGTTTTGGTCAACCACTGTCTCCTCCAGACTCTCGCCTGACTCTCCCAAACCTTTCAATCAGGATAGTTCCTCAAATTATGAAGAAAATCCTATGGCAGGAAATCAACCGAATCCACCAGCTCCATGGCTAAGGACAGCTGCTGTAGTTGTACCTGGTGCCCAACATGCATTACCAAAACATCCAAATAAGCTTCTTCCGAAGTTTAATCCGGATAACAAAGAGCCAACGGAAGGACATGTTGACAAATTTATTTTAGGTATTCAAATGATGAACGTTCAACATGAAGACGTAGTGTGTTGTCTTTTCCCATTAACTTTCGAAGGTAGAGCATCAACTTGGTACTTTTCATTAGTCCAGGGTTCGATTACCAATTGGGAAGATTTCAACAAAGCCTTCTTAGACAAATTTGGTGAAGACAAAACACCTGCTGCCTTAGCCCTTGAGTTGTCCAGAATCAAAATGGATACTAAAGAAAGAGTCAAGGACTTCAATCAGAGATTCTTGACATTAAAAAATAAAATTCCTACTGCATCTCAACCACCTGAGGACATTATTATTGAAAACTTTGCTCAGCTTTTCCAAAGTACTTAGGGATGTGGGTTAAATGAGCGGGTAAAACAACACTTCTTGAAACTTTTGAAGAGGCCATAAAAGTTGAAAAAGACTCTATGTATTATGAGCCTGAATGAAGTGGAAAGGTTGATACTTTTCCACGCAAGAAAACTGAACGATCCAGTGTGGATAAAGATAAGGCATATGACGTTGAACAACTGTAGAATGCAGTCTGAGCATTAACTAATGAATTTATAGGGTTGAAGAAAACAGGTTCTGAAGGTTCTTCTTCAAGAGGATATTTTAGAAACCAATTTAGATCCAACTCTGCTTCTAATAACAAACCAAGTTTACCTCCGGATGTAGCAGTTCAAGAAGAAATTTTTAACACCATTCTAGCAGTTTTGTCATTATCTGAAACTTCTTCGAATCAAGAAATTGTAGATCATGATGAAGCTGAACAGTCTGAAAATGAAGAAGAATTACTAGAACCTCAACAATTGAATGGTCATTTTTGGGACAATCTAAGTAAGGATGTTGAAAATAGTAACCCACCTTCAGGACAGCATGCATATAATACTAGAAGTAGAACATCAACTAATACTCCTGGAGCATCAACCAGTTCTACTCCAAGTAAAGATAACAATAATCAACAATCTAGCAAACAAGCTCAACCTGCTAAAAATACTCAATCTGCCCAGACTGGTCCAAAGTTAGAGTATGACATAATTGAAGATCTGAAAAAGTTGTGTGCAAACATTAGCATGTATGATTTGCTTCAAATTTACCCCATGCCTAATGGTCCTATCATTACTCCTGCAATGAGTTCTGTAGCCCCTAGTGTTCAGCAAAATGTAGCCGCTAATAGTTCAAACGCTGAAACAGTCTTTAATGACAAAGGCAAATCAGTAGCTGACAAATCCACACTGATAGGTAAGAACTCAAAGTCTACTACTCCTCCATTCCTTCTCACTTTCGAAATATTTAACAGAAACATCCATAATTGTATGGTCGATTCTGGTGCATCTACTAATGTGATGCCTTTGTTAGTCTGTCGAAGGTTGAACGCTAAATATGTTCCATTAGAGTCACAAATCACTCAACTTGATAGGACAAATGTGAGGGTATTGGGATAAATGAAAGATGTGTTGATTAGGCTTGCTAGTAATCCTTCTATTTTTCAGATTATTGATATTGTAGTTGCAGATATCCCAAATGCTTACGGATTATTTCTCAGCAAAGACTGGTCACAAAAATTGAATGGATTCTTTACTACTAATTGGTCAACCCTTTGGTTGCCTAAAAATGGTAAAGCAAATCAAATCAAAATAAGCAGGGAGAGTTATTTGAAACATACTGTTACAGAGATGCATGACCCAAGTGAGCCAGATTTGTTTTCAGAGTCTATTATGGGAAACTACATGTTTGAACTTGGTTTTGGAGATTTCAAATCTGATAAATCTGATTTTTCTAATAAAATTCAGCATTCTGAAATTTTTAATATTACTAATATTCAGAAAGATTCTTTGTCTAGAGATCTTGTAAATAATGTAAATAAATCAGATCATGTACATATTATAGACAGCAAAGTAGTTGCAAACAGTTCCACTTGGACATTATATTTTGATGGGTCAAAGTCGAAGGAAGGCGCAGGTGTTGTTTGTTTGTTAATTGACCCGAAAGGAAATAAGATTTGTATAACTTGTAGGTTATAATTTGATTGTACAAACAATATTCTAGAATATGAACCATTGATTCAAGGATTGAAAAAGGCAATAGATCTTGATATAAAGGCGTTGATCGTCTATGGAGATTCTGAAATCGTCGTCAGGCAGGTTCGTAATTCTATACACTGTATCTCAGAACATTTGCATAACTATCAACGTGAGGCATGGAAATTAATTTCGTATTTTGAAGCATTCAACATTCATTCTATTCCTAGGTTTCAAAATCAGGAAGCCGACTTATTAGCTAATGTTGCTTCAAAATTAATTCCGTCTGAAAATTTCACTTCATATTTCTTTTCAGTTGATTTAATTTTTAGACCTTCAATTCCATATAATATAATTAACTGGTGAGTTTTTTATGACGATGCGCAGATTGTAAATTTTCTGACAAATGAAGACACGTTTAAGGATGTAGCTATTTATGAAATAACTCATGACGAAAATCTGCACAACTTTACGGTAATAAATGATGTTTGTTCAATTGAAAAGGCTATGGAAAAGGTAAAATCGATTCCCAGCTATGTTTTGCGATTGGAGAAATTTTATGATTTGCATGATAAATTTAAAGCAGTTCCTAATTTCAAAACCAATAGTTCACAAATGAAATTTGAAACTATAAATTTAGGAACATAATCTAATCCCCAAACTGTGAATTTAGGAGTAGATTGCACCCCTGCAGAGAAATCAGCATTCATTAAGTTATTTAAAGAATTCAAGGACGTGTTCGCATGGACATATGATGACTTAAAGACCTTCAATCCACAAGTTATGCAACATGTCATTCCCATGAAACAAGCAACAAAACCTTTTCAGCAGAAACTCAGGAAGTTTCATCCAAATCTGGAACCAACCATTAAGAAAGAGTTGAATAAGCTTTTAGCTGCCAAAATTATCTTTCCAATTAGACATACTCAATGGGTAGCAAATTTGGTTCCAGTTAGGAAGAAAAATGGTGATATTCGATTGTGTGTTGACTTTCGCAACCTAAACAGGTCCTCCGAAAAGGACAATTATCCAGTTCCTCCCATGGAACAAATTTTACAAAAGGTTTATGGTTCTGAGATGTTGTCATTACTTGACGGTTTCTCAGGGTATAATTAGATCCTAGTATCCCCTGATGACCAACTCAAAACAGCATTCAAGACCCCTTGGGAAACATATGCTTATCGTAAGATTCCTTTTGGGTTAATTAATGCTGGGGCAACTTTTCAAAGAGCAATGGATATTGCTTTTAGAGGATTGATCAATCACTCGGTGTTTGTATACCTTGACGATGTTACAGTGTTTTCCAAACGCAGACCTGATCATATTTCACATCTTAGAAAGGTACTCAAATGTTGTAGGAAATATGGAATATCTCTGAATCCAAAAAAAACAATTTTTGTTGTTACACAAGTTATCCTGTTAGGTTGTGTGGTATCAAGACATGGGATCATGATTGATCCTGAATGAACACAGGCCATAGCAAAGATCACTTTTCCTGCAAATAAGAAGGCAATGCAATCATTTCTTGGCAAAATGAACTTTGTTAGAAGATTCATTCCTAGTTTCTTAGAAATAGTTCGTCCATTGCAAAAGATGATAAAGAAAGATGTTGTTTTCAATTGGGATCCTACTGAAAAGGAATCATTTCATAAAATTTTAGAGGCAATTTCAGAAGCACCTAGTTTACTTAGCCCATATTTTAGCAAAGACTTCATCTTGTATACCTTTGCTTCTGATATCTCATACGCAACAGTCTTAACCCAACAAAATCAACAAAATAATGAAGTTCCAATTTCATTTATGAGTTCCAACTTCAAAGCTGCTGAATTAAACTAACATGAAGTTGATAAACAAGCCTTTGTTGTTTTTAAAGCAGTTAAACACTTTCGTCCTTATCTCCTTAAATCAAGAACCAAGGTGATTGTTCCATTTCCCGCAGTAAGAAATTTGCTGGTTCAAAAGGATTTAGGAGATAAACGAGCCCCGTGGATGACTGCTCTCCAAGAATATGACCTGGAAATCAAACCTTCTACTGTGATTAAAGGTCAAGGATTATGTAAGCTTGCTGCTACAGCAGCTCATTTTCCAAACACAGATTCTGAAATAAACATTGATGAAACTCTGTTGGTTAGAGAAATTTATTTTGATCCACTGCCACAAGACTCTTGGTATTCAGCTCTAAGAACTCTTCTTGAAACAGGAACTTGCCCTGATCATCTAGAACCTAGGAAAAGAAGAGCACTTAGATTGAAATCAACACCTTATCTTTTGATTGATAACACTTTGTTCAGGCGCAATTCAGACTGTGTATTACTTCGTTGTTTAGACAAGGACGAAACTGAAACAAGCATGAAGGAGTTACATTCTGGCCCTGCAGGTGGTCACTTTGGAGGTGAGACTACCGCTCACAAAATTATTAGGGTTGGATATTATTGGCCTACTTTATTCAGAGACTCTTATGCTTTTGCCAGAAAGTGTCAAGAATGTCAAATGGCTGCAGGTAGAGTCAAAAATTCCACCTTCCCTTTATAGTTGGTTACAGTGGAGAGACCTTTTCAACAATGGGGTATTGATATTGTTGGTCCGATAAACCCACCCTCGTCTTTACGACATAAGTATATCATAACAGCAACTGATTATTTTACTCGATGGGAAGAGGCTGTACCTTTAAGAGTAGTTAACACTAATCAAGTAATTTTATTCATTGAATCTTTTATTATTACACGATTTGGTGTTCCTGACTCTCTGGTTTTTTATAATGCTTCTTATTTTTCATCGGTTGAATTAACACAATTTGCACTAGAAAAGGGAATAAGGGTTAGATATTCTGCGAACTACCATCCTCACGGAAATGGTTTAGTTGAATCAACCAACAAAAATTTGTTAAAGATTCTGAAAAGGACTATTTCAACTCACCATCGAAATTGGAACACGGCTCTGTTCAATGCATTATGGGCTAATAGGGTTACTCCTAAGTCTTCCATTGGCAATTCACCTTTATTTTTAGTCTATGGAACCGAAGTTATCTTACCACCAAATCTATTTTTACCTTCTCTTCAACTTTCTCAATCTGTTCAAGACGAGGAATGTTCAGTGTTAAAAAAGAGAATCAGTATTTGTTAAAATTATAAGAAGAAAGAGTTAAGGCCAAGCAACATTTATTTAAACATCAGTAGATAGTCAAATCCTGGTTCGATTAGTCTTCTAGTTCTAATAGAGAGTTTTAGGTCAGTGATCTAGTTCTCAAATGGGATAGAGCTCATGAAGATAAAGGGGAACATAACAAATTTCAGAATCCTTGGTTAGGACCATTCGTCATTTCTGATAGGTTAGGTCCTAGTACTTTTCGTCTTCAAACCTTGGAAGGCCAACTCGAAATTCTTCCAGTAAATGGGTTGGTACTTAAGAAGTATTTCTGTTGATTTTTGCATATGTATATATTGTTGAACATAAGTTTGTCTATCTTGTAAAATTATTGTACAGTTTGTCTTTTAATTTTTCAATTTCTGTAATATACAGTATTTCTTCCACTTTGATTAATTTTTGTGAATATTTTTCTGTACATACTAATCTCTGGTATCGCAAAACAATTTGACTTGATTTTGAATTTTTTCTGTTCATTCTTTTATCAATCAAAATCTCTGAAAATCTTTATTTTTCCAATTTCTTTTCAAATCGAATTTCTTTGTAAATATACTGTAATGGCATTTTAGAATTAGTTTTCTTAACTTCTCAGGAAAAGATGAAAATTCTTTTTATAAAACATCATAATCTTTTCAATCTTCTATACATAATTTTGTCGAATTTCTGAACATGACTGTAGGCAAATAAACTTAGTTTTATAAATAACTTAGTTTTATTTTGAATATTATCCAAAAAATAAAAAAAAATCTGTTTGAGAAGGGTATTTGTAAATAAATAAACCCCAGGGCTCAAATTTAGTTTTGTTCATTTGTCTTAATAGTTGAAATTTGATAGGTCTTCAAGATTTGATCGGACTTATCAATTCTTCTTGAATCTGATTTGGATCATTTACTAATAATGTTTGCGCTTACGATTAGGATTAATCTTTCATTATCTGTGTACTTATACGTTAGGATGGCTGATAGTTTTTCTTTTCAAAACATAGTACTTGGGAAAATCTTTATTAATTTGCATCATCAGTCATTTATTTAAAAGTCTATTTATTATCTGCTCCATGCATAATTATCTTTCATAAGTTAGATTTTGATTGGAGAATAGGAGGTCTCATCACGAGCCAGCCTAATCATGATCATCAGTTTTATTAAAGATAACATCATTTCTGATCACCAGGGTGATGGCTCTTGATCGAAAGATCAAGGGACGGGAGGTCTCATCGCGAGCCGGCTTGTTTATCTTTGATAAAACTCGTGAATGATGTTGTCTTTATAAGGTTACCATGCCTGGACAGTGGTCTTCAATTAACGTTTAATGGAAAATCAATAAATATTTTATAATTGGAGCAGGTTTTGAAAAAATTTCAGAGAAATAAGTAGGCACATCTTTACACTATGATACAGATTATTTTTATACTGAGTATTTTGTTTTGACGAGGGAATTGTTAACTTGTCTATAACAAAATCTTTATCTACAGGAATGAAGATAGTTCTGAAAAATATTCGCAAATGTTGTTTTGGTTATGATTCTAGTTAGATTAAGTTTTTCTGACTTGTTTGGGAAAATTTTAAGACTATGTTTGTTTCAGCTTTTAAGATTGTGAGCAGAGATAACTGGTTCGTCCAGGTCGTCGCCATTTCTTGACAAGCAACAAGCCTCTCAATTTTTTTTTCTGCTTTAGTGAATAAAAATGATCAGTACTCTCAATTAGGTGAAAATTGAAAATTAGGATTAACGTTTTAGGGGTTAGGTCAAATTAAGTTGATTGATTTTATTTACAACTGTTTAAATTTTGAGTTTATATGATCAGCTTTTATTATATTATTATTGATCATATATTATGATAAGATGTTTATCAACTTATTGAATTTCTTAGATCTTTTTCTTTTCATGTATACAGTGTTGATTTCATTTCTCACTTTGATACTGGGCATGAATGATGATGACATTTTATAAACTGAATGTGAGCTTTTGAGGTTAAACATCTTATCAAAATTGAGGGAGTTCATCATTCATTTGATTCATCTTATTCTTTGTAAATAAATAACACGAAGTATCATTGTAAATATCGATCTTATCATGACAATTGATTCAACTCCTGTGTTTGATAGACATTATACAAATTCCTAGTTTAATTATTATCTTTTTAATATGAGTGATATTTCTTAATACTTATTAACTTTGAAGAAATATCATATCATTGCTATCTATTGAATTGAACTATTTTGATAATGATTTTTATAAAGTATGATATTATCATTTTGATCGTGGCACTTTCATCATGACTTAATGTGTATTGATGTACATGTTATTTATGATTTTTGACATGTTCTAGGCTTCATCATGTTTATAACCTAGGGATGAACTATGAAACATTAAAGCTGTACGATGAACATCCACGTATGATTCCTTTTGTGTGGAAGTTTGATGGCCATGTGTTTGTCACATGATACAAATGTATATTTTGTTAACACCTATTCGGCAAACATTAAACACGAAATCATTTCACATTGACATCGCCTTGTTTGATACTCATATCATATTCATAAAAACATTTGATTTCGGATATTTGGTAATGATTTTAGATCTTATCAATATTTTAATATATGCGTTGGTTTGATGGTGAAGTTCTCACGCAGAAGCAAGTTTAGGGTTACTTTGTAGTTTTCCCACGAGTTAGGAGGGTTTTGATCATGTCTACACATTTATTCATCCCTATTCCCTCTGTTTTTACCACACTGTATCATTCTTTGTTGGACGAGGAACCTGTAGTTGAGCAGATCGCTCCTTTGAGTCGTTTTGAGGTTTCTGGACCAGATTTGTTAGAATCCGACCAAGAATCCACTGCGTTATTTGAGAAAATCGGTTGGAAACCATTCTTCTTTGAGTTTAGCGGTCATAATGTGGAAGTAGCTCAACAGTTTTCCCTCTCATTTGATGGGAATAATGTTCATGTGGGAGATTTACAGTTTATTATTGATGAGGAGTTTATCTCCAAGGCCACTAAGCTTCCATGTTCTAGAGAACGCTGGTTTAAAGGGTCCAAAGTAGATAGGAAGAAATTCAAGCATTTCCTTCTACCATTATCTAAAGAACATGCTCATATTCAATTTGGGTTTCCTGTCAAGTACCTAAAAGATCAGTGGAAAATTCCTTTTCAAATCATTTCCAGGTGCATTTCATGTGATGGCCATTTTTCACATATTCAGTTATATGATCTTAGGATTTTATCGGAATTAAGGGGTTGGAAGATGAACTTGCCCTACTTCCTGCTACATAGTCTGTATAAGATGGTTGTGACTGTTCAGAAAACTATTAGTAACCTAAACCATAGTCTCTTCCATTATGGATTGATTAAGATTCTCATTCAATATCAATTATCTATTACGAGTCGAACCTAGGATGAGTTCTTGGCACAAAATGAGTTTGGGTTGACTCAATTTTGGCCCACTATCCTTCCTAAAATCCGAGCTAAGAGAAGAAGATCTATTCGGGGTGATTTTTTAGTAGCAAAACGAGAAAGACTCGATGAATTAGGTTTAGCTTCCGAAATGGAAGAAATAACTATACCTAATCCATCGAAACAATCAAAAGAAAATAGTATAGCCGAAAATACAAATGAAAGTCTTTCTCAGGGTAAGTTTGATCATCTGGTTTGTGTTCGTTCACTGCCGGATGCAACCGTAGGTAAAGTAGAAAATGAAATGATAAGGCACAACTCTAGAAACCCTGAGGTAGTTGCTGATCAATTTGAAGGGGAAAATCGAAGATTCACAAGAAGTATGACGGGCTTGTCCACGCCTAAAGGTAAAGAACAGAGCAATAATCCTATTTGTATTGAAGTTGATAGTGAATTTGAGAATGAAACGTTCTTTGTTGAGACTCCTTTAAATCATTATGAAGGAGAGCAGAAAGATAGTCAGGATAACCATCCTGTGTCTCCACAAAAGCCTTTGGTTGAAGAGACAAATTCTCAGAAACAATTCGAACAGGAATTTCGAGATGGATTGTCGATGAGTCATGAAAAGTTTCAAGATGATGACCTGCAACAGTATATTTTCTCAGAAAGGTTAGAAAGAGAACTAGAAGAATTGAAAGAAGCTTACAGTCATTTGAAATCTAAGTTGCATCAACAAAAAGATGAATTGTTGACGTGGATAAATAGATGACAACAAATGAAAGTAAAGAAAAACAAATTTAAATCGATGAAGAAATTGCTTATCACATCACATGATAAGTTACTTAAGCGTGAAAAGAATCGTGAGGAGAGGATTTTGAAACTCAAGGCTATGCTATCTAAAGCCAGAAGGAAGGCCATTGCAAATTAATCCTTATAAGCCAATTTTGATAAAATTTTGTATACACAGGTAAATTGGTTTTTCAACTTTTCAGTTTTAAGTTTTCATCGATTTATAAGTGTTTTTATGGACATACCTGTAGAATCATAGATTTTACAGGAGTGTCATTATTAAGTTGTTTTACATTTATTTATTCTCGGTTATAATGCTTCTAACTCTTCTCTTAAGCGTTACAGGTACCTTGTTCTTTTTGTATTGGTCAGCAAGTTTGTTAAATGGTGGGCTTTCCGTTTTAAGACATCTGTCGGTCGAAGAAGCAGTTGTATGATTGAAGTGATGAATTTTGTTTCAGATGCGATTACATTTTCCAGGTGTACATATCATGCGAAATTATTGGACTAATGGAGATTTCTGCTGATGGTTGCAATTATCAATTGCAAAGAATGAATACGTTTTCCAAGTGCCTTCTTATGAGTAAGTTTTAATGAACAGAAAGATAATGAACATTTGTTATGTAACAGCTGTTAGTAATTGAAATGCTATGATTTAGGATAGTTGTTACCTAGGGAACTCGAAAGAGTTACTAGTGAGGATTATAAAAAAAGTGGAGTTTCATTGTATAGTGTGGATGGAGTTCTGAAGAAAAGACTTGTTGAAATATTATGCAAATCTTAGTTTGATCGCTCTACTGGAGTTGTGTCCTGGTGGATGATTGTGACTGAATTTCTTAAACTGGTACCTTTGTTTGGCTATCTTTTTCAGAAACTTAAATACATATTTCAATATACTACTTTTCTTGTTTTATACTTACACGATTGTACTGTGATTATAATTGTGTAAATTATCTGAAAGTTACTCTGTTTGCTCAATATTAATATTTGATTAAATGTTGCTAAATATTTTACTCAATATGTTATTGGTAACTGTGATTTAGTATCAGTACATTTCATATTTATTTTGATAGCATTTGTGTGTCCACAATGTTTTCTGAAATGAATACAATCTTTTAATCTGAATATTTGATATTGAATATTGATTATTGATTAATACATCATTATAGAATTATTTGAAGTAGTTTTTCTATTTCAATTTTTTTGTTCTGTGCATATACAACAAAGAAGTTTATGTGATAATTTCTTATGTTATTTTTACCTGAGATATTATCATATTTAGTCTTTGTTATTTTAAAGATTAATTAATGATTGATTTAGTTTTCCAATCGCTCTCAACTGAGATAGATTAGTTTAGTTATTCATAAGTTTTAGTTTAGTTTAAATTTTGGCAACTGTTATATAGGTTTCATTTAGTTTTAGTTTTTTTTAATTTCTGAAATAGTCATTTAAATAGAAATTCGAAACAAAACCACAATAAAAGACTTTCCTTTAGAAAGCAGACATTAGATTAACTTAGACTTAGATAATGACTTTAGGATTTAACTTTTATCATTAGATTAACTTAGGTTACATTTTTGTTGAATTTTATAATTCTCCTTAAGAGAATAAATCCAATTGGTAGTAGGACCATAACCTACGAGGTATTGCCATCCCAAACACACTGGGAGCTGTTCTAAGCTACTTGTGTGGGATTTATCTCCTAAAGTTGTCCAGGTCATAAAATCAGGCCAACACGTTTTCCGCACAGTCAATATTTAATCCCCATTACAGGGTCTTCAAACCTCATTACAAGGCCTTCAATCTTCAACAATACAATGCATCTCCTACTCAAGAGCATGTATTTCCAAAAACAAGAGAGCATTCCATTGCACTGGAGAAATAAAGAGAGAGAGAGGAAGAATGAAAGAGAGCCCCTTTCCAATCCTTCTATAGCAATTCAAATTCCCAAGGAAGTAACTCCAATTCCAAGAGAGGTAACTCAAATTTACTGGGGTTTACTCAATTCATGAGAGGGAGGTTACAATTAGATATTCCCTTTCCTAGAATAGAAAAAGGTGAAATAGAGAGGGGATTTACACTTTTTCAAGGAGTGCAGGCAAAAAATAGCTAGTGAGGATGCCCTAGCACATGAGGAGCATCACAAGAGGCTTGGAATAACAAAGGAGGGCGCACTAGCCAAGAGGGTCCCATCAAACATCAAAGAGGGTGTAATAGTACCTCCATAAACCAAAATAATAAAAAATAGGGTCTGACAAGTAATGTTAGGGAGAGCAACAACTCCTAGTCCCCAAACCCCTCACAAGTGGAATATGTGGCCCCCCATTCTCATCAGTTGTCCATGTGAAGCTAGTTACTTAATTAAACAATAATAATGATAATAATAATGTCCAAAGTCCATAGTTTTGTCACCTAGTTCCCAATAATAAACAAAATAATAACATATATTCAGGGATTAACAACCAAGGCATTAGATCCCCCTCCCCCTTAAAACAATGCATTGTTCTCTATGCATACTTATCACATACATGCCACAACACTAAATTTAAAAAAACATGAGGGTATACTTCCCTCACGGCATCTTCCAGCTCCCTAGTAGCATCTTCAGGATTGTAATGGGTCCATTGGACCTTTATTTGCTTGATTTCTTGATTGCTAAGCAGGTTGACTTTTCTGCCCAATATGGAAACTGGTTGTACTGGAAAATCCCCTTCTGATTCCACCTAAATGATATTCCCAATCAATCACATGATTAGCATCAAGTATATACTTTTTCAACAAAGAGACATGAAATACATTATGCACTTTTATGCAAGCAGACAATGCAAGCTCATATGCAACGGAACCTATGCTAGCTAAGATCTCAAAGGGTCCATTGTATCTTGCATAATGTACAAATAGTCTATAACTCCATAGTTGTATCACACATTCCACATGGGAATTAGTAACATTTAGTGATGACTAGCTACAACATAGATATTAGTCCTTAATATAGTAATTACAAGCATCAAGCTATAAAAGCATATTCCAACAATCAACATTGACTCCTTACAATCATCAAGACATATGCATTCCTATTATAGAGGCCAAGCCTCACCCAATGATAACACATATGATTATCATGTCCTTGCGAATCAAGCCAAGCTAAGACACATAACACCATTCATTTATCAATCATGCCTTTACACAAGAAGGATGACCATCAAGCATTACTCCTATGGGATTATCATGGCTATGTAAACCATGTTGTCTTTTTATTATGCCTTCATGTGCATCTTGTTCAATAACCACTAAAACATCACCAATTATCATATACACCCATGATGCACATTGCCTTCATAGTACTATCATAGCTTAA
Source organism: Larix kaempferi (assembly GCA_027924585.1). Classification (NCBI taxonomy): domain Eukaryota; kingdom Viridiplantae; phylum Streptophyta; class Pinopsida; order Pinales; family Pinaceae; genus Larix; species Larix kaempferi. The sequence continues at coordinate 2,305,475 of BSBM01000622.1, forward strand.
ATGCATTTATGATGATGTCACCCCCTCATATTGGAGACACCTATTCACATCATCATAAGATAGATACAAAGTGTATGCATATGCAACATAACTACATAAGCATGTACTTAAGCAACCATATGCATACCCATAACCTGCATGGACAATATGTATTAGTTCCAAGTACATCACAACGACATGATCAGATGCTAATGTATACAACATTAATCATTATACCAACACATACAATGCTGTGGATACCAAGTCGATCAAAACCAACAAATTACATAAAATCATCAAGTTAAGGACTACATATAAATCCTAACTATTTTTTTAATGTATCAAGGCTACAACTTAAAAACACTTGACTAATTAAGGTAAATTGGGTGTCCAAGTTCCATGTTCATCCCATCATAGGCACTCATCCAACATATACTCTTTCTATTGCGAGGCCACCCCTGAGCTAGGAAACGGTTCCACTATGACCAAAAGAAGATCCAGAATTCTTCCCAAGAATTATTCTCATCAACCGGACACCAAGTCCACAGCCATCCTAGGCTAAGAAACACAAGGATCTACTTGGATTTGTGTAACGTCCCCATCTTGACCCTATTGCATTAATATTGTAAATGATGTAAATATTGTTATTTAGTCATGGTGAGGAGCTCAAGGCCAAGGCCCCGCCATTGATTTATCGTTCTATGTATCGGCGATTAGAATAGATGCATATGGTTCTTGTGCTAGCTGTGCACAATGTAGAATCGGACATCATGTAAATATGCAACTTTTAATGAAAAACCCACAATCAGCTATGCAATGCAACAAAGAGATGGGGGCATGATCTTTACAAGGAATAGGGAGGGAAAATAACCAAACCCTTGAGCCATGGTGTTAAGCCATTTCATTGAGGAAACCCATGAACTCTCAACTACCCATTTGGTCTCATGCACCCAATCATTTAATTCTTCCAAGAATTGGTTGAGACAATTAATGCCTTGGGATGGGAGAGGTATGGCTGTCAATTTTCGTGTATGGGCAAGACAGCAACCTGGGAAATCGAGTTTTGGCTTGCTGGGCAATTGGCCCAAAGCCATTCTTCACCCATGGCATTCATCCTCTCACGCAGTCTGAGCTTGTTGGGGTTTTATCCTTCACGTTTTTCTCAATTCCCCTGCATTTTCCCATGCTGGTAACTCGTTTTTGCATATACAGTAGCTTGGGAGAGAAGGGCCACGATTTGGGGACTGTATGGAGGTCGTTTTTGCCCCCGAATGTCCAAGGACGTTTTTCTAAAAACGGATTTGGCTGGTTGTTTCCCAATCTTCCCATTTCCTTTTTGTGTGTTCCCACGTTTTTCTGAGCTGGTAGAAACCCCATCCTTGGTTTGAACCTGTGAGCAGGAGTGGAAGAGGATAGATTTGGCTTGATGAGCCCAATTAAGTATCCATAGCTCAATGGGTGAGCCACTAGCTAGTAATTCACCTATGTCCATCTCTTAACAGCCTAAGAAACCCAGTTGCTGATTGGCTTGGCTGATTCTGGTATATCTTTGGCTATGTGAGAGCCTGCTTTCCCCTTTTTCCTTGTGGAGATCATGCCCAGCTCGGGGGTGGCAGTGGTGCTGAGAGATCGAGGAGCACACTGGCCTATGGTTGGGTGGAACGTTGCAGAAGCGTAGCTGGTTGCTCAGGGATTACCTGGTTTAAGATAAGTATTCTCATTTGCAAATTTGATATTGCTTAAATTGATGATATGGCATAAAAATCGGGAATGTATGATGGATGTGTATTGAAATTACTTCCGCTGTGTTTTAAAATAATTTTGCATATTCATATGTCTTTCATATTATATGAATGCTTACATAATAGTTCATGGGGCTAGATGCCCGGTTTAACGTCACGATCCTCTCCATCTAGCTGGTATGATGGGAGGGGACATGACAATTTGATCCTTCATAGGTAGAGTACTTAAGCCTATAACTTAATATGCATAAACTATTGGGATATTCCTATACTCCATCCTAGTCCTAACAGCATTCTTCATTATTTTCATTTTCAGTCTTGCATGCATTTCTACATGCAGCATGCATGCCAGTCATCAGTCCCAACACCTAGCCCTCAGTTAGCTAGCCCCAGGAGCTTCTCACTGATCAGTTTTATCCCTCCTAGTGCTTAGTACACCCTGCATGTAGTTGCATGCATCTAATGCGCCCTCTCTCACCTACCACTCAGTTGCACTTCAGTTAGTTGAGTTATCTTTAGTTCTTTCCTTGATTTAAGGCTAGACTGACTCTCAACTGGCTGTATCACTCCAATGGACCTCCAGTGAGACTAGACTGCCCATTCTGACTCTATTTAGCTCCTCATGTGCCCTCCATTGAGCCTCCTTCATTCAGTTAGTGCCTCCATGTGCTAGTTACACCTACCACACTCAGTTAGACTCAGTTTGACATATGGTTGACAGTTACTTGTGCATTGATGACTCCACTAATGATTATGAGGACTCCTACTTGTGCTCTGATGACACTCTATTGATCTGATGATCACTATATGAGAGGCTAATTCGAATTGCCACCTTGGCATTCGAATCCTCTCCACCATTGTACTATTTATTATTCATATTTGTGATTAATGAATTAGTGTGTGTGAAGTTATTTTGCTTCTATCTGAGTTCTACTGTATTATTATTATGTTTCCCATTTACACTGCATTGACCACTCTTCTTATATCTTCCTGCTTAATCATAATCTTTCTTGTGAGGTATACATCAGCTCTTAGATCTGCTGTGAGGATTTTCACATAAACCGGACAAGGAAATCAATCCATTCCCAAGCAACTTATCATGCCAACAAACATAGTTAACACCAATCCATTATATTACCAAGCATTAATAACATACTTTACCTCATGAGGGTCAAGCCCTTATCCCACGCAAGGTAATTAACAACAAAAGCAACATTGATGATAACTCACCCATAGCCAACCAAATCATAGACATATTTCCATGCATACTTATGCATTCAAGCACAGGAAAAGGGCCAAACCACATAAATGGGCAAGAATTAATCCATCACAATATACAAATCCAATCAATGTCCACCGAATGCTTCGGCCACAAACACACATTCATTTGCATAGGGAGGTGATGCCTAAACATGAATAAACCTTTACCAATCATTAGCATATAGTTGGTGAATAGAAGGCCATTGCCTTCAATCTCCAACATATAGTGATGATAACAACAACATACATAAAATCCAATGCACCCCAAAGACTCTTATAGGTCATATCATTGCCACTCAAGGCAATGCCTTATCACTGCAAACACACAAGAACAATTCCACCACATGATCACAGATGGGAAATACTATCTTCCCTAAGCATAGAACAACACTATAAGAGAGTCATCAAGGGAAGATCCCTCTCTTCTTCCACAATATCCGTTTACCATTAGGAGCAAGGTTATAGGTCTATGCTCTCTCTTGCACTTCTTGCAATAGAAAGTTAAGCACATATTCCTTTCACTAGAGAACATCAAATACTTAAGTAACTACTGGATTCAGAGTCACCATCTACAAACAAGATCATATAGGGGCAAAGCCCTCTATCCAGCATTAGTATATCTAAGAGATCCTACACATGGTACATATGAATGAAATTACCCATCCATTCAACACATAATACATATGTATGAAATTACTTACACACGCATGTCGTACACTACAAGTATATAATAAAATTATCAAGATAAGACAATGATGGGGCTGCACCCTTTCTCTACCATCATATGCATCTCATTATCAGTCCACAAGCATATTAGACATGAATATGCATTACATCCAACTAAAGACGGGCATAATCCCTCTCCTGCAAACCATGCCAACACAATTAATTATAGAAAATAATCAATCCAAGACAACAGTGAGAAGAATAGGCCCTTCATCACCATACATATATGATATTTATATATGCAAGGGAAACAACCAATGGACTGCACCCTCCACATCTATAATTAAATAAAGCATGTGCTTCTCATCAAGCACGAGCTTTATTTAATTAGAAAATCAAGCCAAGGTTATGCCTTCAATAATTCTCAAGCAAATGTAATTATGCATTATCATATATACAAAATTACATATATAAATATAATAATATAATATTATAACATTATACCATATATTACATATCAATACGTGTGTGTGTGTGTGTGTGTGTGTGTGTGTGTGTGTGTGTGTGTGTGTGTACAAGTTACACACAATTACATCATATCATTAAGACCATTATGTGATGTCCCCGAACCCTAAACCAAGGCCAAGGACACCTGGGAAACACCGGAATAAGTTTATCTAAGGCTAGGCCAACATGCCAAAAATACAAATGCAAATCACTCCCCAAAGCACATGCTATGCAAGGTAGAAGCAAGAATGAAATGCAACCAGATTTGAACAAGCTATTAACATGACTTCAAACATAATACTATTATCTCCATTTAATATTTAAAATAATCATACAAGCCACCATAAACAATGTAAATAAAAAGATCTACAATCCGCCACAATCAACCATATTAACAATGTTAGAAACCATATCTATTGACTGCCACCTACATCCATGTTAACATAATCAAAACCTAATATGATGGATTCCATATACAACCATATAAACAATAGCAACACCATATCTCATGGCTGTCACCTACAGCCATGGAAATCATAAGCAAATAAAATCTATAAGCACATATATTTTCTAAAATACAATAAACAATCATATAATAAAATACTCATCTTAATCATGGGAAACTATCTTCAATAGGGAAACGTTCCAACTTGCCATAGACATGCCATGCTCGTGCATATTTCAACATGACAGTCACCCCTGAGCTGAAGCCATAGATCCACAGGAGAGGTACTCTCAAACCAACATGCATGATGCACTCATCTCAACACCGGGAACATTGCCATACAAAAAAAATTGTATCTCAGTCATACATAAAGCTTCTTTAATGAAACAAAAAGTATTCATTAATGGAAACAAAGTTTTAGACACAATGGAATAGGTCTCACAACCCAAAAAATCTCAGAAATATATGAACTATAAGGTGTGGTTGCACTCTTCTCAACACCATGAGAAAACCCTCTCACACCAAAACAAGCATATCTTAGTCATATGGAAACCTTTTTCAAAGAAACAAAAAAGTATTCCTTACTATAAATGTCACTCCAAATGCAATGGAATAGGTCTCACAACCAAAAAATGTTCAAAAACATATCAACCAGATCATATGGTTGTGCCTTTTTCACATTGCCAGAAACCACAACTACACCATTCTCCATCTAAACTTTCCCTTCCATCTACACTACCTGGTGCAATGGGATTCCCTTCACTACAAGAGTCCCTCGGGACATCACCATCCACCATCGAGATTCACTTGCATAGATTCGGATAGGTACAAGCGATGGGATAGGGACTCATGTTGTGTTCTACACAGTCAATATCCAATCCCCATTACAGGGTCTTCAAACCTCATTACAAGGCCTTCAATATTCAACAATACAATGCATCTCCTACTCAAGAGAATGTATTTCCCAAAACAAGAGAGAATTCCACTACATTGTAGAGCTCAAGAGAGAAAGAAAAAGAATGAAAGAGAGCCCCTTTCCAATCCTTCTATAGCCATTCGAATTCCCAAGGAAGTAACTCCAATTCCAAGACAGGTAACTCAAATTTACTAGGGGTTACTCAATTCACGAGAGGTAGGCTACAATTGTTAGAATTTTACTTAATAGAAATTATGTTAGACTTTCATTCAATTTATCATATCACATCATAATAATTGCATGCATAAGGATCACTGAAAGAAATACATTGAACAATAGACACAAAGATTTATCCTGGGAAAAACCAAACAAAACTTCTCAGTATAGATTTGTCAACAAAGTGCAATGTCAATACAACGAAGAGCTAAATATCTCTCATACAAATATGCCCCAAGAATAGAGGATACAAATACAAGATAAGATAGAACCCAAAATACAAGCTTCCTCCAACTGCAGCTACTCTCCTATGCGCACTTGTGGAGCATATCTCACTTCCCTTTCTTGGTGTCCAAATGAGGAGGCGCCACACCTTATTTATACTTGCCTTGTATGCCCTTTTTCACTGTTGGGTTGACTTGTCTACTTGATTGGGCCGACTTGTCTAGGGAGCAACATAATATTGTTTATTTATTATTTCTTCTGGAATTTTCTTGAGCCGACATTACATGTTTTACAAGTACAATATAACATTGTTCTTTTAAGGTTTTCACATGATCAAATATAAGATAAATAAAATAAGAATATATTCCACAACTGCACATTATTTCAACAACAATTAGAGATTCCCTTTCCCATAATAGAAAAACGTGAAATAGAGAGGGGAGTTACACTTTTTCAAGTAGTGCAGGCTGAAAATAGCCAGTGAGGGTGCACTAGCACAAGAGGAGCATCACAAGAGGCTTGGAATATCCAAGGAGGGCGCACTAGCCAATAGGGTACCATCAAACATCAAAGAGGGTGTAATAGGACCTCCATAAACCAAAATAATCAAAAATAGGTTTTGACAAGTAATGTTAGGGAGAGCAACAACTCATATTCCCCAACCACCTCACAAGTGGAATCGGAATCCATGGCCCCCCATTCTCGTTAGTTCTCCATGTGAAGCTAGTTACTTAATTAAACAATAATAATGATAATAATAATGTTCAAATTCCATAGTCGCAGCACCTAGTACCCAATAATAAACAAAATAATAACATATGTCTGGGGATTAATAACCAGGGTATTACATCCCCCTTCCCCTTAAAACAATGCATCGTCTTTGATGCATACTTATCACATACATGCCTCAACACAAAATTTCAAAAAATATGAGGGTATACTTCCCTCACAGCATCTTCCAGCTCCCAAGTAGCATATTCATGACTGTATTGGATCCATTGGAATTTTACCTACTAATTTCCTGGTTCCTGAGCAGCTTGACTTTTCTGCCCAATATGGGAACTGGTTGTACCAAAAAATCCCCTTCTGGTTCCACCTGAATCATACTCCCAAACAATCACATGATTAGCATCAAGTATATACTTTTTCAACAAAGATACATGAAATACATTATGAATTTTTATGCAAGCAGGAAACACAAGTGCATATGCAACGGAACCTACCCTAGATAAGATCTCAAAGTGTCCATTATATCTTGCATAATGTACAGATAGTCTATAACTCCATAGTTGTATCACACATTCCACATGGGAATTGGTAACCTTTAATGATGACTATCTACAACATAGATACTAGTCCTTAATATAGTAATTACAAGCATCAAGCTATAAAAGCATATTCCAAGCATTAACATTGACTTCTTACAATCATCAAGACATATGCATTACTATTATAGAGGCCAAGCCTCACCCAATGATAACACATAGGACTATCATGTCATTACTGATCAAGCCAAGTTGAGCCACATAACACCATTGATTCATCAATCATGCCTTTACACAAGAAGGATGACCATCAAGTATTATTCCTGTAGGATTATCATGGCTATATATACTATGCTATCTTTTTATTATTCCTTTATGTACATCATGTTCAATAACCATTAGAACATCACCAATTATCATATACACCCATGATGCACATTGCCTTCACAGTACTATCATAGCTTAAGTGCATTTATGATGATGTCACCACCTCATATTGGAGACCTCTATTCACATAATCATAAGATAGATACAAAGTGTATGCATACACAACATAACTACATAATCACATACTTACATAACCATATGCATACCCATAACCTGCATGGAAAATATGTATTAGTGCCAAGTACATCACAATAACATGATCACATGCTAATAATGTATACACCAATAATCATTATACCAACACATATAGTCTTGCGCATACCAAGCCGGGAAAAACTAACAAATTACATAAAATCATCAAGTGTAAGGACTACATATACATCCTAACATTTATTTTAATGCATCAAGGCCACGACTTAAGAACACTTTACTAATTAAGGGCAATTGGGTTTCCAAGTTCCATGTTCCACCCACCATAGATACTCATCTGACATATACTCTTTCTGTCGTGAGGCCGCTCCCGAGCTGGCCAATGGTTCCACTAGGACCAAGGGAAGACATAGAATTCTTCTCATGAATCGGACACCAACTCCACAGCCATCCTAGGCTACGAAACACGAGGATCTACTTGGAGTTGATCCTTCATAGGTAGAGTACTTAAGCCTACTTAATATGCATAAATAGGAAAAGGAACGCAGTCCATTCCCAATCAACTTGTCATGCCAACAAACATAGTTAACACCAATCCATTAGGCTTACCAAGCATTAATAACATACTTTACCTCATGAGGGTCAAGCCCTTATCCCACGCAAGGATATTAACAACAAAATCAACATGGATGACAACTCACCCATAGCCAACCAAATCATAGACGTATGCCCATGCATACATATGCATTCAAGCATAGGAAAAGGGCCAAGCCATTGCTTCCCAAACCCTAGACATGGACAAGAATTAATCCAGCACAATATCCAAATCCAAGCAATATCCATCTAATGCTTTGGCCACAAGCACACATTCATGTGCACAATGAGGCAATGCCTAACCCTGAATAAACTTTTACCAATCATTAGAATGCAGTTGGTGCATAGAAGGCCACTGCCTTCAATATCTGACATATAGTGATGATAACAACAACATACATAAAATCCATTGCACACCAAATACTCTTATTGATCATATCATTGCCACTCAAGGAAATGCCTTATCACTTCAAACACACAGGAACAAATCCACTACAGGATCACAAATTGGAAATACCCTCTCCCCTGAGCATAGAACAACACTATAAAAGATTCATCAAGGGAACATCCCTCTCCTCTTCCACAATAACCTGTTTACCGTTAGGATCAAGGTCATAGGGCTAAGCCCTCTCTTGCAATTCTTGCAACGGAAAGTTAAGCACACATTCCTTTCATCAGAGAACATTAAAATACTTAAGTAACTACTGGATTCAGAGTCACCCTCTATAATATCATAGAGGGGAAAATCCCCCTCTCCATCATTAATATATCTAAGAGATCCTACACATGGTACATATAAATGCAATTACCCACCCATTCAACACATAATACATATGTATGAAATTACTTACACATGCATGTCATACATTACAAGTATATAATAAAATTATCAAGATAAGACAATGATAGGGTTGCACCCTTTATCTACCATCATATGCATCTCATTATCAATCCACAAGCATATTAGACATTCATATGCATTACATCCAACTAAAGGTGGGCATAAGCCCTCTCCTGCAAACCATGCCAACACAATTAATTATAGAAAATAATCAATCCAAGACAACAGTGAGAAGAATAGGCCCTTCATCACCATACATATATGATATTTATATATGCAAGGGAAACAACCAATGGGATGCACCCTCCACATCTATATGTAATATATATATATATATATATATATATATATATATATATATATACAAAGGATACACCCTCCAAGAGGATCGCCCTCAACAATTCTTTGCAATCAATAAGCAATATCGATACACACACACACACACATGAGCCCAAAGGCCATGCCCTTCTCATCAAGCATGAGATTTATTTAATTATAAAATCAAGCCAAGGTTATGCCTTCAGCAATTCTCGACCAGTTGTAATTACGCATGATCATATATACACATATACGTATATATATAATATAATAGTATAATAGTATAACAATATATATCCTTGTGGGTTAGCTCAAGTAATTGAGTGTTGTAATCGCAAGCAGAAGGTCTCGGGGTCAAATCCCTGGGTGGCTATGCAAGGCCTCACTTGATGTCCCCACCGGGTTAGGCCCCGTAATCAAGGTCGGTGGTTTACTTTGGGTACCATCCTCAAAATGAGGGGAAGTACCTGATGGTTTCCCATGATGTGTTCCATTGAAAATATATATATATAAATTACACACAATTACATCATATCATTAATACACAATGTGATGTCCCCAGCCCCTAAACCAAGGCCAAGGACACCTAGGAAATGCAAGGGAAGGATGAATCAAGGTAATGCACAACAAAATAAGATTATCTAAGGCTAGGATATCATGCCAAAAGCCAATAAAATAAAACAAACGACCTTTTTAAATGAAATTCAAGAATACAAATGTAGATCATTCCCCAAATCACATGTTATGCAAGGTAGAAACAAGCATGAAATGCAACCTTATCTTAACAAGCTATTAACATGACTTCAAACATGATATATCAGATCTATTACAACTATTTAATCTTTAAAATAATCAAATCTACAAGCCACCATAAACAATGTAAATAAAAATATCTACAGGGTGCCACAATCAACCATATTAACAGTGTTAGAAACCAAATCTACTGACTGCCACCTACAACCATATTAACATTGTAATGTCCCCATCTTGACCCTATTGCATTAAGATTGTAAATGATGTAAATATCGTTATTAAATCGTGGTGAGGAGCTCAAGGCCAAGGCCCCACCATCGATTTAACGTTTTATGTATCGGCAATTAAAAATAGATGCATATGGTTCTTGTGCTAGACAGGCACAATGTAAATTAAGACATCATGTAAATACGAATTTTAATAAAATACCCACAACTAGCTATGCAATGCAACAAGATATGGGGGCCTGACTCTACTAGGAATAGGGAGGGAAATTATTCAAACCCTTGAGCCAATGGTGATAAGCCAAATGTCAATGAATGAACCCCAACTACCCATTCTGACTTATGCACCCAATCATTTAATTCTTCCAGGAGTTGGTTGAGGCAGTTAATGCCTTGGGAATGAAGAGGTATGGCAGCCAATTTCGTGCATGGGCAAGCCATCAACCTGGGAAAACGTGCTTTTGCTTCTGGGGCAAGAAAACACCCACGAAATTGTTCCCAAAGCCATTCTTCACCCATTGTCTTTCCTCTCTCACACAGTCTGAGCTAGCTGGGTCTTTCTCCTTCACGTTTTCTACCATTTTTCCTGCATTTTCCATGGCTGGGAACTCGTTTTTGGTTGGTACAGTGACTGGGAGAGGAGAACCATGAATTGGGGGTTTGATGGAGGTCGTTTTTGCTCCTGGGTTGTCCATAAACGTTTTCTGAAAACAAATTTTCCTTCCCAGGGTTTATTTCCCATTTTCCATTTCGTTTATGCTTGCCCACATTTTTTTGAAGCTCGGGGAAACCCCATTTTGTGCATCCCACGATAAAAACGTTTATCTTCATGCCCAGCACTTGTGTTTTTGCTGTTATGTGCATCCTTGTGTTGGTTTGAAATGGTGAGCAAGAATTAGGAGTTGAAGTGGACCAGAATTGGCTTGATAAACCTAGTGAGGAGGTAACCTCTCAAGAGTATCAAAAGGGCGAGTTTCCCTTCTATGCACACCATGAAGAACACTAGAATGGAAGGTATGGCTTGAGGGATTGTGTATTAGTGAAGGGAATACTTCCTTGTGCCAGGTGTGTAGGTATTGTGGGGACCAAGCTAGATAGATCTTGCAGAGGGTGTCCATAGCTCTGGGGTTGAGCTCACTAGCTTAGCAATTCTCCCTTTTCCAATACCTTAGCAGCCTGATAAACCCAACTGTAGATTGGCTTGGTTGATTTTGGTGTACCTTTGGGCTATGTGAGAGTCTATTGTTCCTTTTTTTCCTTGTAGAGATCATGCCCAGCTCGGGGGTGGCAGTGTGCTGAGATATTGATGATCACAACTGGCCTATGGTTGGGTGGAACGTTGCAGTTGCATAGCCAGTTGTTCAAGACTACTTTGTTTTAAGATAAGTACTCTCTTGTGATAACTCTGTATTGTTTCAATTGATGAATGGCATGAATATCTTGAATGTATGATAGATGTGTAGTTGAATTTACTTCCGCTGTGTTTCTTAGATTTATACATCTACATGTGTCCTTTTATATTATGAGAATGTTTATTTAGTAAGCATGGGGCCAGTTGCCCAATTTTAGCATCATGTTCTCTCCATCGCCTTGGTAGGATGGGAGGGACATTACAAACATAATCAAAACCAGATATGAGGGATGCCATCTATAGCCATATAAACAATAATAACATCAGTGTCACGTACCCACACATCTATCCAATTCCAGTAAGGGAACATGATAAGAATCTGTGGGGATTTTACATAAACTAAGCCCATTCATTAGATTCATAGCCATAAAATTCAAAGGTGTGCAGATTTAAATTAAGCAAGTATGCACAACGGGATTAAAAGTCATCCACACACACATATCATATGCATACAGCATATAAAAAACAGTCATCAATTTAAACATTGCAGAAGTAAACGCATAGGCAGAAAAACACTTATCTTCATTGTGCAATTGTCCCAAACAACTAGCTATGTTGCTGCAACGTTCCACCCAACCATAGGCCAGTTGTGTTCATCAATTCTCTCAACACAACTGCCACCCCCGAGCTGGGCATGATTCTTACAAGGAAAGGGGACATTTAAGCTCATACACAGCCAAATCAATGGATACCCAAAACCCATACCCCAACATTCTCATTTCTCACACAACAAGCACAAACATTGGGCATGGATACACATTTCCAGCAATGGAATTCACAAACAAGATGGCCATAGGTTTTCCCCAAAACGTGGGCACACCAAAAACGGATTGAGGGTGAGAAAATCGTCCACAGGGAACCAACCCGATTTTCCATGGGTATTTTGGGCATCTAAATGGCCAAATCAGCCCCAATGAAACCCCAAATCGAGCTCCCATACTTCCAACCACTCTGCAACACAAAAATGCCCTCTTTTCCCACTGAAACCCAGGAAGACACATGAAAAAAACATGGAGGAAAAACGTCCAGCAGCTCCAAAAACGTGAGAGAGGCAAAACCGGTTGATGGGTAATGGCTTGGGGGGCAAATTCATGGCTCTTCTCTTGCCAAGGAAGCCAAACACGTTTTTCCATGAAGGGTGGCTTGCCCATACTCGAATTTGGACAACCATACCTCTCCATTCCCAAGGCATTAACTACCTCAACCAATTCTTGGGAGAATGAATGATTGGGTACAAAAGTCAACATGCGTAGTTGAGGGTTTGATGGGTTCTCTCATTGACACTTGGCTTGACTTGATTGGCTCCAAGGGTTTGAATTTTCCCTCCCAATTCCTTTTAAAATCATGCCCCCATCTCTTGTTGCATTGCATAGCTAGTTATGGGTATTTTTATTAAAATACATATTTACATGTTATTCACAATTCCATTGTGCATGGCTAGTACGTAAACCATGTGCATCAATAAATCGATGGTGGGGCCTTGGCCTTGAGCTCCTCACCACGATTTTACAATAATATTACATTATTTACAACTTAAATGCAATAGGGTCAATATGGGGACATGACATTCCCCTCCCCTTGGAATAACACCGTCCTCGGTGTTCCAATTCTTAGGAATAAATACCCACTTTACACATGCTTCAAAATTCACAAATGGTTGCAGGTCTGTCCTGCATTCATCTCTTTACTTTGAACTTTTAGGATCAAGTCCCTTGGCTTCCACAAGCTGCTCCTGCTGGCTTTTACGTTGCTCACTAGCAACACTTGGCTAGTAACAACTGCAACCAATGGCTTTCAATGTCTCACCTGTGAGACTCATTATGGAAATTCCTATTAGGACAATCACAACACAATATTAAAATTAGTCAATTATTTTCCCAATTGACTTGGAACATCCATGCTTTACTCATGAGACTTCCACACATTTCATGCTTTCCCAACATACACATGAACTCATCCATGTTCATCCTCTCACAGGGGAATAACTATTTCAGCATTCACAATTCATTTCAAGCAATTAAACACAATCTACTTTTAGTCATGACATGCATTCAACAATTCTTTGTTTTATAAATGCATCAATCAAATGGAAAGAGAAGAGTAAGAGTTTCCCCCTCTTAGTCTTGTCCCAATCCGGAGCCACACCATCACTTGGGGTTCTATGCTCCTTAGCCTCTTTCACTTCAATGTGAATGCTTGACTTGCCATTTCTTGGCTATGACACTTAGTGTCTATGGTCTATTTCAAACCTCTCAACCATGGAGTCTCTCCATATGGTTTGTCTACAACTCTTGGCTGCTAGGACCCACACAGTTCCACTAGCACCATCTTTCATTATTGCTCATGCTGAGCTCTTTCGGACAATCACATGTCCGCGTGCAATTCTATGATGCCTTCATAGTCCTTGCTTCCAGCAATTCCTATATTCAAACATTGAATTAATTCACATGTTCAGTTTATTCTCATAGGTTTTATTTCTAAACAAGAATTTGAGAAATCATAAACAAATCATATACACATGTATTTCATAAGCAATAAGCTGCAATGTAACCAAATACTTATCTGCATTGGATGTCTTCACTTTATTCCCCAGGCTCCTTCTTCGCTTTATAAGCCTTGGATTGCCCATGGATGCAATAATGAAGGTTGGGCCAGCACATATGCTACTCCACTACATCACGTAGTTAATGCCCAACCTGTTACTCTCTGGACTTACCAACAATTTTATAGCGCCCAACCAGTTACTCTCTGGCTTTACCAAGAATTTTGTAGCGCCCAACTAGTTACTCTCTGGCTTTACCAAGCATTTATAGCTCCAACCAGTTATTCCTTGGGTTTACCAAGAATTTATAGTTCTTTCAAGGTCCTTGCTTCCTGCAATGACCAAGGTTTCCAACAAAGAAACCACAGTGTATCAACTTAGCTGTTAGAAAACTTATACCTGAAATCTTCATTATTCCAAGCAAGAAATAAATGAAAAATGAATACTTATCTGTATTGTGCATTTCCTCGCTACTCCACATGTTTCCTTCTCTCCTTTAAAAGCCTTGGATCACCTGTGGGGTGGATGCTTGTCCAGCACACATGTTGTTCCACAACATCATCCGAATAGGCAATGCCAAGCCAGTATGCCGACTGGGTTTATCAGGCATCCCAAAAATCAGTATGCCGACTGGGTTTATCAAGCATTTCAAAAATCAGTATGCTAAGCCAGTACACCGACTGGGTTTATCAAGCATAAAATGATCATTTCCAAGCCAGTTCTTCGACTGGGTTTGTCGGGAAATAACACCATTCACCAATACCTGCACAATATGCAAACAACCAATGTCAAGCCAGTACACCAACTGGGTTTGTCAGGCATCCAACAACCATTCACCACAATGTCCACACAACCAATGCCAAGCCAGTACACCTTCTGGGTTTATCAGGCAATAAGAACCACACAATATGATTACGTGGATCCTTCTCGTATGCAAACCAGTGGTTCCCTCCAGGAACTCCATAGGTGACTTACTTGACTGTAGGCTAGCATGGCCCCATAATACCCTACTCACACTACACAAGGATGATGCCCCTTTTCCTATTACACAGCTCCTCGGGCCCATCCATATCTTCTAGTGTCCTTCAGTGTGAGCGTAGAAAGGTTACCACTACCCATACAGTCCTCTCAAGCACCCTTCTTAACTTTGCCTCTTACGTGCAACACCAGAGTGCATCTGTGTAAGCTGATAGCACAAGAAGGATAAGCAAGCTCACCAGTATTGCTGCTCTAAAATTGTAATCATATTTCATAACATTCACTATCAAGTATTGAAACACCAGGAATGCGTCCATTCCCTTAGGGTGTAGTCAATATTGACAACCCTAACATAACCCAGCACCCGAAAGGTATGCATCTCTTTCTGATGTGAGTCATGTAGGCCCTAATCATACTCAAGCAGTTTGGAATAATAATGAAATAATAAAACCTGATCTGCATATTAAATCTGATAACCAGACATGTATATTCTTAGTTAGGGTTACGGAATACTCATTCGTTTATCAGATGTATCTTTTCTTCATTTGCGAAGAATGGGGGCTCCCTTCTCTGATTCAACAGTCCTTCGGTTTGCTACCCCAATCTTTTCATGTTCCATAAGCCACACATGCCTCGGCATAATTTTACCATCTCATTCACATGCAGTGCAGCTGAGGTGTTATCAAAATTTACAATGGCGTTTCCCCCGAAACCCATTTCCAAAGCATGGGGTCCTCCCCATCTAGTTTGGCTTATGCAGGCCATCACACATGGTCTCCCTGCAATGTGGCAACCTAACACACTTATCAAATAGCCAAACAGTCAGCATCATTTAACAATAGCTTCAAATCTGATTGTTCCATAACCAATCAATGTCATTAATAATTAAATTCAATGTGAATTTGCAATTCTGTCTACTATAGAAATTGATTTGCTCAACGATGAGGCTATCCTCATATTGTTTGGCTCTTGTAAGTGGTATCACTCTATCCATTATGGTTTCACCCTTGTTACCATACATGAACATCCACCTACAACATGTCTTCCTGACAGAATTTTATATAAGCCAAACAGTCATTAGCAACATTTAGCAAAATCTCAAATCTGAAATTTGTAAATTTGTTCTCCTACAGAAATTAGATTTACCACCATGAGATTATTCTCATAAATTTAAACCATAAAATTTTCAGATTTGTTTCATGCATACTTTACAACAATGAGAACCTTCTCATAACCTTTGGCTTCTGCATGTGGTAGATCCCGGTCTTACTATGGACTTATCTTGATTGCCATACGTAAGACTTTTCTACCTGAAAACTGAAACTTTAATTAGCCAAACACGTTGTGAGTATCTATACATATAATCCTTTCGTTGCGACAACAGTCACTGAAGTGATCTAAGAATTATAATACTCAATAATTCAAACACCTTCAGCTATTAACATTTGAAATGCAATGAAATACATTTCTATATATGCATCATTATCACAATAAAATTGCAAGACACAGACACACTATCCATGCAATTTAAATAAACTGTAAATACTCATTACTTCACATTCCATGCAACTCTGTCCTTCCAACAGGGTGCTCTGGTAGCCCATCACATGTCTACCTTCTTCATGCAGTATTTCTCCTGCATTCACAGCAACTCATGAAATGATCTCATAAATTGTCAACAATTCATCATTTCATCTATTAGCTAATTGCATTGAAACATATATATCACATCCATGCATTCACACAGCGCATCTCAACATGTGCACCCGCACACATGCAAGCACATTCACAACATTTACATAATCTTTTAATGTGCATTCACTTAATGCATAACCCCTCAATACAACCTCGCATTAATCCATGCATACTATGCATTCACACCTATTATGGCCTAACCATGACTGCCACTCATAGCATGCACTACCACAACAGGACCATAAGTCCTCACTTGCTTTGGTTGTTAAACTCACAACCAACACACACAAATGGCATGATATAATTTCATGTGAATGCATTGAGATTTCTAAGCAATCATAGGGTGTAAGGATCATTGCCTTCACTTACCCACACCTCACCATACTCGGTAGGTTAACATTCCCATTCGGCACTCAATACCACATGCAAACTAAACAACATAGTTTAAACATAGTTGAAGGGATATTACCAAATCCTCTTTTAACACTCATGCAATTAAGCACCAATAACCATTACCTGCATGGCTGTTATTAACATCACTTGATGTTACCTGATTAGTTGGCCTCTTACCAAGGCTACACAGTCTTTTTTTCCAACCTCATGATCATAGATTTGTTGCACCATCCTTTCCTCATATGGTTGTTGGTCATATGCAACAACATCATCCTCATCTTCAGCCATGCTTCAGTTGCCTTTGGTCCTATAACCAATGCGAACACAACTAATTATTAGCAACCACAGTCATTATCTTAAGTGGCTCATTGCATATGTAAAACCTCACTATTTTACCAATATTCAATATCATATACACGCAAAAACATTTTCACATGCACTGTGCAATGCTTATTGGTATGCCATCTAGTGCATATTCATCTATGTAATCTCTTGCATTTTCAACATTCTTATGCCATAGTTTATATGCATGACAATTTCATAATTATAAATACGATAGTAAAACAGGGGTTAAGGAATTCTCCCTTTCAAATCCCTCATCGTAGCATGGAATCCCTCTTCCATATCATAGTTGGTCTGGTTTCCTTCCAGTCATGCAATTATAGAAATTGCCCATATTGACAACAATTTTTTTTTGTCAAAACAGCCGCTGGCACTCTTCTGCACCAAATATCTATGATATATGTGGACCTCCTTCAAACTCTGGTCATGCATCCCTGTTCTCTTCTGGATAAGCTTTCCAATGCCTATTCCCGTGCTCCATTCCGATCTAGGACATGGAATTTACATTTACATTCTTCCAAAAATGCAAATTTTGCCCAAATTTCTGCACTTTCACATAGCTGCAATTTATCCTAAAAGGCCAACTTCAACTGCTTGTAAAAGCAAAATTAGGAAGAATCATGAAAACTTATCTACCGGGCGAAGGTAGTCCATATAACAAGAAACATTCAGCAACCTTCGGATCCCTATTCCGATGCACCAATCAACTTCTATAAAATTCGGGGTTTGGCTACTTTTAACATTTCACTTTTCCCCCAAAATCTCAAAATTTGGCCAAAAATGGCTATCTCCCAATCTATGCATTTCTGGAAAATCTTCGTCTAACGGAAACTGTCTGTCTTAATGAGAAGATGAAATGTCTAGTTCAGTAAAAATTTTGATTCCCACATCTAGGGTCACTTTTACTATCCACAAGCTTTTCAAAATCCCGAAAAAGTGGCTCGGAACAATGTTTTTTGGCCTTCTTGCTCACCCCGACTCCACATCCTTTGGATTTCGGCTCCAAGATTCCAAACTTAACACTATGCCTGCTCCATGGCCGCGCCATATCGATTTCAGCTCAAATCGACCTTTCGTCGAGCCTCGGGACATCCTCTTACAAAAGTCACTATTCTCCATTTTTTGTCAAATTGGAGCATACTAGGTTCGGGACCCTCTCTGGTTCTTTCATGGCCTTCGTTAATGGCCTCCGAGCCCCACAGGAATCATCCCATTCTAAGCCCGACTGCTCCTTCTACCCAAAAATCAAGTTTTTGGCTCTTTTTTTTTTCTTTTTTCTTTTTTTTAGCTCCCACCATCGCTGGCCTTAACCTTAACTCTGCCGACCATTTTCGCTGGGTTTAACCCTAAGATTGCCACCGAATCGTTGGTTTTAACCCTAAGATTGCCGCTGAATCACAGGTTTTAACCTTAACTTTTGCGACCGTTTCGTCGGTCCTGGCCTTATCTTCGTCGCCCGCAATCCTCCGTCGTTGTGACCGCGTCGCAAATTTTAAGCCTAAAATTGTCGCCGAGTCGCCGCCGCGTCTCAACTTTTAAGCTTAAAACCGCTGCCAATGTCACATCTTTTAAGCTTAAAATCGCCGCCTATTGTCGCAGCTTTTAAGCTTAAAATCGCCGAGGGCGTTTTTGGGCTTATCTTTGCCAACAGAGTGTTTTCTCCGCGACCGTTTCGGCGCAAAGTTAACCAAATTTTCGTCGACCTTGGCACAACAGTTATGGTTAAAATCGTCGACAGAGACTTAAGTAAAATTTCCAACACCTGGAAAAATTTTCAAATTCTCAAAAACAGTTAGAAAATTTTATTAAACATTTCCCTTCTTTTCTAATGTTTAGTGTTGGACAGGAGGCATACTTACCTTTGCAACTGTGATAGGTAGCCCATGAAGGCCCAATGCTGCAACCAGCAGCTCTGATACCATTCTGTCACGTACCCACCCATCTATCCAATTCCAGTAAGGGAACATGATAAGAATCTGTGGGGCTTTTACATAAACTAAGCCCATTCATTAGATTCATAGCCATAAAATTCAAAGGTGTGCAGATGTAAATTAAGCAAGTATGCAAAGTGGGATTAAAAGTCATCCACACACACATATCATATGCATACAGCATATAAAAAATAGTCATCAATTTAAACATTGCAAAAGTAAACGCACAGGCAGAAAAACACTTATCTTCATTGTGCAATTGTCCCAAACAACTAGCTATGTTGCTGCAACGTTCCACCCAACCATAGGCCAGTTGCGTTCATCAATTCTCTCAACACAACTGCCACCCCCGAGCTGGGCATGATTCTTACAAGGAAAGGGGACATTCAAGCTCATACATAGCCAAATCAATGGATACCCATAACCCATACCCCAACATTCTCATTTCTCACACAGCAAGCACAAACATTGGGCATGGATACACATTTCCAGCAATGGAATTCACAAACAAGATGGCCATAGGTTTTCCCCAAAACGTGGGCACACCAAAAACGGATTGAGAGTGAGAAAATCGTCCACAAGGAACCAACCCAATTTTCCATGGGTATTTTGGGCATCTAAATGGCCCAATCGGCCCCAATGAAACCCCAAATCAAGCTCCCATACTTCCAACCACTCTGCAACACAAAAACGCCCTCTTTTCCCATTGAAAACTAGGAAGACACAGGAAAAAAACATGGAGGAAAAACGCCCAATAGCTCCAAAAACATGAGAGAGGCAAAACTGGTTGATGGGTAATGGCTTGGGGGGCAAATTCATGGCCATTTTCTTGCCAAGGAAGCCAAACACGTTTTTCCATGAAGGGTGGCTTGCCCATACTCGAATTTGGACAGGCATACCTCTCCATTCCCAAGGCATTAACTACCTCAACCAATTCTTGGGAGAATGAATGATTGGGTACAAAAGTCAACATGGGTAGTTGAGGGTTTGATGGGTTCTCTCATTGACACTTGGCTTGACTTGATTGGCTCCAAGGGTTTGAATATTTCCCTCCCAATTCCTTGTAAAATCATGCTCCCATCTCTTGTTGCATTGCATAGCTAGTTGTGGGTATTTTTATTGAAATGCATATTTACATGTTATTCACAATTCCATTGTGCATGGCTAGTACGTAAACCATGTGCATCAATAAATCGATGGCGGGGCCTTGGCCTTGAGCTCCTCACCACGATTTTACAATAATATTACATCATTTACAACTTAAATGCAATAGGGTCAATATGGGGATGTGACAATCAAATCTCATGGTTGTCACCTACAACCATGCAAATCATAAGCATATCAGATCCATAAACATGTATATTTTCGAAAATGCAATAAACAATCATATAATAAAATACTCATCTTAATCATGGAAAACTAGCTTCAATAGGACAACATTCCACCCTTCCATAGACATGCCATGCACATGCATCTTTCAACATGACATTCATGCTCGAACTTAGGCCATAGATCCACAGGAGAGGTACTCTCAAACCAACAGGCATGGTGCGCTCATCTCAACACTAAGAACACTGGCATACAAAAAAAATTGTATCTTAGTCATACAGAAAGCTTCTTCAGTGAAAAAAAAAGTATTTCTTACTAGAAAAAAACATTTCAAATGCAATGGAATAGGTATCACAACCCATAAATGCTAAAAAATATATGAACCATAAGGTATGGTTGCATCCTTCTCAACACTGTGAAAAAACTCTACCACACCAAAACGACCATATCTTAGTATTACGGAAACCTTTTTCCGATGAAACGAAAAGTATTCCTTGATGGAAATGTCTCTCCAAACGCAATCTAACAGGTCTTACAACCCAAAAAATCTCAAAAATATCTGAACTAGATCATATGGTTGCACCCTTTTAACATTGTCAGAAACCACAACTACACCTTTCTCCATCTAAACTTTCCCTTCCATCTACACTACCTAGTGCAATGGAATTCCCTTCACTACACAAGTCCCTTGGGACATCACCATCCACCGTTAGGCTTCACGTGCATAGATTTGGACAGTGACAAGCAATGGGATAAGGACTCATGTTGTGTTTTGTACAGTTAATCTTCAATCCCCATTACAGGGTCTTCAAACCTCAGTACAAGGCCTTCAATATTCAACAATACAATGCATATCCTACTCGAGAGCATGTATTTCCCTAAACAAGAGAGCATTCCACTACACTAGAGAGCTCAAGAGCGAAAGAAGAAGAATGAAAGAGATCCCCTTTCCAATCCTTCTATAACCATTCGAATTCCCAAGGAAGTAACTCCAATTCCAAGAGAGGTAACTCAAATTTATCGGGGGTTACTCAATTCATGAGAGGGAGGTTACAATTAGATATTCCCTCTCCCAAAATAGAAAACGCTGAAATAGATAGGGGAGTTACACTTTTTCAAGGAGTGCAAGCTAAAAATATCCAGTGAGGGTGCACTAGCACATGAGGAGCATCACAAGAGGCTTGAAATAGCCAAGGAGGGCACTCTAGCCAAGAGGGTCCCATCAAACATCAAAGAGGGTGTAATAGTACCTCCATAAACCAAAATAATCGAAAATAGGGTTTGACAAGTAATGTTAGGGAGAGCAATAACTCCTAGTCCCCAACCCTATCACAAGTGGAATCCATGGCCCCCCATTGTTGTTAGTTGTCCATGTGAATCTAGTTACTTAATTAAACAATAATAATGATAATAATAATGTCCAAAGTCCATAGTCCTAGCACCTGGTGCCCAATAATAAACAAAAAAAATAACATATGTTCGGTGCTTAACAACCGGGGTATTTCACGAAGTCTTCTCTTCCTCAATTGATATTTCATCATTTTATCTTGCGGTTTTGGATGACCATTGTTATAAGCAAAATCCAAATGTTGAAATGGATCCCACCAATTCGATGGTAAAGCTAGTCACAACCTGTTTGGTAGATCGCCATAGGGCAGAGGCCGCGAAGTGATGATAAGCATAATAGTTGTGTGCAAGTCCCCTAAGGACCTCCCAATTCAAGTATTGTCCTCCCTCAAGTCCCTAGCGGCTAAAAGGCCGAGAAGTGTGACTCTAGGTGTTTGATACGAAATATTAGCTCACTGATTTCTTGGACCAGCAAGCTAATATGAGAACAACAAACTATTTGCTCACTTTCAAGCTTCAAAATTGTACTAGATTGGTTGTTGAAGTCCACTGAGATCTAGGAAGAATCTATTCAAGACTCATTTATGTGATTTCCTTATGGAAATTGAGTCAAAGAGGCACCTAACAACTACAACCACATTTTTAATGTGGCCATAAAATTTGCATAGAAAATAAAAGGTATGAACAAGAAGTTGTCTACACCAAAATCAAGTTGAAAAAAAGCCTAGACTAGCCTGGAAATTGAACCAAATAAGTTATTAAAAAGACTGGTTTATTTACTTGGGTTTGGAGATGAAACCAACCTACTAATGATATTAATACTTATATATTGTTGCGTTCCATTTATATTATATTAGTATTGAATACATTGGTCGGCTAGGACCTTCATTGTAATTGTACCCTTTGTCTCCTACATATATACCAAGAAGACGTAGTTATAAGATCATCTCATATTGTTTTTTTTTAATTTGATACATTGTATAAAGAGATTTCCCCCTCTAAGAGCCTCATAACTCATCTCTTTGTTTCATTTTCAATGGGTTACTCTTTCTTTCTATTTTTATGCTATTTTGGGAATTTGGTGCATAACATTTGGTATAAGAACCATTTTTGCTATAACATTTTTTAGTGGATGTCTCAGATAAGGAAATTTTTAGGAGTCTCATAAGACATATTGAAGTACTTGTGATAAAAATTCCAGGTCCTTTTTCATTATAATTTTGAAGTTATAGTTTGTGCAAGCTAGTTCTTTTACTAGCCCAAAAATTAGTCTCAAACATGTGATATTTTAGGAATAGGATCACTCAACAGTAGCAGACCTCACTAGAATTCACTCATGTAGTGCAAAAAGAAGAAGAAGAAATGTTGAATCAATAATCACTCATTACACAGAAAATGGAGAAAAACTATTGTATCATACATCAACTGTAAGCTGGAACTCTGTAAAATGAATAATGACTGAATACAATTAAATGGATTCGAATGCCTCTAAGGTCATTCGAATTCTCCTCAAAGTGTGGCTTGGATAACATTGGAGACATCATCCAAACCAGTATTCAGTCAAATGAGTCTAACTGAGTCTAACTGAGTGCATGGGCATTGATGTAGGGAAGGAGACTCCAATATAGGCGCATGAGGAGCTGTCAGTAGTCAGTAGAGCTCAACTAGTCTCAGTAGGTGCCTATCTAAGTGCTTCAGTCAGTTAACTGATCAATCAGCCCCTGAATCAAGGAACTGAGTCATCAAGCAACCAACTAACTGAAGTAACTCCTAAATAGGTGGAATAAGGCGCACTTGTGCTCCGGTGATGAAAACAAGGGTGCATCAGTGGCTAGGAGGGATAAAACTGAGCAGAAACAGGCTCCTGGAGGCTGCAAAATAAGGACCATGGTCTGGGAGACTACCATACTAATGACTGGATGCATGCAATTGCATGCAGATGACTAGATGCATGCAGAATTGCATGCAGGCATGCAAAATACAAAAATGATGGTGAGAATATTCCAACAAAACAGGTGTTCTAGGTAAAATTGTTGTATTTGAACCTCGAGAGATTCAAATTGAGTGCCACCTATTGCATCAAAAGGAAGAAGGACCATAGTGTTTATGGTAAAAATTTCAAAAGCAAAATAAGAAAATCAGACATGTGTCAATCCGTAAGGGTTCACTTTCCTAAAGGGACAAGAACAACAAGTTTTGAGAAAGTTATCATAACTCTCTCTTGTCACATCAAAATTGGGTCAAACCTATGGAATTGTAGAGAAGACATACCAGGATATTATAGGACAAAATTTTAGACTCGGAGAGGCCAATATTTCATAGATAATTTATGAGCAATGTTGGCCACCAAGACAACCTACAAACCAAGGTTTCTAAAGGTATGTTAACTTGAAACTTGAATAAATTTTGATTGGAAAATTTGTTTTAGGTGATTCTAAAGAGGAAATAGATGAGAATTATAGTGTCTCATGGAAAGGGGTTATACAAAAAATAATTCACAAAGTAAATCTCCAAAGAGATCAACCATGACTCATGAATAAAATGAAGAAATGTGTAACCAACTATCTAATTTGGAGGACAACATTAAGGAATTGAATGATAGGTCAGTGACACATGTTCAATTGGTAAATACAAAAAATGATATGGAAAGTGAGTTGAAAAAGATGGATCAATTGATGGCCACTAAAGAGTATCTCAAAGTTGTGACGGGGATAATTATGAATGTTATGAGACATCTCTTTCCTCGTAATTCAACTCCTCAAGAAGAACATAAGAGAACAAGAGGGATTTGTCCCAGTCACAGATTAAGAAAATTGAAAAACAGTTGGAGAACAAGAGGGATTTGTCCCAGTCACAGATTAAGAAAATTGAAAAACAGTTGGAGAACAAGAGTTTCGAGTTCCCGAAACTTGGCCATTCATCACTCCATAATCCACGTCATTATGTGTTCAACTTGAGACCAAGGAACTACTTCATTTACAAGATTTATATGATAAATTTTGATGGCAGTGATCTAATGACATGGATATTCTAGATGGAGCAATTCTTTAATCTACACCAAGTGCCAACTTTATAAAAGATAACTACTGCATCCTTGCATTTAGAACCTGGTCAATTTGTATGTTACCAATGGCTTTATGACCGTAAAAATGACACTATTGTCTCTTGTTTATATTCATAGATGAATTGATAGCAAATTTTGGGGATATTAAGAGCAACACCTTCTTTATCCAATTGATAAATCTCAAGCAAAAAGTTATAGTTAAAAAGAAATTTTAGTAGTTTTAGAAGTTGATTCTTAGATTGAAGAAATTTCCAGAGGATAATTTGTTGGATCTCTTTATGGGAACTTTAAAGGAGAGCATTCAACATGAGGTGCATCTCTTTGAACCTAAATAATTAGAGAATGCTTTTAGTTTTGCAAGAAAAGTTGAAAGTAAAAATATGAATACTAGAATAACTGCTACTAACACATGTAAAGAGGGAAATATTTCCCCTCCCAACCTCACTCAACCTACAAGGTTGACACCTCAGCAAGTGGAGGAAATAAGAGCATAGGGATTATGTTTCAATTGTGGTAGTAAGTATAGTTAGGGGCATAAGTGCAGTGAGAAGAAATTATTCTGCATAGATTGTGAAGAGGAAGAAGATCTAGAATTGGAATAGTCTCAAGAGGTAGATCTAGAAGGTAATACTCCAATCATATTTTTCCATGCATTGTTGGGAAATAGTACTCCTCAAACTCTCAGGATAGAAGGATATATTAAAAAAAATGTAACAATGTTGATTGATTATGGTTGTACCCATAACATCATTAATTGAAAATTAGACAAATTTCTCAATTACTTTATATATCTAGCACCATAATTTCAAATAATGATTGCAGATGGAGCCACCGTAAATTATGAAGGGAAGTGCAATATTATTAAGCTTACTATGGGGGATTATTTATTAAATAGTCCAATGATTGCAATCCAAATGGGTGGTGTTGATGTTGTACTAGGGGTCTAGTGGCTACAATCATTGGGAACAATGGCTCTTAATTTTCAGGAACTTTTCATGAGATTCTCTTCAAAAGGAAATGATATTGAACTCAAAGGTATTCCAGGGAAACCCTCTAAATCGATAAGCTCTAACAACATGGCAAAATTTCTAAAAGAGGGACACCATGGTATAATTGCATAACTGTGGTCACTAGATGTTCAACAATCTATACCCTTTATTCCAGTGGATCTCCATGAAGTTATTTACAATCATTACAAGGCATTTGGAGAGATTCCTAAAATTCTTCCACCTACTTGAGATCATGACCATGTTATTCACTTGCAACTAAGAAGTGTACCACCTAACATAAGACCCTACAGGTGCCCATATGCAAAAAAGAGTGAGATTGAGAATATAGTCCAAGAAATGTTACATGTAGTCATCATTCAAGTTAGCCAAATTTATTTCTCTACATCGGTGGTGATGATTCACAAAAAGGAAGGTTCACGACATATGTGTCCAGATTATAGAGAGATCAATAAGATGACCATTAAATATAAGTTTCCTATTCATGTCATTGATTAATTATAGGGAACAATTTTCTTTACCAAGTTGGATCTTCATTCTAGATATCATCAAATCATAATGAGAAAATAAGACATTTTGAAACAACCTTCATAACACATGAAGGTCATTATGAATTTTTGGTGATGCCATTTCACCTTACCAATACACCTTCCACATTTGGCAAAACTTGATGAGTTCTATTTTTAAACCCTTTCTCAAAACAATTGTATTAGTATTTTTTAATGATATATTAACATATAGCAAACCTTGGGAAGAGCATGTACAACATGTTGGCATGGTCTTAAAGATTTTTTTGGAGCACCAACTATATGCCAAGCCTTTTAAGTGTGCCTTTGGGGTTTATTAAGTGGAATATTGGGTCATATTGTATCTCGTGAAGGTGTCTAAGTGGACTCTAACAAAATTAAAGCCATCATGGAATGGCCAATTCCTAAAACCTTGAATAATTTTAGAGGATACTTTGGATTTACATGATACTATGACAATTTCATCAAGAATTATGGTCAAATAACAACACCTCTAACAAGGTTATTGAAAAAGGATGCATTCTCTTGGATTCAATAAGAAATGATTTTTTTTTAAAACCTAAAGTGGTTATGTGTACAACTCATATGTTATCCATGCTTGACTTCGCAAAAACCTTTATTGTGGAATGTGATGCCTCAAGGCATGGAAATGGTGCAGTTTTAAAGCAAGAAGGAACACCCCTTGCCTTTGAAAGTTTCCAACTTAATGGAAAAAACTTACTCAAACCAATTTATGAAAAGGAAATGTTGGACATACTACATGCAATTAAGAAATGGCACGCTTACCTAACTAAAAAATACTTCAAGGTAAGGACAAATCATGTTAGTCATAGGTAATTCTTGGAACAACGATTATATTTAGAAGAGGAACACAAATGGGTTACAAAGATGTTAGATTATGACTTTGAAGTTATCAACAAAAAAGGAAACATAATGTGGTGGCAGATGCACTTTCAGAAAAAAGAAGATGACACAAAGGGATTACTTTGTGCTATTTCCATTATGCAATCTAATTTGGTGGAAGAAGAAGACACATATTGAAAATAGGATCATAATGCATGCAAGATAATTGATGCAGGGATTTCCGAGGGTCATAACTTTTGACTTGGTTATCCTTTTGGGATGAAATTTAAAAAAACATAACGACGCAAGGATTTTCGAGGGTCATAAATTTTGACTCGGTTATCCATTTGGGATGAAATTTAACAAGAAGTTCCATCTCGAATATTTCACTGCAATTGTCGATCGGACCCTTCTGATCAAAACTTTTTTCGACGCTTTTCCAAGGCCAAGTTCCCTCATATAATACCTCAAATTGGGGTTTTAGTTTTGTTGCAGGATTTTGTAAATTTTTAATTATCTCTTAATTTACGCACGTAATCAGAAAAGCAAGTTGACAACTAATGTCACTCTAGTTTGATTTGAGTTATTGGTTAGTTTTAGATTCATGCAATAATTTTCTAAAATTAGCAATTTTCGAAAATCGCATATAGTAGTTATAAGGGGTTGAACTTTCATTGTAATAGTTAGTGATGGAGAAGGAATAAGAGATAGGTATTTTCCACTCTCATGTGTTTGCATGGTTTTTAGATCTCATGAATGAATCAAATTTTATTGGGTACGTCATCTGATATCATAGCAGGAATATTTTTGGGAGAGGAAGAGGAAGAGCAGGTCTTGCTCAAATGCGTAGAGATATGCAAAACCTTTAAAGGTAAGTATCAAATCTTACAAATGTGTTAGCTAGTCAGAGAATAATATGAAGAGAAGCGTCTGATGAGGAGACAGACCAAGGAGATGCAGATCAACATATGGAACATGAAGAAGAAAAATTAGGGAGCATGACTTTTGAAGAAAGGATGCTCAGGGCTCTAGAAGGGAGAAATGATGGGATCAAAATAGAAGTTTCGGAATATGTAGGGAGTCTTACACTATAGGAGTTAATAGATTGGTTGAACGCCATGGAATGTTTTTTGAATGGAAGCCTATGACGGGAGGAAAAGAAGGTGAAATTTGCAAGCACCAAGTTGAATGGTCGCACCATGATCTAGTGGGATCATGTGCAGAAAGATAGAACAAAAAAAGGAAAAACAAAATTAGGACCTGGAATAAGATGGAGAAAAATTTGCGAGAATTTTTTTTTCCTTTAGATTATGCATAGACCCTTTTTCGTAGATTTCAGAACTTGAAGCAAAACCTATCCACCGTGGAGGAACTCACACATGAGTTTTATTAGTTGTCCATTCGTGTGGATCACCAGGAAACTGATGAGAAACTAGTTGTAAGGTATGTGAATTGTTTAAAATTTTCTATTCAAGATGAATTGAGCATCATAGGGTTCGCAATGTGGAAGAGGCATACCAACTAGCCTTAAAGGCCGGGGAAACACAAAACCAACAATTTTCTCAAAGGAATAGAGGAGCAAGGAGGGGTACGTCGCCTGCCCCACAGGGTGGTTTTCACTATCACACGGGTGAATCATGCCAAGGAGCTGAGAAAGCAGAGGATAATAGACAAGATAACCTGAATCAACTATGAGGAAGAGGATTTCAGAGGGGTAGAGGTTACGATGGTGGAAGAGTAAGACCTTATATGTGTTTTAGGTGTGGTGTAGAGGGTCATCAAGCATTTGAATGCTCAAATTATAATATGAAAGAGCCAAAGCAAGGACAACAACCTAGTTTAAACTTGGTCCAAGTTGAGAATGAAGAAGAAGGAGTTGAATCTGAAGTCCTTCCTGATATGGGAGAGAATCTCATGATACAAAGGTCAATTGTGATTCCCAAAAAAGAGCAGAGACAGAGAAGCGACAATGAAGATTCATGGATTTGAACAAATATCTTTCGAACTAGGCACACTTTCGGGGGAAAGGTATGTCAAGTTATTGTTGATAGTGGAAGTTGTTATGGTTTCCAAAGAGATGGTAGATAAGTTGAAATTAGGTTGTGAAACACATCCCCATCTTTATCGAATTGCATGGTTCAAAAAAGGGAATGAGGTCACCATTAATAAAAATACGTTTGATCAAGTTTTCCATCAGTAAGACTTATAAAGATGAAGCGTGGTCTTATGTCATTCCGATGGATGCATGTCATCTGTTATTGGGGAGGCATTGGTAATATGACCAAAAAGTCATGTGTGATGGAGAAAAGATTACCTACACCTTTTGGAAGGATGGATCAAAAGTCATCGTATTTCCCCTTAAGGATGAAGGGAAAGTTGAGAATATGTTGTCGAAAAGAAATCGTATTAAGTAAACGAAGGAAACATGATTTTTCTATGCACTAATAGTGCAAAAAGGATCCGAGGATGACATACCAATACCTACTGAAGTGGCCAAGGTGCTAGAAGAATATGTTGATGTTATCCCTAATGAACTACCTTATGATCTTCCACCAAAGAGGGATATTCAACATCACATTGATCTAATCCCATGATCACCTTTACCTAATCAGGTAGCCTATAGGACGATTCATACACAACATGTAGAGCTCAACCGACAAGTAACAGAGCTTTTAAATAAAGGTGTGGTAAGAGAAAGCATGAGTCCATGTGTTGTACCAACATTATTGACTCCAAAAAAACAAAATACATGGAGGATGTGCACAGATAGTAGAGAAATCAATAAAATTACCATCAAATATCGATTTCCTATACTGTGCTTGGATGACATGATGGATGTGCTAGCCAGAGCTAAATATTTTAGTAAAATTGATTTGCGAAGTGGATACCACTAGATCCGGATTCGTGAAGGGGATGAATGGAAAATGCATTCAAGACCAAGGATGGACTATATGAGTGGATGGTGATGCCATTCGAGCTATCCAATGCACCTAGTACCTTCATGTGGTTGATGAATAAATACTATAATTCAACCTTATATTGGTAAGTTTGTTATCATTTATTTTGATGACATTCTAGTTTTCAGTAACAACAAAGAAGATCACTTGTAACATTTAAAGATTATATTGGATATGTTGAGAAAACATCAACTTTATGCAAACCTGAAGAAATGTAGGTTCCTGTAAGAAGTTTGGTATTTTGGGGTTTTGTCATCTCAGCAGAAGGAGTCAAGATGGATTCAGAGAAGGTCAGAGCAATTCTGGAGTGGACTAGTCCTAGGAGCATAATAGAGGTAAGAACTTTTCATGGTATGACCACCTTCTACCGAAAAATTTATTCGAAATTTTAGCAGTATTATTGCACCCATAACATATTGCACCAAAGGCACAACATTCAAGTGGACCAATGAACCTGAGGAAAATTTTAAGTTTCTAAAGAAGAAGGTAATTGAGGCACCTATATCATCCTTACCAGATTTCGATAAAGTGTTTGAGATAGACTATGATGCATCACATGTAGGCATTGGAGCTGTACTTAGCCAAGCAGGTAGACCAATTGCATTTTTTAGCGAAAATTTGAATGAGGTAAGAAAGAACTACTCCACATATGAGGTAGAATTTTATGTAAGTGTGCAAACATTGTGACATCGGAGGCATTATTTAGTACCGAAAGAGTTTGTGTTATTTACCAATCACATTGCATTAAAATACGTAAACACCTAAAATAAATTGAACAATAGACATGCAAAATGGGTCTCTTTCTTACAAGGCTACACCTATGTTTTGAAGCACAAATCAAGAAGGCAGAATCAGGTTGCAGATGCTTTGAGTAGGCGCACTATTCTTTTGAAAACCATGGGAAATCAAGCAATTGGGTTTGCTGCATTGGAGGATCTCTATGTGTATGATAACAATTTTTGGGAGATTTTGGAACAGTTGAAGAATCCAGTTGCTGGGAACATGGATCTTATTCAGGGTGAATATTTTATGCAAGATGGATACCTCTTAAAAGGAAAACAACTATGCATTCCAATTGGTTATATGAGAGAAAACATTATCAGAGAACTTCATAGTAGTGGTTTAGCAAGACATTTTGGAAAGGATAAGATGCTAGCCTTAATTGAAGATAAGTATTACTGCCAAAGATGAAAAATGGTATAACAAGGTATGTGGCATGGTGTAGGATTTGTCAAATAGCTAAATGACACTCACAGAATACAAGGTTGTACATACCATTACCAGTTCCCGCAGACCCATGGAAAGATATGAGCATAGACTTTGTGTTGGGATTCCCAAACACACAGCAAGGTAATGATTCTATTTTTGTGGTTGTTGATATGTTCTATAAAATGGCTCATTTTATTGCTTACAAGAAAATTAGCGATGCATCAAGGGTGGCATAATTGTTTTTTTCATAAATTGTTAGATTGCATGGTGTTCCATAAACAATTACCTATGATAGAGATACTCGGTTATTGGGTCATATTTGGAGGACTGTATGGAAGAAATGGGGATTGGGGGACTAAATTACAGTTGAACGATGCATATCACCCCCAAACAAATGGACAAACCGAGGTAGTAAATCGGAGTTTGGGAAACCTGTTACAGAGCATTGTTGGAGAGAAGCCCAAGCAGTGGGATTTGGATTTACCTCAAGCAGAATTTGCCTACAATAGTTCAATGAACATATCTACAGGTAAATCTCCATTTCATATTGTTTATGGTAAAAATCCTACGGGTGTCCTAGATTTGGTGTAGGTACCACTTGGGGATAGAATCAGTGATGATGGGGAAGCATTTGTAGAACGCATTCAACAGTTGTAGCAATAAGTGAGACAAAAGTTGTAGGCTAGTAACGAGCAGAACAAAATTATAAAAGATGCTCACCGATGACATCAGGTATTCAATGAAGGTTATTTAGTGATGGTCTATTTATAGAAAGAGCAGTTTCCTATAGGAAACCACCACAAATTGAAGTATAAGAAAATTGGTCCTCGCAAAATTCTCAATAAAATTAACGATAATACTTATAAGGTTCATTTACCAGCTGATCTCGATATTTCCCCTATGTTTAACATTTTTTATTTATATATCTTCCATCGGGACGATCTAGGTGATGATAGTGAGGCGAAGGTGGATTGGAAACAAGCCATTTCGAGAAAGAAAAAGGAAAAGATTGTGTATATTTTAGATAAGAAGGCCCTTCAAACTTGGAAAGGCCAATACAACCGATATATGGTCCTGTGGGAAGGCTTAGCACCAACATAGAGTACCTGGATTACAGAGGGGGAGTTGTTGAATCAAGATCCCATTAAGTGGCAGCAGTTTGAAGACGGTAACTTGTAGGAGCTGTGTTCTTTTCAACCATAGGAGAATGATGCAGTGATTTCTAAAGGTCATAACTTTTGACTAGGTTATCCGTTTGGGCTGAAATTTTTAAAAAATGATATAGGGATTTCCAAGGGTCATAACTTTTGACTCAGTTATCTGTTTGGGATGAAATTTAACAGGAAGTTATGTATCAAAGAGTTCACTGTAGTGACCGATCGGATCCCTTGATTGGATCTTTTTTCTACACTTTTCTAGGGCCAAATTCCCTCATATAATGCCTCCAAATTGGGGTTTTGGTGTTTTTGCAGGATTTTTTAAATTTGTAATTATCAGTTATCTCTTAGTTTTTGCACATGATCAAAAAAGTGAGTTGACAACTAGTGTCACTCTAGTTAGCTTTTAGTTATTGGTCAATTTTAGAGTCATGCGAGAATTTTCTAAAATTAGCAATTTTCAAAAATCTCGGATAGTAGTTATAAGGGGTTGAACTTTCATTGTAATAGTTAGTGATGGAGACGTAATGAAAGATAGCTATTTTTCCACTCTCATGTGTTTTCATGGTTTTTAGATATCGTGAATGAATCAAATTTTATTGGCTACATCAATAATTCAATAACTACAAGAGGATTCAAGTTCATTGGATAAATTTGTGTGGGAGAATGATTCCCTATGGTACCAAGATCACCTATATTTATATCAAAATTCTCAACTCAAACGTATTCCTTTTGGAATTGCACACTTATCCTATAGGAGTACATTTAGGGTCCTTGAAAACCTACCATAGGATCAAGAAGGATTTTTTTTAGGAAGTTCATAAAACTTTTGTCCAAAAATTTGTGTCAAAATGTTTGGTTTTCCAACAGAATAAGGGAGAGACAATCAAAACACCAAGTATTCTATAACCATTAGCCATACCAAGTCAACGTTGGCAAGAGGTCTTGATTAATTTTATCATAGGTCCACCAAAGTCAAAAGGAAAAATTGTCACCATGGTGTAGGACTCAACATGCTTGAAGCCAGACTTGGGGAAACCCCCTTTTGTTTATTTTTAAATCAAAGCTTTCAATCCAAATGTTGTTTTCCAAATCTTCATTGTTATTGTTTTAATACTCAATTGTGTGCCACTAACGTGAATTAAAATTCCTAGATGCATGTTGGATTTTATGATTCTAATGTGTGATCATGAAAGCTTGTTTTAATTGCATGCCATATTTTATTTGTCACATACTTTCTCTTGCTTGCATTTGTTTCACTGCAATCTTAATTTGGTCATTTAAACTCTTGGGTTTAATTGGCCCATATCCATGTAATATTATGTACGGAATTGTCTAAGCTTATTGACAACATATTGCATCTTTGGTTGACTCAAAACTGTATTTCAGGAAGACTTGGTAGGATCACCAAGGTGATTTATCTTAGGTGTCCCATATGACAATTTCCCTTGTTCACAAATTAAAATTTCTCAACCATTTATTGGACATTTCTATCTATTATATTCACATTGCAAAATACAGTTTCTTGATAAAACTTATACAAGAAGGATTTCATCATTTGAACTTCATGCATAAATATGAGATTAGTTCTTTAGTTCTTTGTTCAATATTTGTGGTTTGATTTAAGTTTTGATAATTTTGAAATTTCATGTTGGATTCCTAGAATTTTTTCGGCTAAAACATCAACAAACTTCCAACTTCTTATCTTATTGGTGTTTTACTTTGCAAATTCAATAAGTTTAAATATTTTCCTGATTAGCTATTGACACTTTTATGTAGGTTTATGTTAAATAAATGTAACTCCGGAAGATATTCTAAATGTATTTGTCTATTGTATTATTGTACTCCTCCTTCGGGAGATGTCATTGATTTAATTGATAATGTAAGAGTCATTGAAAGAGTCAATGTAAACCCTAACTGATTAGGTCAGCCTGGAAAGATCTAGAAAGAATATTTTATTGAAAAGAGTACAGGTCAGCCCAGTTATGTGTGTTAGAGCCGACCTAGTTAGTAAAAGGTCAAGTCAAAAGTAGAATATAAATAGAGGATGAGTTTCTCATTTGTATTCACTCATCTCACTCACACAAGTTCACATAGGAGAGAGATAGAAGCTAGCACAAGAATAAGAGAAGTTGATTTTGTCTTGGGGTATATCTTGTACTTCGTGAAACCTATATTGAGGAAGTTTTGTCGAGGTTTTCTCCCTTGTGGTTTCCCCGAGAGAAATATTGTGTTCATTGTGCTTGTTGTGCTTGTATTTCTTTCAGTGATAGATTGTTTAATGTTCTTATGCGAAACAAGTAAGAAAAACTAACACTTTATCGACACTATTCTATAATTCAATTTATATCAGTGCTAGCTAGTTGTGTACCGTCACCAATTGGCAGAAGTTTCAAAGGTTTGCAATGAAAGTTGTAAAATTATGCCAATTTGAACTCTAAAACTTTGTCAATATGAGTTCAAAATTTTTATGATCTGAGTTATAAACCTATGCCGATATACGTTCTAAAATTTTGTTGATCTGAATTATAAAATAATACTAATATGAGCTCTAAATTTTTGTCGAGTTTGAAAGATTTGTTGATTTGACCTTAAATAGCGAAAAATTTGAGTTTTTTGTGTTTTTAAAATGATCATAACTTTTGATGCCAAACTCCATTTTGGGTATTCCTTATACCATTAAAAAGTTCACGTCGAGATATATATCTTTCATTTTATATGCTTTTATGATTTCTCACCATTTAGATATGGTTTTTGAAATAAGTATCTAGAAATGCAAAGTTGACAAAATTTTGCTTACAACTAAAGAATAAGAATGATTTGGATCTCAAATCAAATATGATAGAACGAGGGAATGATGGATTATTTGATATTACAACTCCTTATTAGTAGTTTAATCCAACTTGTAACAAATTTTAGCCACTAGAAAGGATCATATGTTTATTAAGGTATGATAATTTCATCACAGCATTGTAATGGTGAGTGCCTCGTGTTTATTCATCTGAGTTCTTATCATCATCGTGATATTTAAAATGAATAATATAGAACTAACAAGAGTCTATTATGTAGAAGATGGTGAGGGATGAGAAGATAAAGGAGAAGATGACGAGAGATCAAAGTCCAAATGATATCAAACATGAAATGATCAAAGTGACTTCAAATTGTGATGAATAACTTACTCTTGGAATCAAACTCAAAATAAATAAATAAATGTTGACCCTACATGGCCCAAAAAGAAGCACTTGCTTATATTTTAAAATATCACTTATATGAGTAGCATTGTCACTATATGATCTCAATCATTTGTGAAAAAATAGTTTGGAGATATTATTAATTATTTATAAGACATCATTAAAAAGGGAAAACGATTTCTTCATTAAAACCCTAAAATGCCGCATGGCAAGAGAATCAAGAAAAGATAGATATGGAGAGAATTGTTATAAATGTAATGCATGAGAAGAAGGAGAGCCTTTTTCTTTTTGGAGAGACGGAGAATATACTTCTCCAAGGAGAGACCATTCTTGGTTCTTACTTCTGATGTAATTAATCTTTGATTTATGAATGAGAGAAGCCATTACCTGGCCAAGATTACTGGATTTATGTTGTGCTATGGACATAACTTAGATTGTTCTTGTTCTTCTTTGGTACTTTGGAATATTGTGGAATGATATCTTTTTATTATAGATTACTCTCACAAATTGATATTCTCTCTCTCTCTCTCTCTCTCTCTCTCTCTCTCTCTCTCTCTCTCTCTCTCTCTCTCTCTCTCTCTCTCTCTCTCTCTCTCT
The DNA here is from genome assembly GCA_027924585.1 of Larix kaempferi. Lineage (NCBI taxonomy): Eukaryota > Viridiplantae > Streptophyta > Pinopsida > Pinales > Pinaceae > Larix > Larix kaempferi. The sequence continues at coordinate 2,342,483 of BSBM01000622.1, forward strand.
CTCTCTCTCTCTCTCTCTCTCTCTCCAATATTCTAGCTGATTAAAGTATGGAATGATTACTTGCAGGTATGTTTACAGGTTATCCTCGACCTATTGATTATAATTTGGAGTTCAATTTAATTCCATGCTCTTCTTCTTGTTCTGGTTAGAGCTAGCCGATTAAAGTATGGAATGATTACTTGCAGGTATGTTTACAGGTTATCCTCAACCTGTTGATTGTAATTTGGAGTTCAATTTAATTTCATGCTCTTCTTCTTGTTCTGGTTAGAGTAGGTTATTTGGATATAAGACTGTAGCTTTCAGTTGTAGCTGTAGATTTTTTTTTTAGCATGATGTTAGTAATGTTGAGGTTATGTGATCTTTATCTAAGTAAATTAATTTCTTGTTATTGATCACACTAATTTATGTTGGTTGTGTATCTTTAGTTTCTAATGAAGCATTATTCATTTTCATGCTAGTTTAGGTGCATTTCATTCCTCATATTTAGAAAAAACAAAACCGTGGACCAAGTCACAACTAGTCAAACCCCAAAACAAGTAATGGTTGTCGTGCCAAAATCTAGATGGGTTTTCCTAAACCTAATGGGAGAGAGTCTAATTGGTCCTAATTTATTCCAAGGATAACCCCTACTATTGATGTTGGACATTTTCCCCATCAACATTATTGGTGCTTGAAGGAGGGGCGCTTCCAACAAATTTCTCTTGAGTAGAGTTGAGTTTCTATTCCATTTATACCCTTATTTTTATGGCTTTGCCTGAAATCCCTACATGGATGTCCAACAAAGCATTAAGCCTGCAAGGGCCTCTACATGAACTCCCAAGAAAGGAAGATGATTTTTTGTCTAAGTTCGATGATAAAGGAAACATCATATCATATGAACATGTGAGAAAATACGACTTTGTAATACACTTGTTCAATATTATTCATGAAGATGTGGTGTGAAGGTTGTTTCCTTTTACTTTTGAAGGTATGGTTTTAGACAAGTATAATTTTTTTTCCAATCAGTACAATTCAAAATTGGTCTTAGTTTAAAAGTGTTTTCATAAATGCTTATGAAGAAGATTATAATATGGTTGAGATGTGTAAAACATTTGATGGAATTTAGGTGGAAATTAGAGAATCTATTCGTGACAATTGGTATGTGCGTTCAGTTGAAGTGATGAACAATTGGTATGTGCGTTCTCTTCCTAAAACCTTGGGTATGTTAATTTTGTGAAAAGGAATAAGAGATTTAAATGAATCCTATGAGGAAGCACAAAATCATGAAAAATACTTGAACAAGTACTATGAAATTCTATGTCACAACATATCTAAAGAGATGAGGATACCTCACAAATAAAGAATGAGCAGAAAATTTGAAGAAGAGTGAAAACTGCAGTAAAAAAGAGCAGAAGAATAGTAATGCAACAGAACTCAGATAGGAACAGAATAATATCACATGTTCCAATTATAAGTATAATAAACAATGATGTTAAAATGGAGAGAATTCAAATCATGCAAGAGAATTCGAACCTCAGTTGGTCTAGCATAGGGATTATCACCACTGGAGTGCTCTGGAAGACTCAAAGTCAACTGAACTGAGCCTAAACTCAACTAATTGAAGTCACAATCAGTTAACTGACTAAGGAAGGTGCAATAGTGAGTCTGTCGTGCATGCCAGTCAGAAAAGGGTGCATGAGGCCATAATCAGTGGCATCCATAGCTCTAACCCCCCACAAGAGTCAGATAACCCAGGTGGACTACACTGAAACACTCAGTAGGTTTCTATAAAATAGGGAACAGACTGAAGTGGTCCTAAAATGATGCAATCAGGGCTCAAAAGGTGGTAGATGGATCATGGATGACGTCTGCACACCACTAGGGGGAAAATGATATCATCAACAACTAGGAAAAATAAATAATGTTAGGTAGGACAAGGATGGAGTATTGAAATATCCTAACACCCCCCCTTAATCCATACTTTGCATCTTGGGACCTGGTTACTAAGACCAAAGGTCACCCATACAATCAAATAAATGATCAAAAATAAAGAATTGTCCATGAACCAAGGAAATGGGGAAAAAACTCATGGGAAAAATATCCCCCCTAAAAAAGAACAGCAATAGGGAACTCAAAGAACCTTCATGCTAAGCAGAGAAGGATAAAAATTTCCTCAGTGAAAGCCTTTGCAAAAATATTGGTAAGCTATTCCTTTGTAGGATAGCAATGCAGGTGCTAGATCTAGATCTGCTCCTCTGATGTGCCTCCCACTGTGTAGAAGTTGTATTTTCCAAAACAAGTCTTTCAGGAACCCTTCTTGCTACTGGAGCGAATGGCTCATTATGGTCCAAATCATGAACCTTTGAGTACCTTTTGTCAGACAACCGATAATTTTTCCTAGTTGTAGATCCCCCATGGCAAGTCTCTCCAAGAGATTGTGGATCAAACCCCACCATCACACAACACCTCTCTGAGAGAAGTGGATCTGAATGACACAGTGCAAGTTTTGCATGATACTGAGATCTAGTGGTTCTATGGTCAGATGCATCCCCAATTGCGTTCCCAGCAGCTACAAGGACTTTGTGAGCCCATATTGGCCTTGGCCATGGATTGGGAGCAGGTGTTGGATCTAGATCTGAATCTGCATCTTCTTGAACTTTATTCTCAACATCAAGATCTTGATCCTCATCTTCATTAGAAGAGGCATCACTCTGATCTTCATCAAATTTCCATGGGGTAGGTAGAGAGTATGACAAAAAATATGAGAATTCATATGCCTTGGAGGCATGGTTTGCAAACCCTTTTTCTATAATATTCCTAGTGGAGATCTCTGCAATCTCAACTATGTTAGGACTAAACACCACTCTCTTCGATGAACCTGTGTGAGTCATCTGATATACAGACAACAAATTTGCCGACAAAGAAGGCACAAATAGAACATTCTTGAAATTTCCATGCTCCATATGTATTGTGCCCTTTCCTTCAGCATAGATCTGAGAGTTTTCTCCCATGTGAATAATCGGACCATCTTTGAGATCTAGAGAAGAAAATGATTCTCTAGAGGCAACCATGTGGTTGGAGGCTCCTGAATCTATGAGGAGGGCTTGTGATTTTGAAAATCCAGCTTTCAGTGCATGGCAACTCTCATGACCATCTGACTCACTTCCAGAATCAGTCTCTCTTGCACCTTTTGGGAGGGCAATGTTGTGTTGTTCAAGAAGCTTAGTCATTTGATCTATATTCTTCTGCATGCAAGATCTCTGTGGGTGGTTTCCTTTCTTGCAATAGGAACACTTGGATTTATAAAATCCCTTATGTTTTCCCTTCTTAGAGCTGGAGGCTCCTTCTGATGGACTTGACTTGGCATTCTGCTTGGGTTCATATTGCCTCTTATCCTTGCCTTTGTGCTTCCCCTTCCCATTCGCACTTTTTGCTTCTTCAGCCATAAGAGGTTGATATTTGGAGGCCTGCAAGGTGCCCATTTGTATTAGCTTATCTTGTTCTTGGATGAGAGATTCAATGAAAACATCTAAGGAGGGCATCTTCCAACCAGGATTGAAATTCACCCATAATGGAAGGTAGAGACAAAGATAGAGAACTTAGGACCTAGCTTGCTCATAATGGATAGCACCAGCTGCTCATACTTCTTAGCAATGCCATGTTGCTTGCAATGCATAACCAGATATTTGAATTTTGAAAAGAACTGTTGAATGATCTCAAAACTACTCCGTTGTAGAGCAATCAACTCATTTTCCAGAATATGGCCTCTTAGCTCATGTTGTTTGCCGAAGAGGGTCTCTAACTTCAACCATAACTCTCTTGGAGTCTTCAATCCTTCGATGTGGAAGAGTAGATCTCTAGAAATATGAATACACATGAAACCAAATGCTTCATCCAATATATTCAGATACTTGGTTTTCTCCATAGCTGATGTTGGTTCGGGATCCTTCCACATTGTCACCCTGTACAATGATTTGTTTTGCAATACCATATGCATATCAACCCTCCAATCAAGATAATTGAAGGGTGTCAATATCCTGGGAGAGAGAGGAGAGTTCGAATTGTCCATTACAACTGTTGGAGTGAATACAAGGTGAAACTGCTGCTACTGCAAAAAAAATGTTGTAACTGCTACTGCACTCAAAAAATTTGAATAACCTGCAAAAAACTCTCAATAAGGAGGTAGACTACTACTGAGCACTGCTTTAGGACAGTAGGCACTTTTATCCGGATCCTTCACACCTGGCTAGACCTCATTGGATTTCTCCAATGAATTCAATGCAATGGCACTAGGATTTGTTGTGGAAATCCAGAGGCTTCTGGTGCACTACCGAAAGCAGTTTCTCAACCTATTCGCTCAAATGGATCTGATACCATGTGAAATTCTATGTCACAGCAGATCTAAAGAGATGAGGATACATCACAAATAAAGAATGAGCAGGAAATTTGAAGAAGAGTGAAAACTGCAGTAAAAAAGAGCAGAATAATAATAATGCAGCAGAACTCAGATAGGAGCAGAATAATATCACATGTTCCAATTATAATTATAATAAACAATGATGTTACAATGGAGAGAATTTGAATCATACAGGAGAATTCGAACCTCAGTTGGTCTAGCATAGGGATTATCACCACTAGAGTGCTCCAGAAGACTCAAAGTCAACTAAATTGAACCAAAACTCAGCTAACTGAAGTCATAATCAGTTAACTGACTAAGGAGGGCGCAATAGTGAGTCTGTCATGCATGCCAATCAGAAAAGGGCGCATGAGGACACAATCAGTGGCATCCAGAGCTCTAACCCCCTACAAGAGTCAAATAACCCAAGTGGACTGCACTGGAACACTTAGTAGGTTCCTATAAAATAGGGAACTGACTAAAGTGGTCCTAAAATGATGCATGAAGGGATAAGAAGGTGGTAGATGGATCATGGATGACATCTGCACACCACTAGGGGGAAATGACATCATCAGCAACTAGGAAAAATAAATAATGCTAGGTAGAACAAGGATGGAGTATTGAAATATACTAACAGGTACCCCTTAGATTTGTTTTCCTCTTTTACTTCAAAAAATGCTGAGTGTATTCAAAATGAATCTAAATTTTTAAAAATGACTAAGTTGGAAATCAAGTTAAAGGTTTGTCTAATGAAGTTGTTTCCTTGCAAGAAAAAAAAAGCAAAAAATTACACACAATGTGAATAGGATAGCCTTTGTATATAAACCTCAAACTCCATTGAATATGAAAAGAAATTTGTCTATGAATTTTATTGACAAACCTGATCACAAACTTTCTTTCCTAAATAGACTAGGTACAATGAATGCCTTGCCTCTACCTTTTGTTGTTTTGAATCTAAATCCGAAATTTCAAAAGAAAATTATAGCTTGGATGAATCCAATATGCTAAGTTAAGAATTTGCATTGTATGATTTTAAACATTTACCTTTTGCAAAATTTGCATAGGTTTAGATCATAACAACGAGGTTTCAAATATGAATAAGGCCAAGAATGAATGGGATGTGTCTTATGCTTCTATTCATACTGAACAAAGGCTAATGAAATTTCAAACATTGACCAATTGTTGATTACCAATCAACACCATGCATTTTATTCCCCAAGGATGTTAGTTCTACTTCAGATTTTGTGGATCATCATGTTTTCCCAAAATACTTTGAGGAATCTGACACAGGGTAACCTTCATCGAAGTCTTCTTTAGTATTATCTCCTTGTCTTAATTCTAACTAGACAAAACATGATGAAAGTAGGTTTTTGGAGTTAGAGTTGGCTGGGAATGAGGATAATTTTCAAGACATATGTTCTAGGTACAATCTTTTGCTAAATATATTCAAGCGGAGAAAGTAGTAAAATAATAAAATCTGGAAACAAATAACTTTCAGGCTCCAACCTATTCAAAAAATGAAAAAGGTATAGTGGTGAGCATGGAAAATAAAAACCTTGATGCTTTATCTTTTACAGAACCTCCAAATGTCAAGCAATTCTCCCCTTCACTGATAATGAATCATGAAAATACATTTTCAACTCATAAGCTTATGCATATAACCAAAAAATAATTCAAAGCAATGACAAAGTTAGGGGGACACAACAACAAATATAAGAAAATTTTGGGTTGATAAGAACTGATGAGGCTGAAATTTTCATTTATGTAGATGAAAAATTTGTTATCATTGGGAGGACTGAACATGATTTCAATTCTAATGAATATCAAATTTTGACATCAAGAATACAATATGAAATGGAAAATAAATACCAAATATTTGACACGATATCTCTATGGATGCAATTGTTCTTTGATAAGATTCAAGAGTCGTTTACTAAAAATGGATAGAAAACAAATTGTTCTTTGATCGATATCAATCTAAAACATATATTTTTTCCCACTGGATGTAAAAATACAATGCAATGCACACAACATCTATGTGGTTGTTTACATTGACATTTTGATTTCACTTAATACATGTTTTCCAGTATTTAGTGTAGGACATAGGATATGTTTTATTTTATGCCTATCGTCTTGCTTAGCATATGAAGTTTCCTTTTGAGATTCATTAGAAAAAAAATTGAGCTCATTATTACTTTTCAAATTTTGCTTTGTCACCTTTTGTAGTCAAGTTTGTTATCCGGTAGGAAGGTCCGTTTCATGCTTCTTGAAATGATTGAGCCCTTATTGGTTTTGATGAATAATATTTACGCAAGGAAAACCTTTTAAGGAGTTCTTGAAGAGAGACCATCTCATTAGTAGGATGCAATTTAAACTTGTTGTTGTAAATGTAACTTCGGAAGATATTCATTTTTATTTTAGTTGTACCTCCGACGGAGATGTTTTTCCTCCTTTCAGGGATGTCATTATTATATTTGGTCATGCAAAGTCATTGAGGTAAAACCTCCATTGTAATTCGGGACATTAGATCCCTTAAATTCAAATGTAAAATGTATTGTTGAGTCTCCCTAGGACAGGTCGGCCCAATTAGTTTAGTGAGGCCAATCTAATTAGGAATTAGGTCACCCCTAACATAAAGTATAAATAGAGAGCTTTTCTCTCTCATTTGGACACACCACTCGCTCACTCAAGTTCGCATAAGCAAGAGAGAGAAGACAAGTTCGTTGGAGGAGAAAGAGAGAGAGCTGCAAAATACTTCATATTTTTGGGTTTTCCATTTTGTGATATGTATTAGTGATGAATCTATCTTTGAGGAAGTTGCGGGGTTTTCTCCTTTATGGTTTCCCTGAGGAAACTATTGTGTCTATTGTGTTTTGTTGTGCTTGTTATTCTTTCAGTCAACGATCCTAGTTAAATTGAATTAAAGTGCAAACTCTAACATGGTATCAGAGCTGACCTAAAAAGAAGGTATTGTGCAGCAGTGGGAAACTAGGGCTTCCTAGTTCAAGGTCTTCTCTCAACGAATCATCTGAAAAAGAGGGCTAGGATAACTTGCCCTAGGAGGGCGCATATGCAGAACTCAGTTCGGAGAATTTTCATTTTTGATCCAGTCACTATTGTCAGGAGAAACTAGGGCTTCCTGTTCCGGGCACTTTCCTCCACAGATTAGCTTGAAAAGGAGTTCAATTCAACTGGCCCTAGGAGGGTGCATCTTCCTATGGAAGCAAAATTCAAAACCGAGAATTTTCATTTTTTGGCCCCATCATTGCTGCTGAGAGAAAACTAGGGCATCAGTTATTTTGCAATTATGTCCACGGATTTGGAAAAAGGAGTACATTGGACAACTCGCCTTGAGGAGGCGCATCTTCCTGTCCAATCAGAAGTTCAAGATTCCAACTTTGGAAAATTAGGGTTTCTTTAACAAACCCTAGGCCAACCAGCTCCAAAACCAAGTTGGGAATCTCAAATTGGTAAGACCTAAATATTTGCTATTTCCATTTGAGTTTCTCATTCAAAATGAATCACCATGCCAAGATTGAGGATAAACTTGAGGGATCTGACAACTTCTAAGCATGGAAGTATAGGATCTCTCTTGTCCTTGAAGAAAATGATTTGGACAAATATGTTAGTGAGGAGGTTCCAACACCAGAGGGAGATGAAGCAAAGGCTATCCACAAGAAGAACTTGGTCAAGGCTAAGAGAATTATTGCAGACTCCATTAAAGATAATCTCATCCCCCATGTGTCATCCTTGAAGACACCCAAGGATATGTTCGATGCTTTGACGAAGTTATTCGAAGGAAAGAACATAAATCAAAAGATGACATTAAGGAACCAGCTCAAGAATGTGAAGATCCTAAACTCAAAGACCAATCCTACTTCACAAGGGTCTCTCAAATCAAGGAACAACTTGAAGCAGTTGAATAAAAAGTATAAGAAGGAGAGATCGTTATGACCACCTTGAATGGTCTCCCAATATCATGGGACTCATTCATTCAAGGAATATGTTCCAGGAATAAGTTGATCACTTTCAGCGGGCTATGGGAAGAATGCACTCAAGAAGAAGCTTGGCTAATAGCAAGAGAAGAGAAGATGCGAGCAAATGATGATCAAGCTCTCACAGTTCACACTAGAAGAAATCACAATAAGTGGGAGGACCGCCATCACAAAATACAAACAAGATTCAGAAAATATATATCCGATATTAGATGTTACACATGTGATGAGAAGGGACACTACTCGAGAAATTGTCCCAAAAATAAAGGTTCCTCCAAGAATACCAACAAGAAGAGGCATCATGATCACACTGTTGAAGACGATGAACTCGCAAGCAAAAGAACAAAAGAATATTCTTCAAGTGATGAAGAATATGTATTGTAATGAAGGTAACCAGTTACAAGGGTTCATTTAGAAGGTTCCACCTCAAAAGGTGAAGCTAGAGATGACTTTCAACATTACATGAAAGGAGTAGGAGAAGCTACTATAGAGTTGGACTCCGAAAAACAAATAAAGATCGATGCTATATGGAAGCCTCTCATCCAACTCAACATTAATTAAGATACATAAGTATGGACACACATAATCTACTCCAGTACAAAGAACAAGTGTAGAATACTTGCTCAACATTTCCGATCATAAGCAAGAAAGGCATAGGACCTCAGAATCAGACGATGAAAAAGAACACACTGTCAGAGACTCCAGTAGTTCCTGCAAGGAAGCAAAGATCAAGAGGGAGTCCACCCAACAACCAAACAAAGATAAGTATTCAATTTCTTGTATATCTAATAATGATATTGTTCAACTATGTACATACTTATGTTCGTAGATTTAGATGTGTATTATGCACGTTGCATTGATGAACAAAATAATACTAATATGCAAGTTATGGGTAAGTGGCCTATGGTACTATACAACATTCCATTGTTACTTATCTAGAATGAAACCTCTTTGCTGACATGTTGAGAGTAGTGCACACTCTTAATAATGTTCTGGTAGAGATGGAAGGCATCTATAAAGTTACCGTATGAATACGGGATATGGATGAATGTTGTGTTGAAGCATTGGCTAAGATAGTTACATGATTGTATGTCTTTATGCATAAGAATTTGTTTTGAAGAATTTGAAATGTTTCTAATCATGCAACTGAATTTGAATTGTAGGAAAGATCGTGCACCATCACCTACAAGAGAATAATGATGATAATTGTCCCATAGAACAAGTGACGACGGTTCAAGAGACAATCCAAGATGATCATGAAGACCACGACATGGTAGAACCACACGAACGTGTAGATCCACCTCATGAGAAGAACACCCACAATAGAAGACCAACATGGGCACGAGAAGCAATAGAAGATGCAGAGAAATATGGCACTCCATATGAGATGCATAAAGAAATCAAGAGACCAAGTCCATACTCCAACTATGTGGCCCTACTATGTGACATCATTGAGAAAGAACCTTCCAACTATGAAGAAGCAGTAGAGAAGAAGGAATGGAAGGATTCCTTGATCGAGGAGTACCAGTCGATTATGAAGAATGATGTCTGGGAGATAGTTCCGAGACCATAAGGGAAGTCTGGTGTGACTTCAAAGTGGATATACAAGATCAAGCATGATGCAGATGGTAGCATTGAAAAACACAAGGCAAGATTTGTGGCACGTGGATTCTCCCATAAATAAGGCATAGACTACGAGGAAACATTTGCACCTGTAGCAAGATACACTTCCATCAGAACTATACTTTCATTGGCTACAGTAATGAAATGGAAGGTACACCAAATGGATGTCAAGACAACATTCTTGAATGTTGTAGTTGAAGAGGAAGTGTACGTGGAGAAACCACTGGGATTCGAGAGACAGGACAGACATACTCATGTGTGGAAGTTGAAGAAAGCCTTGTACGGATTGAAACAGGCACCCAAGACATGGTACAACAGGATGGGCAGTTTCCTGATGAGCTTAGGATTTACCAAGAGTAAAGCAGATTCCAACCTTTATTTCAAGGTTGAGGGCGAAAGACCAGTGATACTTATGCTATATGTAGATGACCTGTTTCTAACAGGTGAGGATGAGCTCATTGCAGATGCAAAGAGGAGGCTTTCCGTAGAGTTCGAGATAAAGGACCTGGGGATGATGCATTACTTCTTAGGCATGGAGGTGTGGCAGAGTGTGGATGGAATCTTCCTTGGTCAAGGAAAGAATGCAATATAGATTCTCAAGAAGTTCATATTGATGGAATGCAAGGCATTGGCCACACCAATGGCATCGAACTTGAAGATACTGTGTGATGATTCATCAGAGACAGTTGATGCCATGATGTACCGTCAGATGATTGGTTCGTTCATGTATTTGACGAACATGAGACTAGACATATGCTTTGTTGTGAACACCCTGAGCTAGTTCCTGACGGATCCGAGACATGTTCACCTGATTGCTGCAAAGCATATATTGAGGTACTTGAAGGGTACAGTTGACTATGGGCTCAAGTATGAGGCGAATCAAAAGATTAACCTGCATGGTTATGTTGATTTGGATTGGGCAGGAAGTTCCACAGATAGGAAGAGTACTTCAGAATGTTGCTTCAGTATGGGATCCAGTATGATCTCTTGGTTTAGCAGGAAGCAATCATGCGTGGCGATGAGTAAAGCTGAAGCAGAGTATGTTGCAGCATGTTCGGCTAGTTGTGAGGCAGTATGGCTTTGAAAGCTACTGACAGATTTGTTTGATCTCAAGCTCGAGGAGGCTTGTATCTTCTGTGACAACCAAAGTTACGTGAAGTTGTTTGAGAACCCGGTGTTCCATGACAAGTCGAAGCATACTGAGATCAAGTACCACTCTATTCGGTATATGGTGCAAAGAGGAGCAGTGAAGCTCCAGTATATGGCGACAGACAAGCAGATAGTCGATGTGTTGACCAAGCCGTTAGCCAGAGTGAAGTTTGAGTACTTCAGAGAGAGGCTTGGTGATCGAGGTTCCTCGAAAGAGGGAGTGATGAGACCGGAAGACACAGATGCACTAGGGTTGGTTCTCGCATGGCGGAAGACTCAGGTGGTCCTTTAGGACGTAATATAAATGGGGTGCTCCTGGATGTACTCCTATGATGGAGGCGCTGAGAGGTCCACCGGTCACAAAGACACTTTGTGTGCGCCTAGGCTTCTCGCATGGTGGAAGACGCGGGTGGTCCTTGGAATGTAATGCACTTGGGGTTCTCCTGGATATGCTCCCATGCTGTAGATGGACCATTAAGAGACGTCATGCACCTGGGGTGCTCCTGGGATGTACCCACTAGGTGGGAGATGCAGGTGGTCTGTTTGACATGAGGTGTGCATTTGGGCTGTGATCCGTGTGTGATGAAATGATAGTAGGAGACGCAGGTGATTGTTGTGGCAATGTAATGTGTGGTCCTCGGTTGTACCTACTTGATGGATTGCTTGTGGAAATGATGAAGACCTATATGAGAGCTAGGCCTACATCCAACATGAAAAAGGGTTGCCTCTGTAGAGCTTCTTGTGACAGATAGATTCAAGAGATGTCACTAATCAATGATCAACGAGATGAGGATTGTTGCAACAGTGACGATGATGATCTAGTGTTGATAATGATGTTCCAACATTGAAGATGATCCAGCGATGATGACGTTGTCCAAAATTTGTGTCCAAAATTATGATGATTGTGGCGAGAGAATACCTTCCTAGTCAAGAGGGAGTGTTGTTGTAAATGTAACTTCAGAAGATATTCATTTGTATTTTACTCGTACCTCTGACAGAGGTGTTTTTCCTCCGTTCAGGGATGTCATTATTATGTTTGGTCATGCAAAGTCATTGAAGTAAAACCTCCATTGTAAGTCGGGACATTAGATCCCCTAAAGTCAAATGTAAAATGTATTATTGAGTCTCCCTAAGACAGGTCGACACAGTCAGGTTAGTGAGGACGACCTAATTAGGAATTAGGTCACCCCTAACATAAAGTATAAATATATAGCTTTTCTCTCTCATTTGGACACACCACTCACTCACTCAAGTTCGCATGATCAAGAGAGAGAAGACAAGTTCGTTGGAGGAGAAAGAGAGCTGCAGAAGACTTCCTATTTTTGGGTTTTCTATTTTGTGATATTGTATTAGTGACGAATCTATCTTTGAGGGAGTTGCGGGGTTTTCTCCTTTATGGTTTCCCCGAGGAAAACTATTGTGTCTATTGTGTTTGTTGTGCTTGTTATTCTTTCAGTTAAAGAGCCTAGTTGAAAATAATTAAAGTGCAAACTCTAACAAAACCAAAAAACATTCATCCAGGTACATGCTTTTGCTTATTGAAAATCTTTGATATTTTTAGAGCATTCACTTATTAGGAGTGGTACATGGAGATGGTATTGATGTAAATGATTAATTATGTCATTCATTTCCTAGTGGGTTTATCACTACTCATTTTTTACAAAAGAAAAGGGAATACATCACCTTTGAGAATTGTTCATTTTGATATCTTCTTTGGATACTTTGCTTATACCCTTGACCTCGAAACATGATTTAATTTTGATAATACATGACACATTGATCTAATTTGTGGAGGGAAATACATATAATAAAAAAATCACGTGCTTCTCAAAATTATAGTGCTTACTTATAATTACTGCTAACTTATGAGTGTCATGACAATTACTTTAAAAGCTTTTGATTTGACTTCGAAATTTTTGGGATATAGAGTTGCAACATGTTTCAAAACCTAATGATTCAAGAAGCTACAAGAATCCTCATGAATCACAAATTAAAATCTCAGATCAGAATTTTTAATTTGGGTTTTTTTAGTTCAAATGTTGAAATAGTATGCTTGAGTGGTTAGGATAGATGATCTAGACTATTCTAGGATTTCAACAAGTTGGTCACTGAAAATTTTTCAAGTGCATAAACTTATATATATTATGGTAAAATTATTCATGTTAATCCTATTCTATCCCTAAAGTCAATCTGTCGAAACTTTTGAAATGATTAGGGACATTCAATTTGATCTTATTTAGAACAAACAAATGCGTGTTGAAGAAAACTCAAATCAGTAATATTAAGCTAATTGCTAACTTCTACTAGACAAGCACATTTTCAAAATCTTGCACATAAATGAGCCTTTTTCCCAAGTTTTGCATTGACATTTGGTTTTGATGTGTGTTTTGTTGCAAATATTGTACATGTTTTATTTTACTTTTTTGGAATGATGATTTGTTACATCTTGTATGATCTATTTTCAAAAATGAAATTTAGTGATTCAAAAATTTTTATTGCTTGAAAATCATTTGTGCCATTCATTGATTTTGTTGAATTGCAAACTGCATTTTTCATCTTAGTTTAGCCTTGAGTTTTTTGAACTGTTGTAAATGCTAGAAGAACGTGCAAATTTCTTTTGATCTTCTTACATATGATAACATTGATGTTTTCCAAAGTGTTTGAACTTATGGTGCATTCTTCAAGTAATGAAAACTCATTATGCATTGTACAACTATGACTGGAAAAGGAAAAGCCTATGAGAAAAACCCAATGAAGGTTATTCAAGCTTCCCAAAATAGTGGTGTAGATTAAATCTCTCTAAGTGATTGAATTCCATGACAACTTCGAGACTCAAGTTATTAGATAAAGAACCGATTGGTTGAAGGGTTTCATGCTCTTACAATGATATTAGCTAATCCTTGTGGAAAGGTATACGCTAGACATATTGAGCTAAAACATTAAAGGGGAATAATTTTATACCTAGGAATGACTAATCGATTCTTGAAAACAACAATCATCCTAACTTGCTTGATAGAGCTGCTACTTCCCTCATCCCTAAATGCTAAAAACAGTTTTTTCTAGAAAGGATGGGAAAGAAAGTGCATATTATTTTGAGGGAATGCATATGTCTCCTTTGGGGATATGGATGCTCATTGGTAGCGGAACAAGGTCTGTGATTCTGTAGTGACTCCATAAGGGCTATGGACGCTCGCAGGTAGCAGAGAAACACCGTGGGCATTAGAGAGGCTTGCTTAGAGAAATATTATAAAACCCTTGATCTAAAGAAGCTCTCTGATCATAGCTTCAATATGACACTTGGATTATGCTTTGAAGAATAAACTTCATTGTTTCTACACTTCAATTTATCTACTAAATTGTTGCATTTTGGGAATCAAGTTAATATGGGATTTCATCAATAATAACTTTTATGTGGGACACACTAATGAAGATGTCATGTCCCAAAATTTTACATTGGGTCGGAATGGCCTAAGCCCCTTGGCCATACTCATGATAGTTTGTCAAATGGATGTTAAGGGTCAAATAAATGCCAAGAATGAAGTCCAAGTTAATAATAATGTGAAATTAGATCCAAATGGACAAGGTGGGTCACATTAAGAGAAATTCCCAATTCAAAGTTGTAATATACCCATCCAAATGAACTGCCATGGAGGAAAATTACTAGTTCCCTAGGTTGGGGGGGGTGGAAGCTTTGGGATTTGAAATAAGAGGGATAATAAATGATGTTTGAACATTAGAATGGCATAAATATTTAATAAAGGAGCTAAATAAATAAATACAAGGGAAAATCAAAGTGGCAATTGATCATGAAGACACATGGAGGATGTGTGACCCACACAAGCTAGATTTTCTATGCCACATGGCATCCTCCTCTTGTCATTTCGAATCCATAAGAAGCCCAAGGTTCTTGGGATGAGTTGGAAGGTCAATATACTTGGCATGAATCAATTAAGGTCAAATTTGAGTGGAATATTAACTCCCATGGAAGAGGAAGAGGAATTTTGGAGCTAGTGAGACACTTGGACTAGATTCCCTAGCTCTATGACAACACTGATGAAGATGTTATGACACCTATGAAACAAATCCGACTTGAAGGCTGACATCTGGCATATATGACATGTCAGGGATAAGAATATCCTCCAAGAGTGTGCTCAAGTGATTTAGGGAAGCCAAAGAGACACCAATTCGAATTTGGAGAAGGAGAGGGCTAGAATTGGAAGGACAAGTGGCATACTTGGGAATCTCTTCCCAAATTGAGTTGGCATGAAGCTCTTGGGAGGAATTAGACCCATGGAGGACCTTAGAAGTTTATAAAATACAATAACAAAGAAGGATGGTAGCTTTTGATCATTTTAGAATTTGCATTTTGCATTTGGAGAGGGGAGCTAGTGGAGTGCTACTCTACTTGCCTTAGCACCAATTTCGAGGGTGAAAGATTCCCATCCTAGTTGGTAATTGGAAAGGCCATTAAGACCTTTCATTTGGAGCTTTAATGGAGTCTTTTGTTACAGGTTGAAGCTACAGGGAATCTCATGGTCACATCTCTTTCAGCTTGCTTCTACAACCATTCTTCTATTTCTTGGCATATTCTTGCTCCTTGAGGAGAGGCGCACTTGTTGAGGTGATGAACTCTTTGGGATAGATATTGAGGCCCCATATATTTGTAATATGATATATATACTCTGTTTTTACTGCTCATGAGACTCTCAGGTCTAAATACTAAGTGGATTTATGTAAAAATACCAAACAATGCATAAATGATGCCATTTCCCCTAGATCTTGTTGTTGGAGTTTGAAGAGACACTATTTCGAGTTATATCATTTATTATCTATTATTTTGTTGATGTATGGAGTGTTATTAATGTTTTGAAGAAGTTTCATTAACAAAGCATAATCCCTTGGCACGTAAAATTCGAATTTCATAAGTCATGGTGAAAATAACTAGCTTTTCCCCCTGTGTGAAATCTTGCATATAAACATATGATTTTAAGGAGTTGCAGAAGGCCATAAAAACTAATTAAGGATACATTGGGGAGCTCATTAGAGCCACTTATCAGTACTGTACCTCTGTTCAGAAATTTGGAAGGGTTTAACAACATTTGGGAATCCATCTTTGTCCACTACCCTTGGGGGATTGGAAGCTCGAAATTACTAGTAATATTCCATACTTTGTCCATATTGTAAATGAATGTTGCAGAATTGTTTTAAGGGTTTTTAAGTATCCATCATCCTCTTTTATATGTTTTAATACCTCTCAAATACCTTCAGACCCATTATACAAGCATTTGGAGTCATTTGGAGACCAAGAGACCAATACTAGTCAAAGAGAAATTGCTAGTCAAACTCCCTACTTTGGTCATAACTTAAAGGAGAGTTGTAGAAGCCTCTTGAAGAATATAAAGCATCCCTGAACCTCATAATTATGTCCTAATATCATCCATACACCTTCTGTAACAATTTGGGAGCATTTGGAGTCATTTGGAAACCCAGAGACCAATACTAGTCAAAGGTCGAACTAGTGGAAAAAGTTGAAAATTTCACCATATTAATAAATTTTAAAAAAGGGACATTACAGAAAAGTAATGGTTCCATTTTGATAAAGCTTAGTATCTTTCTTATTTATATCGAAAATATGACTATTCATTGCAAATATTCATGGCTTCACCTAGTGTGTTTCCATTTGTCAAGGCCTCAACATGCCCCAAGTTAGTTGACATGGGGACCCTCTTTTATTTTGTTTTGTTTATATCAAATATTTTAGTGCAAGTTTTGTTTTCCAAGTCTTCATTGTTGTTGTTTAATTGGCAATTGCATGTTGCTAACTTGAATAATAATTTACAAATACATGTTGGGTTTTATGATTCTAATGTGTGTTCATGAAAGCTTGGTTTAATTGCATATCATATTTTTATTTGTCACATACTTTAGCTTGCTTGCATTTGTCTCATGGCATGCATCTTAATTTGGTCACTTCATCTCTTGGGTTTAATTGGCTCAGGTCCATGTAATATTATGTGCAACATTGTCTACGCTTCTGAGCATGGATGTTTTCATAGTGGATATTCATGGTGATGAGATTCTAGATTACACTATGTTAGAGTTTAGAACTCCCAATGTTTTAGGTGGACACTCCACCGATCATAAGGGGAACAAGAAGAAGTTGCAATAGGTTGAAGAGAGTAAATATTGGTTGATCAAATAGGTTAAAAGAAAAAGAACCAATATGACATATAATTAATTAAATATAATGAAAATAGAGAATCCCTAAATGAAATAATAACGATAATAATGAATCTAGAAAAGAGGATTAAGAATTGAAAGAGGCCAATAAGATCTAATGTTTTAAGAAAAAGGTAGACCCAAACCATGGAGAAAAGACAATAAATTTTGGGGATAAGATAGGTAAGCAAAATGATTAAATTAAATAATCGTTAAGATGAAGATTAAATTGACGGACTACATAAGAGTTGATAGAAATAATGAAAATTGAGAAACCCTAATTCAAATAATAATGAAGTTAGAAAAGAGGAATTATTTTTTATTATTAAAAAAGGCCACGAAGAAATATTAATTTAGAATAAAGGTGGACCCAAGACATGGAAAAGAGATGTTAACTTGGAGGATAATATAGGAAAGAAGAAATTATTAAATTAATCAATAGTTAAGATGAAGATCAAATGATTGAATAGATGAATATATATACAAATGAGTTCATAGTAAGCTATAGGCACGATAATTAATGAATTAATAAAGCTAGCAACCAAGAGAGTTATGAAATGAACAAAGGAGGAAGATCAAATGATTGAATAGATGAATATATATACAAATGAGTTCATAGTAAACTATAGCCACAATAATTAATGAATTAATAAAGCTAGTAACCAAGAGAGTTAGGAAATGAACAAAGGAGGCGAGAAATAATAATAGGAAAAAGGGGGACCTAAGATGAGGGATAATTAATTAAAAGTCTAATAAAAGAAAGAAAAAGTACAGAGGAAGACTTCTTGTGAATGTAAGAAATTTAGAAAGAAAGAGAAAGCTAAATTGGGAGAAGAATAAAAAGATAAGAGGAGGAAAGAGGGAGAATGGATATAAAGGGATCAAAATTGAAGAAGAGGTTTAGAATAAAGATAGGGAGAGTAAACAATAAGAGGTAGGGGTGAACCAAGTTAATGGTTTAGGTGATGGATAAGGGGTTTCCAGGAGCGAACCAACTTATAACCATCTTCCTAATTAAAATTGTTAGGTTTCTTCTCAATTTCCAGAGCTTCTCTTATAAGTTAGGAGGAGTAATGAGAAGTGAAAGCGAGAATTTTGGTTTGATCAAAGCAAATGAAATGTTTAGAATGAAAAGAGTGATCAATTGTGGCAGATTTGATGAGACGATTATGATTGGTATCAATGATGTATTCTTTGAGATGGGCTTGAATGGAATGACCAATTTGACCAGTATAGGATTGTCCATAGGACTGGGGAATCTGATAGACCCCTTTTGAAATAAAAGGGTTAGATTTGTCTTTAACACTTCTAAATAATTGCTTAAGCATTTTTGGGATTGAATATGGTCTATATGTTCTTTTTAATTAAAAGTATAGACATGCAGTCAATGACGCCAGAGATAAAAGGGAGAGAAATAAGGCCTCGAATGGGTGAATTAGAAGGGTGACAATTGGGTTTGGGGTGAAGAACAACATGAAAGGATTTATTAATTAGGTTAAGAGGATAACCATTGGCTAGGAGGGATTTAGTGAGTGAGATTTTTCTTTATCCAAATGTTGGGGCTTAGGTATATGAACAACTCTGGTGATTAGGGTTTTGATAATAACAGAGTTTTGAGCAGGGTGGTGGTGGAAGAGGGCATGCAGGTATCTATCAGTGTGGGTCTTCTTATTGTCTAAGCTTATTGACAACATATTGCATCTTTAGTTGACTCAAAGTTGTATTTCTCGAAGAATTGGTAGGATCACCAAGGTGATTTATCTTAGGTGTCTTGGATGACAATTGCCCTTGTTCACAAATTAAAATTTCTCAAGCAATCATTGGAAAGTTCTCTCTATTCTCTTCACACTGCAAAATATGATTTATTGATTGAGCTAATATGAGGAGGATTTCATCATTTGAACTTCATGCATAAATATGAGATTAGTTCTAATATTTTTGTTCAAATTTTGTGGTTTGATTAATTTTTGAGCTTTTTGAAATTTCATGTCAAATTCCTAAAAAAAATTTGGCTAAAACACCAACAAACTTCCAACATATTATCTTATTGGTGTTTTACTTTGCAAATTCAAAAAGTTCATTTTTTCCCTGATTAGTTATCAACACTTTTTTATAACTCAATTTACATCAATAACGGCTCTTTGTGGACCATCACCAGTTGGAAAAAAAATTCGAAGATTCATGGGGAAAGTTGTAAAATTTGTTGATATGAGTTCAAAGGTTTTCCTAATTTGAGTTATAAAATTAAACTGATATGATTTCTACAGTTTTGTTGGGTTTGAAAATTTTGTTGATTTGGCCTAAAATAGTGAAAAATCTGAGTTTTTTTTTGTGTTTTTTAAAACGATCATAAATTTTGGGTATTCCTTATACCATTGGAAGGGTCTTGACGAGATATATAACTTTCATGTTATATGTTCTTTATTATTTCTCACCATTTATATCAAATTTTTTAAATAAGTATCTATAAATGCAAAGTCAACAAAATTTTCCTCTTACAACTAAAGAATAAGAATGATTTGGATCTCAACTCAAATATGATAGACCATGAGAATGATGGATTATTTGATTTTACAAATTCTTATCAATAGTTTAAGCCAACTTGTATCAACTTTTAGCCACCACCAAGGAGCATATGTTTATTAAGGTATGATAATTTCATCATCACATTGTAATGGTGAGTACCTCTTGATTATTCCCCCAAGTTTTTCTTCTTGTTATCATCATTATCTTTAAAAAGAATAATATAGAACTAACAATAGTCTATTATGCAGAGGATAGGGGGATGAAAATATAAAAGAGAAGATGACGAGGGATCAAAGTCTAAATGATATCAACCATGAAATGATCAAAGTGACTTCAAAATGTGATGAAGAACTTACCCTTGGCATCAAACTCAGAATCAAGAATGTGGATCCTACATAGCTAAAAACGAAGTGACTGCTTATATTAAAAAATATCACTTATATGAGTATTATTGTCACTATATGATTTCAATCATTTGAGCAAAAATGTTTTTGATATATTCCTAATTATTTAAAAGATATCATTAAAAAGGGAAAATAGTTTCTTGATTAAAACCCTAAATTTCCATATGGAAAGAGAATTAAGAAAAGGTAGCAATGGAGGAAAATACTATAAATGTAATTAAGGAGAAGAAGAAGGAGCTTTTCCCCTTTGGATAAATGGAGGTTATGATTCTATAAGAAAATACCACTACTGGGACTTAATTTTGATGTAATTAATCTTTGATTTTTAAATGAGAGAAGCCATTAATTGGACAAGATTGCTACTAGAGATTTATGTTGTGCTATGGAGATATCTTAAACTGTTCTTGTTGTTCTCTGGTACGATAAAATACTATAAGAGTGATATTTTTGCTATATATTACTCTCACAACCTGGTAATTATTTTTGCTTTCTCTCGTTTCAATATTATGGCTAGTTGGATTATGGAATGATAAATTTCAACTATGCTCACATGTTATCCTCAGCTTGCTAATTGTAATTTGGAGTTTATGTAGGAATATATTTTGTGAATTGTTTCTAGGATATTGTCTTATATTACTTCAATTTAATTTCACGCTCCTCTTCTTGTTCTAGTTAGAGTAGGTTAGTTGGATATAAAGTTGTAGCTTTTAGCTGTAGCTATATTTTTTTCTTAGTAGGCTATTAGTAGTGTTGAGGTTATCTGATCTTTAGCTAAGTGAATTAATTTATTGTTATTGATCCACTAATTTCTACTAGCTTTGTGTCTTTAGTTTCAAATGGAGCATTCTGCATTTTCATGCTAGTTTAGTTGCATTTCATTCCTCATATTTAGAAAAAGTAAAACAATGGATGGAGCTGGAATCGAGAAAACCCCAAAACCAGTAATGGCTATCGGGCCATAATCCAAATGGTTTTCCTACACCAAATGAGAGAGAGTCTAATTGGGCCTTTCTTTCGGGGTTAACCCCTACTATTGATGCTGGATATTTTTCCCCATTAACACATGCTAGTAGTGGATCAACCCACAAAGTATGCCCATTTTTACCTCTTTCTCGTCCTTTTGAATCAAGTACAGTAATTGTAGCATTAGATTAAACAAATTAGAAGCTACATAGAATCCCCAAGATTATTGTAAGTGATAGAGATCCAATTTTCACTAGTAATTTTTGGAAGGAAATATTTTCTTGTTTGGGCACTCAATTGGCTCATAGCTCCTCTTACCATCCTCAATTTGATGGGAAAACTTAGATTGTGAATAAATTCCTAGAATGTTATCTTCATTGCTTTGCATCTGATAAACAAATACAAGGGGTCAAGTAGTTTCCCTTAGAAAAATGGCAGTAAAACAAATATTTCCACACTTCATAAAAAATATCACCATTCATGGCACTTTATGGCTATCATCCTCCTTCCATCACATCATCCTTGAAAGAGAAAGCTAAGGCTCAAGTAGTGGAATATCACATAGAGCACCAACAAGAGGTTTTCCAACAATTGAAACATAACTTGGTTGTAGGACAAAATAAGATGAAACAACACGCATATCAACATCGTAGTGAAGGGGTATTTCAAGAAGGAGATTGGGTATTTTTGAGGCTACAACCATACAAACAAATGTACCTCAAGTAACACAAGAAGGACAATAAATTAGCACCCAAGTACTATGGTCCCTATAAGGTGTTGCAGAGGGTTGGAAGTATGGCTTACAAATTGGAGTCGCTTCCATATTCACGTGAACTTTTAGTCTTCCATGTATCTTGCCTAAAAAAGGTAATTTATGAAAATCCCAGTGCATACTAATTTACTAGGGATTGATAAAGAAGGGAAATCGATGCTAGAACCTAAAATAATCCTCAACACAAGGATAAAGCAACTATAGAATCGAGCAATTACTAAATACCTCATCAAGTGGAAGAACTGGCCAATAGAAGAGGTGACATGGGAAGATAAGTTCATCATGTAGAAACATCCATAGTTAATCAAGTGTTCAGGACAACACTTGTTTGAAGGGGAGGGGCATGTTAAGCCCTATATATTGTAATGTAGGGGCATCGATGCCCAAAACAAGGAGTCGAAGGTAGACGACGGGATGTCCAGGAGGGAATTCGACGCCCTCCAGGAACATGGCAAAATTCAATAGAGGGAAATAGAAAAGGTGTCGCGGGGATTCCAACCGACGGCGGTCGATGGAAAGCGACAACACGGTGTAGTGAAATGGTCGAAGGTGATGTTGACCAGAAGGAAGGAAGTGGTCGAGAGTCAACGATGATGGTTATGATGACCGACAAAGGTATTTAGAAACCCGAGGAAACTAGCCGCGGAGGTAGTTGGGGGGTTGTAGAAGCAGTTATGGCAGTAGTTGCAGAATGTCGGGTGGAGTCGCATGGTGAAGGGAGTCACATAGAGTATTTAATGCAGTTTGACTATCCTTGGAAGTAATCTAAGCTTCTAGAAGACGAGCTGAGTGAATCAAATGGATATAAATACCTGCTCATGATATAAGAAAGGGACTTCAGCATATGAACGTTTTAGAGATGTTATGTGCAGAGTGTTGTCGAGAGGACTGAGGACGAAGAATTCCCTCACATTTGTGTAAATGTTGTGATGGTCGATGCTCATTTCAACTGATTTGAGTATTAACCTATGTTATAATTACCTCTGTAAAGAGATTTGATCATTTAATTGAAAGCCGCAATTCTTGGCGATCTTGTCGTTTTTGTTGTGAGTTTGTGTGTATTGTTTCCATTGTGTAACATTGATCCGTGAACCTACCACGTTTGCGCCAGTTGGCATCAGAGAAGGAAGTTATCTCGCATGGTGAGTGCAGTTGCGATTGGACGAGGAAAGTGACTCCAGCTACAGTTGGGTAGAGTTATAGAAGATCGAAGACCCGATTACGATTGGGTGGTGCGAGTTTAGTTGACTAAACATGTGATCATGGCACAGAGGGGTGTAAATGTCCGTGGTAGAGGATGAAGGACACGTGGAGTCATCAGGATCATGCTATATCGTGAGATGTTCGAGGAATGTGTTCAGACCATGAGGAGTCTGAAGAGTGAGTTGGCCGTAGTTAAAGAAGCCCAGAAGAGGGGATTGCGTGTTGATACCCTCAACCATAACGATGAGGAGATCAAAGAGGAAGAACACACTCCTAAGGGTGAATGCGAAGAGGACCCATGGGACACATTATTGAAAGTGTTTTATGAGATGAGGGGTAGATCGAATATGGAAGTATCACCTACTCAGGGAGTTTAAACCCTGAGGAATTGATCGACTGGATCATAGAAATGGAAAAATACTTCGACATGGAGCAAATAGAAGACCCCAAAAGGGTGAAAGTTCCTGTTTGAAGTTGAATGGTCATGCCTCATTGTGGTGGGATAATGTACATGATGACAGAGTAAGGAAGGGAAAGGACAAGGTGAAAAATTGGGACATAATGGTTGCCAAGTTGAAGGATAAGTTCCTTCCCACCGCCTACATGATTTCCCCGTTAAGGAAACTACAAAACCTGAGGCAGAAGGATATGACTGTGAAAGAATTCACAGAGGAGTTCTATCGATTGTCTATTCGGTTAGGACATGCTGACGAGGGAGAGGAGGTAGTCGCTAGGTATGTATATGGTCTTTTGAGGTTCAGTACAATCGAAGAATCCTATCAAGTAGCTCTGAAGGCATAGGATAAACTGTCATGAAAGACTTCGACAAGAAGGGGGAGGTCGAATGCTCGCAATTAGAAGTTTTTTGCCGCCAGAGGAAATGACAGTGGGGCAAGGAAGGAAGAGAGTCGTGATGAGCGACTGAAAGAAATCACGACCGAAGACAGTGTACCTGAACACCGACAGGGAGGAAAGAAACCTAGAAGTCGAGGTGCCTACGATCAAAGAGGAGATTATGGAGGAAGACGTGCAGACCAATCCAAAGTAGTTTGCTACAAGTGTCGAGAACTGGGGCATAAGGCATATGAGTGCATAGAGGATTTACATGCCACTAGTCGACTAGATGCTAGAAGTTAGTATAAGGACGACGGGACTAGTCCGACTGCGATGGGGAACTTAGATGAAGCCGCGTTAGAAGGAGGTCAAAATTTGACAACTCAGAGAACGTTGTTGTAGTCAGTACGATGAGGAGAGAAGGAGCTGACACAGAGGAAATCCATCGTTAAGATTCGAGGCAAATGTTGTAGGACCATCGTCGATGGAGTCAACACATAGAATATAGTCTCGACGGAAGTGATCGACAAGTTGGGGTTGAAGTGTCAACCGCACTTGAATGCTTATAAGGTGTCATGGATACAGAAAGGTCACCAAGTCACAGTGATGCAATAGTGCTTGATCAATTTCAAGTTCAGAGGATTGCAAGACAGCGTGCTGTGTAATGTGATTCCGATGGATGCATGCCATCTGTTGTTGGGACGTCCATGGAAATACGACCGAAACATGGTTTATGACGGTCACAATAATGTAGTTACGGTCTAGAAGGATGGTCGAATTTTCTTGATGACTCCCCTGGTTGAAGAGCAGACTAGTGGGGGAAAAGAGAATGACTATTGTGAGAAGAGAGTGTTGATGTGTTCAGCCAAAGAATTCCTGAATGAGGAAGAGAAGCAACAATATTGATTCGCCACCATTCCCAAGGGTATAAGTGTCAACGGATCGATGGAAGAAATCCTGATAGAAGTCGAAGAGATATTTTCGGAGTTCAAGGGCATAATGGTTGATGAGATGCTGATTGGATTGCCACCGATGAGGAGTATATACCATTAGATCGACCTGATTCCAGGATCGATTCTGCCAGATAAGGCACTACATAGGATGACACTAGTGAAAAATGTTGAGTTGAATTGACAAGTCCAAGAATTGCTGGATAGGGGACTGATAAGAGAAAGCCCGAGTCCATGTGTCGTACCCGCTGTACTGGCCCCCAAGAAGGGAGGAGAATGGAGGATGTGCATCGATTCAAGAGCCATCAACATGATTACTATCAAATACAGATTTCCATTGCTGAGGATGAACGACTTGATCGACTGCTTGAGTGGAGCAACGTACTTCATCAAGATCGACCTAAAGAGTGGATACCATCAAATCCTGATTAGGGATGGTGATGAAAGGAAGACAACCTTCACGATGAAGGAAGGACTATACGAATGCCTGGTCATGCCATTTGGGATGACTAATGCTCCAAGCACATTTATGAGATTGATGAATGAAGTGCTAAAACTATTTTTGTGTAAATTTGTCATGGTCTATCTCGATGACATACTAATTTTCAACAAGACAAGGGAAGAGCATTTGTCGCATATTCGACAAGTCCTACATACTTTAAGCCAGGAGAAGTTGCTGGTAAATATGTAGAAGTGTTCCTTCATGCAGAAGGAACTGGTGTATTTGGGATTCGTAATTTCCATACAAGGGCTGAAGATGGACCCATAAAAGGTAAGGGTAATTTTGGAGTGGTCGGAGCTGACGAGTGCCACAGAGGTAAGGAGTTTTCATGGACTTACTACTTTCTACCGGAAGTTCATAAGGGATTTTAGTCAAATATGTGCACCGCTAACGACGTGAATGAAAAGGGCGAGTTTAGGTGGACATAAGCTATCTGACAAGCATTTGAGAAGTTGAAGCAGAAAGTGACGGAGAGTCCTATACTAGCTCTCCTAGACTTCGACAAGGTATTCCAAGTTGACTGCAATGCGAGTGGGTTAGCAATTGGAGCCGTGTTGAGCCATGAGGGCTAACCAAATGCATTTTTTAGTGAGAATTTGGATGAAGCCAAGAAAAAATACTCGATATATGACCAAGAATTCTATGCCATCATCCAGGCATTGAAAAAGTGGAGACACTACCTGTTTCCCAAGGAATTTGTGTTATTCACTAACCACTAGGCTTTGAGATACCTGAATACTCAGACGAATTTGAATCAAAGGCATTTGAAGTGGGTTGAATTTTTGTAAAGCTATACTTTCGTGTTGAAACACAAGTCGAGAAAGACTAAGAGAGTAGCCAACACATTGAGTTGCATTGTTGGGAATGACTATTGTCAAGTTAACGGGACTAGAGTTGATAAAAGCCGACTATGAAGTCGACAAAGATTTTGCCGATGCGTGGAAAGCGTCGAAGGAACCATGACCAGTAAGGGAGAATTTGATCCGGGAATTACACAATGACGGATTGGGAAGACATCATCAATAAGACTGAGGCATTCATCGAAGATAAATATTACTGGACAGGATTGGCGACGGATGTGAAGAAGTGGATCCGACAGCGCAGGGTATGTCAGCATGCCAAGGGAAGAAGTCAAAATGCGAGTTTATATGAACCATTACCAGTGCTGACTAATCCATAGGAAGATATCAACATGGATTTTGTGTTGGGATTGTCGAAGACACATCAAGGTAATGACTCCATTTTTGTGGTAGTCTACAGATTTTCCAATATAACACATTTTATTCTATGTCGGAAGACAAGTGGTGCCACCCACATTGTTGTTAAGTTTTTCAAAGAATTGGTGAGATTGAACGGGTTGACGAAGAGCATTACTTCGAACGAGGACACCAAATTTATGGGTCATTTTTTGAGAACCCTTTGGAAGAAGCTCGACGTGAAGTTCCAGTTCAGTTCTGCGTACCATCCACAAACTGATGGATAGACTGGAGTTGTGAACGTGAGCTTAGGAAATTGCTGAGGAGTTTGACTGTTGAGCGACCAAAGCAGTGGGAGAACGTGTTGGCGCAGGCTGAATTCACATACAACAATTTAGTGAACCAGTCGACTGGAATGAGTCCATTTCAGATAGTGCATAGGAGAAACTTGCAGGGAGTAACTGAATTGGTCGAGTTGCCGACGAGAATGTGAAGAAGTGTAGACTCTGAATCATTTTTTGACAGCATGAAAGAAGTGCACACTCGGGTAAAGCGACAACTGGAGAAAAGTAATGCGACGTACAAGTTGAGAGCTGACAGGAAGATACGACTGCATTCATTTGCAGAGGGCGATTTGGTAGCCAAGTGCATTACTAAATATTACTAACCAAGTGCATTAATTACCACCTAAGTTAACCATAACTTGTTAACATTATTAATCACTACTAGCATGTATTTAGCCCTATTCCATCATAACTAATAACCAATCTTATCTCAATTAATCAACCATAAATTACTAACCCACGTAATAATATAATCTCCTAATTAGATAAGTAGTAGTAATGTAATTAACGCCTAAACAACATAGTTCAATATTATTTCACGCAATTTACACATATGTAGACGAGTTATGTAAGCGTAGCTAATGCTTCCACACATTGCGTAGGTACAATAATAATCTTAACCACACAACATTCTCGATCACTTAAGTTACTGTTTACTGACGCATTCTTAACATAATTTGACTGTTGGATCATTCACTTAATTAAATACAATTAACTGACGAACCATTATACCAGTTACTGAGTTATGACACATGACTCGATAAGTGCTCAACATACATAGTTAATCAAGTCTTCCCTCCTAACATCATGGTACACCTATCTACCTACTCCGTCTATCTAGTTCACAACTAACTTCCACATCCTATCCTTCCTCTGCTGGACTACCCTTAAGTGTAAAGCCATGACCGGCTCCAGTTAGAACCTGTAAGAGGAAGTGTCGACTACATCGACCAAGCTTCCCCAACAGACAACCACCAGTCATCATCACACACCTTGGGGAGCGTGTCATAGCACAACCCTCCCACGACTCTAGTTTTAGAGGATAAATGATGGGTAAAGCCTCCACCCCCCTAATGGAACAAGGGACTATGTCTACACTGACATAATAACCGCGTTGTGACTTGTACTCAGTTTGTCATCGTATAACCAATCTGGGTGGTTGAGTTTTTTGAAACCCTACCCCACCCATACATCATGATAATAAACATAATAATCATGCGAAATAAATAATGCATCACTTGCATACCATTTATCTTTCGGAGTCCATGTCCCCGAGGTACTCCCACCTCGTAGGATCCAGCTATCACTTAGCCATTTTTAACCTATAAGTTAATCTCCGACATACGATCTAGAATATCGTGCAAAATCCTTGACATGGATATATATACATTTCATCTTTAAGAAACAATAAGCAAATCATTTCTATTTACCATGCACATTGTATAACATTTATCCATTTAACATATAACTTTTAATGGGGTATCCACGTACCCATCATTCAATAATTTGCATATAAGAGACATAATTAACACATGACATATATCAAAACATGACTACATATCATAACACTAACATCTCTCTCTCTCTCTCTCTCTCTCTCACACACACACACACACACACACACACACACACACACACATATATATATCTCGGCAAAATAATGGAACTACATGTCCATAGTGTCATCAAACTGACGAAGTCTCACAATCATAAGCAAATATACAACATATAATGATAGTTCAGGTAATAATGTCAAAACGAGGTGTTACGCTGAGAGGACTGAGGACGAAGAATTCCCTCACGTTTGTGTAAATGTTGTGATAGTCGATGCTCATTCTGACTGATCTGAGTATTAACTCATGTTGTAATTACCTTTGTAACGAGATTTAATCATTTAATTGAAAGCCACAATTCTTGGCGATCTTGTCTTTTTTGTTGTAAGTCTGTGTGTATCGTTTCCATTGTGTAACACTGATTCGCAAACCTACCATGTATGCGTCATATTGTGACCTTACATTTCTATTATATTAGTATTGTGTTTATTGGTCAGCTAGGACCTTAATTATAATCGTGCCCTTTGTCTCTCACACACACACACCAGAGAGACCTAGTTTTAGGATCATCTTATCTTGCCTTATTCATTTGATACATTGTATAAAAAGGTTTTCCTTTAAAAAAGCTACTTATATTACTAGTTAAAAACCTTGTGAATTCAACCTACACATAACACCACAAATAAATAGTTTAATTTATACAAAAGTTTCTCTTCATAAACCTTGTGAATTCAACCTAGACATAACAACACAAATGAATAGTTTAATTTATACAAATGTTTCTCTTCATAACAAATATCGCTAAAGTATTGCAAAAAAATCAATAACATCAAATATCAAATATCACTAAAGTATTGCAAAAAATATCAATAATAATGACATTACAATGAGATTCCTTTCTTAAAAATAAAAAAATACCTTTTGTCAAATTATAAATTGCTAAAGAGAACCGACCATGTAAACCTCATACTTCCTTAACCCAACAAACCTTTAGGCCAAATCCAAATGAAATTTAGCCACAAAATAACCCAACAATGATCCCATATGAGTTTTTTCTTCTTATTATTAGTCCATGCTTGACATGTAATACACTTTTCATTTTTTTCACCATATAATTGGTTCAAACAGATGAAGCTGGTCACACTAGAATTTAATGGAGATTTTGTATATATATTTTGAACTTTTGTCTTTTAAGATTCGGTAAGATATTAGGGAATATACTTCTTTATGACTGCATCTTGTCATACCTGTGGAAAAAATCTTGACCATATCATTTGCCACGTTTTGTTATAAAATGCTATTTCTACCACAACTTTTGGAATGCCCATGAAAGGTCCACGTGTGCGTTTGATATTAAAAGTGGGATATGTATCACTCTTGTTGAATAATATTAAATTATGTTAGCACGGGATATTTTATTTTAAATTTTTTTAACAAGTTAAAGGATGAAAAATCTATGTAAACTGGTTTTGATTTATAATTTATAATAATATTATATAATTTGAAAAATGTTTTTCTTCATGAATCTGATTTTTTTAAGATTTAAAGTCAAGTCAATATCTTAGTACAAATATAAATTTGAAAAAAACACAACTTTTCCTTCTTTTACTTAAACTATACCCAAGAAACATGTTTCATTTCCTCTCATATAAACATTTTTAATTTCATATATTCTTTTTGCAATAATACAATGACACATGGCATAACACATTCACATACTACTCTTTTCCTCCATTGAGGATACTCCATTTGCCAAATTCTATGTCACTTATTACTTTTGCCCACTCTTGCGTGCCACACCGTCCTACTCATAAATGTAGTCTCATCATACCTCTAGCTCACCCACATAATGGTTAGGTTAGGTAAGTATAACGTCCACCTCATGCCCTTTCTTTATTTTATCCTTGACTATAGGTAAAGCTTGATTAACTTATAACCTAAGGTTTTATGTCGGTCTAAATTTGAATTTGGATGGTTATATGATAATACTTTATTTCAATAACTAAAACCTTTTTCACATTGTTTAATAAATATTCTTATTCTTAATGTATAAAATGTTTTTATTTTTTTAATAAAACATAACTTAAATTTTTGATTCAGACGTTTTTGGTAAGGTATTCTTTCAAATTAACCACATAGTTCCAACCTCACGAAATGAGTTTCTTGTGAATAAGGCTATTTGGAAGATTTAAACACTTTGGGACAGCAAGAACTCAAACTGACACTCTTCCTTAATGCTTTTTTGGAATGCTTTTGCTTTCTTTTCTTTTTTTTTAGAAAAACATTGTAATTTGTTATTTTTAGAAGAAAATCAAAGTTATATTCAACTTTTTTTTTTAGCAACAAAAGTTTTTTCAACAAAAAATTTGAATGACGCAACTCTAATGTAAACAATGTAACATTTCAATCTCATTATCTTCAAACAATTATTTAAGGGATTTGTTACTAATCTGAATTGGTTAAGAAAAAATGAAATTTAAAGCGTATTATTGTTATTTATATATATAAATCAAATAGTACAACGATGAGCCAAAAAGCATAGTTTCGATAAGTGTCCAAAACTATACCAAGTTTTGTCAAATACAACCCAAAAAATTACACAAAAGCCTTAAAACTTCTTCAAAAAACAATCATCAAGATGACCATCCTGAACAATTATCAGTCTAAAAAGTAAACAGAGCCATGAGCTTCCATCTTAGAGTCCAAGATTTCCTCCCAGATGAATTAGGACAAACATTTATTTGTTTATGAATTCTAATAAATATAGTTAAAATTAGGACAATTTGAATGCTAATCTTCGAGCAATAATTCAGAGGTTTTTGACTAATTTGAATTGGTTTAGATCATTCGAATGCAATCTTAATGATAAAATTTGTTTTGTTTGTCAATTTCCATTAAAAATAGTTAAAAATAAGACAATTTGAATGTTAGATATCAAACTCCAATATAAATTTCGTTAAAAGTATAAAACACTTATACTTTATATTTATTTTTAAGTAAGTATCCACATGGATTTAAGCTTGTGATCTTCCATTTACAACTTTTAGTCTCAATTATTTTCATTTACAACTTCTCATCTCAATTATTCATTGCCAATTGCTCTACCCTATGTGGGCATAAAACACTTATACTTTACCATCTAACTAAACCTCAATTTTCCCCTCTTCAAATAATGGTTCCATAAAATAAATTGAAAAATTCACATGCAACCTCACTTGTGTTTGTCCAACCAAGCCACATGAGACTAATCACAATGCAACTTGCTTATGCAACGGGGTGAAACTTGAACATGTGGTCCCAGGAAATTTGAAACTTCAATTTGTGGTTTAGGGATGAGAAAACATTACTATCATCATTGAGACATAGTGTTATTCATTGGTGTATTTTTTGTAAAAGGAAGGTAGATTTTAAGTTTGAGTTATGGTTTAATAGTGATTAAGAGATGCTAAACCAATTAGTAAAGTAAATGTTTTCTCACACTAAGTTTTTATACATTAAATTTGATGTCTAGCTAAAAAATAATGTTTATCTTTTATAAATAATGGTAAAAGAAAACTTAGTGAGTTAGCTAGATTAGTTTAAAGTTGTGAATTGCAAGTATGAGTTCATGTATAAGTTTTAATCTAGTTGCCTTTATTATTTATTATTTAATTCATATAGGAGTTCACTTGAGGTGTAATTTTATTTATTTATTAGGGGATGGGAATGATAATTGGGATGGGGTTGGTACTCGCTTGACACGGGGTTCGGGGGTCTAATCCCGTCGGCTACCAGTATACTCCTAGGTGCACCCCACAACCCATAGGCATGGGGCACCGGTAACTGAGGTTTTTTTGAACTCGTGATCTCTATTATAACATATCATCTCATTTTCAAGCAAATCCCCAATCAAACTACACCCCTATTAACAAATTTTTAATTTTATAAACCGGCATACATATTTTTATTTTTTAATGGATTTCATTCCATCCACCCGCATTCAATTCCATTGAGACATCTTCTGACTTGAACCCTTCTTAATAAACCATTCAAACCCTATTAAAATATCAATCACCAATATTATATATATTTCTTATCCCAGAAACAACGGTTATCATACCCATGTCACCAACCTTCTTGATAAACCATTCAAATCCCGGTTAGAATATAAATCACCAATATTATATCCAATCCAAACCCTAAACACAAACGATTCTTGAGTTCTGCGGTCAGAAGTGGGAATGTGTCGAATGCTCGCGGCAACAAAATTGCGTACGGGTCTTGCCGGGATATTTTAGTTGGTGTGGAGTTATAGAAGCGGTTCGGTAGCCCAAGGCTGCGGTTCGGTTCACGGATTTGGGGGACCGATAAATTCCAACCGCCTGAACTTGGTTCTTCCTCTTTTACATCGCAAAGGAAGCTAGGGATTTTAACTCTAAGCTTGATCGGGCGTCCTCAGCCTCTGCTTCTTATTCTCACCATTCAATTTTTTATTCTTCAATTTCCTCAGCAGATCTACGGATCCCCTGCTCTTCAGAAGGTACTTTATTTTAGATCTGTTTTTATTTTCTGGTTTCTTCGTCTTACATTTTAGGTTTTATAGGTTTTCTGATTCTTAGTTATTTATTCTGTTTCCCTATAATGGTACAGAGGGATTGATGTTAAATTTTTTATATGGGCATCTGTTAGGGTTTTCAGTAGTTTTCTTCTCCAATATAATGGTGATAGGTACGGACTTGGGGTTTGATAGATGTCTTTTTTTGGCTTTGTAATTAGATTTTTTGCCATTTTAAGAGTAGTTTCTTAAAGAAAAGAGGAAGAAGATGGTATCAGACGCGAGTAAGAAGAAGGCCGCCGCCAAGAAAGCTGCCGCAGCCGCAAAGAGGGGATCGAAGTCTGCAGCGGTGGCAACATCGTCCAAAGTAGCGGCATTAGATGCATCGCTGAATGGAAATGCTGAGAAGGCCGCCGATCAGTTGGCTGAATTGCAGATATCTGATCGAACGTGTACTGGGGTTCTTACTTCTCACGCCCTCTCCCGAGACATTCATGTAAGTTGTTACCAACTATGTATTTTCAGTTAAATCGGATTGCTTATCAGCCAGCACAGCCCTAAGAATATCAGGCTTGATAAACCCTAGTAACTGCTATAACTACCCAATAGCAATGAACTATCAAAATTGCCCGACGGCTATATGCAACAAAGCTATATTCAAAATTATAGAACAGTTCATATAGGCGAGATTGCAACATTATCGCGATTCTCAATAAAGTTACGCCGTAAGGGACAAAAAAACAAAGGTCACTTTGTTCCATAATCATAAATCAATCAGCACCCAGACGAAATGAGACCCCATACCATAGGCGATCAGTCCTTAGCCATCATTTGCCGGCTTGCTTTTGAACAACTCCCCCGCCATTATTACCCTGTTTATATATTTTTTGGACTCTTCAAGCTCTGGACCCTTAACTATTAATAAAACACGACATATGAACATGAGCATTTTTCTAATAAGAAAGGCTGGCAACCGCAACAGTTACTAAAGAAAGCATAGATGCAACTGACAGGATGAGACCTTCATCAGGAGGAGGATCATATTTATTCTTGAGAGAAGTTCCCCAGTTACTATTGGCTGTCTCTAAATCTGGAATAGAGGCCCTCCACTGTCATTACCTTGTTCATTTATTGATTTTGTATAATTTTCAAGCTGCATTCCTTTACTTTTCCGTAAAATATAATTTTCCAGAGGCCCTCGGACATCATTATCCTTTTTATTATTTATTAAATTTGTATATTTTCTTGCCTTGCTCCCGTAATTATTAATAAAACACAATTTACAAGCTTATTTTAATTTTTTTTTGATCAATTACTGTTCTCCCGTTCTCACTGCTTCTCACCCGCTATCTCCAGAAATACATGTAAATTGCTTATATAAACAATTGCTTTTTATTTAGTATATTAAATGCCTCTAATTATAAACAAAACAATATATGTACAAGGGCATTTTTTTTATTAAAGGAACATGGACCCACTCCACTTACATGCTCTCCCAACCTTCATGTAAATTGTTCATAAAAATAATTCCTTTTTATTTGCCATGTTTCCAAGCTCCTTTTTTTGCCATGTTTCCATAATACAACTGCCCCTATCACTTGTGCTAGACCCAATTGACAAAAAATGGCATTCAAATGGCTATTATCTATGAATATTCATTCACTCACTACTACATAGTACATTGTTTGTTTGCTTGTCATGTCCATTTTTGTTGATGTGCATAATAGGCTATCAAATTTAAAGATTGATAGGATGAACAAATATTTTCAGAAGCACTATAATAAAAAATACCATTTTGGTGGATGGCCTCCCGGTGTTGAAACATTGGATGTCATACCTTGTCAACAGAAGGGCTTCTGCTACAGTGAGTAATTTTTAAATATGGAAAATATGTATCTGGATTCTGCTATAATCCCATTAATTTTATGATTAGAATATTTAAAAGAGTGGTAGAAATGTTTTTCATCAGGAAATTACAAATAGCATGTTTGAATTAATATAAGTGCGCAAAGTATGAACATGCATATGCGTGACATAGTTGCAGTTAAAAATAATGATAGAACAGTAGCTTTTTGGTTAGCTTTGTCCTTGCATGATGATTGTGCTTATCTTTGTCTGAGACTCTCATCCTATTTTTGTATACGATTGTTTGGTTGAGGGTGGGTTAGCTACATAGTTTTGAACCTAAAGGGGCTCTGGTAAGTCTTGTATTTTCTATTAAATGTAAAATAGAAGACTTGGTAAAAAGATTCCCTAGGAACAGGAATACCCGGCCAGGAGTCTGTCAAACGTTTTTGTGTGTTTGTTTAATTGCCTTTCTTTTTTAAGAGTTTATTGCGAGTTATACAGTGTGGTAAGAATTGCTATTTTCTTCATCTATTTCTGAGGTAAATACTAAACATAATATTTGTGTTTTTTGTAACTTCGTATTTGCCTGATCTTCTTTGTAACTTAGTAAGATATTAGCAGTGTTACAAGGGTATGCGTCCCCAGGGGTAGGAAACATGTTTCCATGCCCCTGCACGTCTCGGAAACTTGTAAACTCCATTGGATACGTCCCCCCACGTCCCCGTTTGAAGGAAACTCAAGGAAACATGGAAGGGAAACGTTTCCCTCCTAAAAATGGTGTCCCCATGTTTCCTCAAATTAAATGATAAAGGGCCACATCGTCCACTATTTTCCTTCTCATTAGCATTATCATTTCGCTGTTCAATATGGTTGTATTTCCGAATTTATTTGATCAATTATAACTTATGTATGGTTGTATTTCATTTTATTTCACTTGATGTATGCTGTAAATCTTTAGATTATAAAATTGAAGTCTTTAATGACTTATGCTCCAACTTTCAATTCTTATGTATTCTAATGTAAATTTTGTAGTATTCCCGGTGGGGTCCCCAATGTTGAAGACCCCGACGTACCCTTTGATGTTTCCTAAAATTTGGTGGGGTACTTCTGCATATGTCGTTTCTACGTTTCCCCGCTCCTGCATCCCAGAAACTTGGGGGAACATTGGATATTAGAGATATAAAAAATTTTATGCCTTTGGACGTTATCTTTTCCCCTTGTAAGGAGATTTGCAGGAGATTCTTTTTCACTTAATTAAAGCAAAGACTTGCACTCTCTTTACATGTCCACATTTTCTTCTCTACACTCTGCAGGCTTGGAAACCAAAAATCTATGAGGTCTGGGAAAATAACAGGCTTTTGTTCCCCTCTATTTCTAGATTGAGTAAATTAAAAAATTTAAATGTTATGCTTTCTTGGATAGCAATAGTTCTCTGTAGGCGATCTTCATTTGTTAAAATTTCAATCGAAAATATATCTAAAGAATCCTAGCAAATTTCCTCTGGACTGTTTTTTGAATTTCCTTTTTTTTCTTTGGATATTCTTTCTCTACCGTTTTTGCATTCTCAGGTGAACCTTCAAATGCTGAATCATTTAGGTTCAAAACTCTTAAAATTATTCCTGCTTCTCTATGGTGCTTGAGGTGTATTATATTTCATTGCTCTTGTTTAGTATGCCCTCTGACTTAAGCTATGGTTCCTACCTAGGGTAGCTCAGTTGATTCTTCCTATGGTCCATGGTCCTGGCAAGTTCTTTGATGAGATTTTTAATCTTAGTATCGGTGACTTGACAATTATAGACAGATATAGAGCCTCATCTCTATTTGGTTCAGGCCTTACATATCGTTACTGTGTTGATGGCCATGGACCTTCTCCAAAAATATTCCGTTTCTGACAAAAACTTCTATAAAAGCACCTTGTACAGGGAACAACCTTCGCTTCCTCATTGGGTTTTATATACATATTTTGGGTGTACTTATCCAAAAATCCTCGATGCCAGCTGCTTCTCTATGGGCTTGCAATTTAAAGCATTCTTTTGTTCACCGGTAGATTATTGAATTTAAGTTTTGTTCTAGCAACAGGGACGTTTTCACCGTCTTCTCTTACAGCCATTGCCGTCATTTTTGTCAAAAATATTTTCCTGCCTTTTCTATGGTCTACTTTCGAAATTTTAAGTTGTGAAGGATTTTTTTTCAATGAGTTCGTCTTGAAAATCTTATTTGAATGGAAACTACTTTCATCACTTTCCAAGCC
The DNA here is from genome assembly GCA_027924585.1 of Larix kaempferi. Taxonomy (NCBI): domain Eukaryota; kingdom Viridiplantae; phylum Streptophyta; class Pinopsida; order Pinales; family Pinaceae; genus Larix; species Larix kaempferi. The sequence goes on from BSBM01000622.1 coordinate 2,379,724, forward strand.
GGGTCAATGATTGAAGCAGTTGAAAACATTGGTTCAACTATACTGTGAATTTCTGTGCCTCTTTAACATTTTACATTTTGAATAGAAGCTTCTTCTCTTTTCATGCTATGTCGATGATTGAGTAGTTGTAAACACTGGTTCAACTATATTGTGAACGTATTAAGAAATTTCTCCTGTCATTGGATGTGCTTACTTTGCATTTATTATTTAAGACCGTAGGTAGCACTATGCTATAATTGATCCATCCAATTTTCTGTATTTCTGACAACTCATCAATTTCCTCTGCATATCTATTCATTGTCATGAACACTTTGCATTACTGTCAACTCGTCAACTTCTTCAAGAAATACCATTCACTATCATGAATACACTGCATATCTGTCAACTTGTCAAATTTATCAGGGCTTCTTGTTCATCTTGTTCTGTCTCTGAGAGTGGTTATACACAAAGTAAGAATGCCATGCGATTTTATTCTTTTACTAGACATCAGCTTTTTTGGAGGTCATTTACTAGCACACAATTCTTCAGCAGTCATAGTATGCACACGATTACTTATTACTATTCTGTATTACACCGTCACATCAAAAGCAAAATATTGGCCAGCCTTTACATAGTAGACAAATTGATCAAGTCTTTCTAGTCATGCATGCAGCTATGTAGAATTTGTCTCTGCATAAGCTGAGCTGATAGTGTGATACTCAAGTCTAGTAGAAATTCATTTCTGAGTCTCTGACTGTTAGGAAGTCTCACTAAAGCTGTGTGATTGGCTTTAATCTGATTCAATCTCTTTGTAAGCACGTGTTGTCTACACCTGTCCGATCAAAATCTTACCTTTTCATTGGTTGCTCTTTTATAAAGTAAAATTAATTATCTATCACATCTCTTGCTTGGTATGCATATTATTTAATTAGTTATCCACTGTAAGACTACATCGTTGATGATTAAAATAATTGAAGTTTTGAATGTCACAAAGGCTGGTGATAATTTATAGTTGTATTAGGAAAATTGTTCTTTATGCCAATTCACTGGCCTAGATCCATCGAAACCCTGAATCTATCACCTTGAGAGGGAGGGATAAATCCCTTGAGGTGATAACCTATTCTCAAGTTGCATTAAGAGGTGCATTCTACAGTCCAGCATGTGGGAGTCTGGAAATGTGTCACATCTTCCTGTAATGCTGACGTGTAATAATACATATACGAGGTAGATGTGTTATAATTGGTAAATTATTAAAAAAACCTATAACCAGCCTAGATTCATTTTAACATTGAATCTATCAAGCTTTGAGAAGGATCAAATCCATCAGGTCCAAATCTTTTTTTACAGTGCAATATTTTTTAGAAGGATTTGCAGCTCATGAGATTTGATTCATTTTTGCGCTTGTTAAATTTGGGATTAAGATGGATATAGGGTGGTGAATATTTTTGTTAATTTACATTACTGACTATGTATTCTGTTGGGCACTTTCATTTGTAATCTGTATTTTCTATATGGCTGATATTTATGAAAAAATAGAAAATAGAGCACCGAGTAATCAAATCTGATTTTGTTAGTCATCAATGTAGTGATATTGCTTCTGAAGTGCTTTTGATCAATCTATATTGGAACATTATTTTTTTCGTGCGTCGAGAAATAGTTCTTGTAATGATTTAGTTTACTCTGCTTATATTTTTTTGTTATTTCATTTTTTCTTTGTTCTTTTCATTCTGACCTGGCAGATAGAGTCCCTCTCAGTTACATTCCATGGTCACGAGTTGATTGTTGATTCAGAGCTCGAACTGAATTATGGAAGGTAATATTCGTATTAGTATCTTCTAGGTTTATCCTCACTTACTTTATTTTTTTCCTTTTGCTTCCTATAAATCTGATTGGTTTTTCTTCAACAAATAATTTTGCTGGCTATCAGGCGTTATGGATTGCTTGGCCTTAATGGATGTGGTAAATCTACACTTCTTACTGCTCTAGGATGTCGGGAAATTCCCATACCAGATCATATGGACATATATCATTTGACCAGGGAGATAGAAGCAACTCCAATGACTTCACTTGAGGCTGTGATGAACTGTGACGAAGAGAGGCTAAAAATTGAGAAAGAAGCTGAAGCGCTGGCTGCACAAGTATGTCAAAATCTCGAAATATATTACTTTTTAAATTGAAATGCATTTAATATTTTTAATGATTACATTTTACTGTTGTTTTTTAAAAATCTCTCTTTCCAACCCATTTGAGATACTTTACATACGTCTTGTCTACTGACGAATTAAATGGATTAAAAAATCGTATTTTCTTTAATTGGTCGTCTAGGATGATGGAGGTGGAGAGGCACTAGATCGATTATATGAACGTCTAGAATCCTTGGATGCTGCAACGGCAGAAAAGCGAGCTGCTGAAATTTTATTTGGTTTAGGTTTTGATAAAAAAATGCAATCCAAAAAGACGAGTGACTTCTCTGGTGGTTGGCGTATGCGAATAGCACTGGCGCGAGCATTATTCATGAATCCTACAGTTTTGTTGCTGGATGAACCTACGAATCATCTTGGTGAGTATTTGTTTTATGTGATGTGTAGGTGCACATTTAATGTTTTTATGTTTCCAGGTTTTGCTTAGTCTCATTCAAGGACTGTAGCACTGATGTTGGACTCTCTGTTTTGCAGATCTTGAAGCTTGTGTATGGCTCGAGGAAATGTTGAAAAAATTTGATCGCATTTTGGTTGTAGTATCACATTCTCAAGATTTTCTCAATGGAATTTGTACTAACATCATTCATATGCAAAGTAAAAAGTTGAAATTTTATACGGGAAATTATGATCAGTATGTTCAAACAAGAACTGATCTTGAGGAAAACCAGATGAAGCAGTACAGATGGGAACAAGAGCAGATATCGTCAATGAAGGAATATATAGCTAGGTTTGGTCATGGTTCTGCAAAACTTGCTAGGCAAGCACAAAGTAAAGAAAAGACCCTGGCAAAGATGGAAAGAGGTGGGCTAACGGAAAAAGTGGTCAGAGATCAAGTGTTAGTGTTCCGTTTCACTGATGTTGGGAAGCTTCCTCCACCCGTTCTGCAGTTCGTGGAAGTAGACTTTGGGTACACTCCCGACAACCTCATATATAAGGGTATAGATTTTGGGGTGGACCTGGATTCAAGAATAGCCTTGGTTGGTCCAAATGGAGCAGGAAAAAGTACATTATTGAAGCTAATGACTGGAGAATTGACCCCATTGGATGGCATGGTGAAGCGCCATAATCATCTTCGTATTGCTCAGTTTCATCAGCATCTAGCAGACAAACTGGAGCTGAGCGTGTCTGCACTGCAATACATGATGAATGAATATCCAGGTATTGAAGAAGAGAAGATGCGTGCGGCAATTGGGAAATTTGGTTTGACAGGAAAAGCGCAGATTATGCCTATGCAGAATTTATCTGATGGGCAGAGAAGTCGCGTAATCTTTGCGTGGCTTGCTTGGAGACTACCTCATCTTCTATTGCTAGATGAACCGACTAATCATCTTGACATCGAAACCATCGATTCACTTGCGGAGGCACTGAATGAGTGGGATGGAGGACTTGTTTTGGTTAGCCATGACTTTCGGCTCATAAACCAAGTGGCCAAAGAGATATGGGTGTGTGAAAATAGGAGAGTCACGAGATGGGGAGGTGATATTATGGATTTCAAACGACATTTGAAAAGCAAGGCTGGCCTGTGAGTGCATTTGCCATTATCATAGGTGCACATGTGTATGCGACCAGAAGATTTTTCTGGCGAGCGATACTGGACGTGATTAGGATTTAATTATTTTTGTATTTAGGAATGTGCCCTGTGGGCAAGAAATATAGTCAATTTAGTTGTATTGATTAAGTTTGATGACTTTGGTAGCAGTAGTACAATTATCTTAGCTTTCTGTTTCATTGGTTATAACTCTTATGGCCCTGCACAAAAATTCAATGAGAAACAGTAATAACATTTATTTCTCATTAAATTGCTGCTATATTGATAATTGATGATTGCCTTATTTGTTATATTTTAATTAATAATCTTAAATCTTTGTGGTTGATTTGGCACGTCATGTCGGCACTTCTTTTCCTTCCAAGTGTTTGACAGTTGCTTTCCTCGTGCCTAAAAATACATCCTTTTTATAATATTTGTTCTTTAGTAAGTCTGTAGGCAGTACCATTCCTCCAGTGTTTTAGATCAATTATTTTCAAAGAGGTTATGCCAGAATCGAATGTCCCCACAAATCCCCTTCCCTATTTGCCAGTGCTTCATCAACTGCAATATTGGCTGATAATGTCTGGATTTTTGGTTGACTCGTTCTCCAATTTATTGTTATTAAATGTTATGTTAATTCGAAGGAGAGGGTTCTTTCGTGCAAAGTCGCATTTTGCTTTCTGAATATAGTTTGTTTTTACCTTACCTTCTTTGGGTGAACCTTAACATAGTTTCTTGGAAGCTTTCTGAATATAGTTTGTTTTTACCTTTTACCTTCCTTGGGTGAACCTTAACATAGTTTCTCGGAAGCTTTCTGAATATAGTTTGTTTTTACCTACCTTCATTACAAGATTTTGTTGTGTCTTTTCTTTTCTCCCTTTTTAGAAAAAAGAAAAAATGTGGCATATATTATGTTCTGAGTTCAGATAAAAGCGGGATAGACATATTAACGTATGACAACATAATTTATACGTATGTTAAATGTTTTGTCAGACATTAATGAACTATACATACACAAACTGTACCTAGACCATCAATCACACCATACATACTAAACGCCTTTGTCCTGAAATTAAAGACCTATACATACAAACTATGCCTAGAACATCAATCACAGCATTGTTCTCGACAAAAGGTTCAGCCCACAATTATTTGAGAGCATTGCTCTTGACAAAAGGTACAGCCCAATTATTTGGACTTTACTAGTTTCTCTTAACTCGACTATACAAATATAAACACAAACTATATATATATATATATATATAAAATTAAAACTAAACCTAATTTACCGGACTAGGACAATATTCCAGTTAAAGAATCCTCCAGAACCAAAACCCTACTTTCAATTTGCTGCCCTTATGAAAAACTATCTGCCTCTGTATTGTATTTATTTTCCTGAATCTGTGAATGAAATATTTTCAACTAGTACAGTACCTTTTTTAATTGTTCAGCCTAGGGTCTCAGTACATTTTGGGTCTGCAAAGCTCCATTCATTCAGTTACTGACTAAAGACGAATATCCAATATTCTTCAATTACACAATCCCTTTCTACATTGGAAGATTTAGTAAGCATCTCAAAGTACTCAGTGAGATTGTTTGAGTCAGGATCCTTCCTTTCTAAACCTGTTTTTCAAACTATTGTTTATTAGTAGAACCATTTCAAACATTTGGTGTCCCTGCCAATTATTCTATATCCTTCCAGATTTCCTGTCCATATGGACATTGAATCGCTAGATAAGATATGTTTCCATGTTTTCCCCTCTTGCTTCAGCTTCCATGCTAAAACCCTAATCTGCAGAGCTAACCATAAGAAATTCGTGGATCCCTTTGGAACTTTTATTTTCCATACTCTTGACCACCGCCAAACCTCTGCTTGAGCTTCCACTGAAATCATAGCCATAGCCTTGTCGCCTAAACAAGCAGTAAACGTATCTATGGCACTATCTTTTGTCAGTCCACCTTAACGTTCAATCTAATGTCCTTTTTAAAAATTCTGTCACTAACTCATTCCAAATTTTTACCCATTCACCTTCTATGCCCCAGGAAAAAATGAGGCCATTTTGATGTTACGACTTGCTTAGGTTCTTTATAGACATTTTGAAAATGTGACCCCTAGAATAATGATTTCTTTATATGGCCTTTTATCACAGAACCCACTTAATTTGTCGTTTCCAGTTTATTTACCCCTCGTGTGATTTGTGTATTCATGGAGGAATATTTCTTGTTCTTCATCCTCCATTAAGCTTCCATGTTACCCAATAACGTCCTCACTTAGCCTACCATTCATTCAAATGTTTTTTTATTCAATAAAGACACCCCTTACATTTTTCTAATGTTAAGCAACAATCTCATCCTTGTCTTTCCGTGTTAACCAATAACGCCCTCACTTTGCCTTCCATTCATTCAATATAATGCTTTATTATTCACTAAAGAAACCCCTTACATTTTTCTAATGTTAAGCAACAATCTCATCCTTGTCTCCTTCAACGCTATATCCTTGGATTTATGCTTTTCTGTAGTCCATTACACAATCACTTTTACTTTGATATTCTTCAAACATTGCAAATTGAACACATGTTCGAACCCCATACTTGTATCATACGTCATCCGCTCTCTTGATCATGTTTACGAACTCCTCGAACCAATGACTATTGAATTTGAGTGAATAGGAGGGCTTGCCTCATTTAATTCCAATTGTTGAAAAGTAATACTGCGATCTTAACCTCCACAAACTCATAGCGAAGTTCTAGTTCTATCTATTAGACCTAAAAGATGTCCAGACATAAGAATCTATCCAAGCATTTGGAAACCAGACTCTTGAGCTTGTTATTCCTCTATGTCGAGGAGATGTTAACACCAGATTGGAGGAGATGTTAACACCATCGTTGAAGTTCATGGAATCTTGGACCCTATATAAGGTAAAATTCAAATCTCCTTCAATAACTACATTCTCTTTCTTCAAGACTCGAAAAAGTTTTCCTAGAGTATTTCCCTATCATCACAAGGCTCATAAACATTTAGAACCAAAATTATGACACTCAAAGCTTTAACTTGCAATTTTGTGCATAAGAGATGAAACAAAAACTTTAAGTATTGAGAAACTTGATCTCCATCCATTAATAATTTTCCCAAAATTCCCATAGCATCTAAAGCTACAAAATCCCAATCTTAAAGACAATTTCAACATCCCAACAGTTTTATCATCCCCCACTATAGATTCTTTTCGGACAAGGATGATTGCCTTCTTTAACTCAACTAGCTCCAACACTCTTTAAAGACATTATAATCTTTTCTCACCTTGCTCAACACTCTTTAAAGACATCATAATCTTTTCTCACCTTGCTTCAGGTGTTGTTGTACTCTAAGAACTTCAATGATTTGTTTATGGCTACCTTGTTCTATTTCTCTCAAAGCCTTCTTGAGCTCGTTGAATATAGGACTTCCTACCTATTGACATATAATAAGAATATTTATCAACGTCACTACACAAACCCCTAGATCTGAACTCCCCAAAATATCTTCCCCTTTTCTAGGATATAAATGATATTGACTTTTCTATCTCTCTACTTAGGGATTTACCTTCTCAAGAGAATTGCAACTAGAATCATTGCGAAGCATTGACAAGGAGTTTGATTTCTCTTTACCTCATCGAGGAGAGATTGGCATCTAACAAAGGGTAGGTTACTTGGTTACTTGTAAATGGAATCGGAGTGACTAATTGAGATTCACCAATAGGATTGCCTTTAATCTCAATTTTCTTTGAAAGAGCATCCTTGGGCCTTGTTGTCTCCAAATTTGAGTTTGGAGCCTTCTCCTAGAGCCTTTCCCCTAACCCTCTAGTCTCCTTGAGCCTGGTGTCTTTTGGACCTTGAATCATTGCTCCCTTTGTTCCCTCAACTAGAATATGAGAGATTGAAGCATTGCTATTTTTTGACCATTTGGATAACTAAAACCTTCATGTCAGTGCTTGCAAGAGATTTTAGACAAGGGGATTTTGAACATTCATGTCTAGACTTTCCAATAAAACCTTTACCTTTTACTAGACACTAAGGACTCTGCACACAATACCTCAACATTGCTACAAAGCCTATTGTTGAACTCTTCACACTTGAAACTCACCTAAGCCCTAAAACTTGCTGATGCCATCAAATTATGACTTAGCACATATTGCAAGACCTCTCTCAACATGACAGTGACATATATTAGACTAGCAACCTTCGACTTCTCCCTCGCAATACCTTCGGCACATCAATGGAATGATTTGGAGATTGAATGAATAGAAAATCCTTCGTACCTACTAGATTAATTACAATAACACCATTTGGAAACTATTGTGATGTGAGATTTCCACCCACTTATGCCTTGAAGATTATAGTGTGATTGACTTCATGAAAAGGCCCCCCTTTGACACCATAGGTATGTTGACCCACCCTTCTACATGATGTGTTAATATGTCTGATCCATCCATTGGATCCTTTAAATGATCAACCAATTGAATGTCTTCGTCCATCCTTCCTTAGGGTTTTCACAACCTAAACATTCTCTTTACTCTAGCCAAATATTATCTACAAACAATTTATGTTCAAAATTGTAGAAAATTTCCTAAAGGTTAAACTTTTGTTTAAATTGAATGAATTTGTCGACCCATAGAAAACAACAGTTCCCATTCCATATGATATCATGATCCACATAACGCTATCAACCAATGAAACATTCCACTCATCCTTCGCACATCTTTGCAATGTAGAGGAATTGTTAAATATTTATGACCACCCATGGTCATAAATATTTAACAACTTTATCATTTTGGTTGACCATGCTTTAGCCATTTTTGCTTGACCATTGCATAGGTAGTTGAATTTTGTGATATAGCTTAGTGGATAAGTTCCATATATATGAATAAGCTCCTTTTCAATCCTCCAACTTGAACCATGAAACTTGAAATTACAAAAAGGGAAAGAACAACTTCAACCTTCCAAATAAGACCATCAAAGTGAAGCTTAAAAAAAGGGAAAAGACAACATTGTCTTTGATGCACTCTTTAGATAGCATGTAGATACACCCCATATATACAATGCTCTAGAAGCAGTATTAAGGGCAGTTTGGTTGGTTGATTGCTTGAAGTGCGTGGGAGGAATTAAGACCTTTTCCATGAGAGCCTTGCACTAGCACTGAGTCTCCCAAATATCAAAATTGTTCACCATTGTTTTTCTCAAACAAAAACCGAAGTTGTAATTGATTTTTCTTCAGTGTAGGTTGACTACATAGAGGAATAAGTCCTAGTGTTGCTATCAAGATAATACTCACTAGGCATGCCAAACTTGCTTGATAATGCAAAGAGATTTTAAATGCTTTAGTGGATCACATTGTAGAGACAACAAGTGCATGTGTACAACATTTTGAAAGCAAATTTGAACAAGTATGTGCTAAGATGCATAGCCCTTGATATTGTAGAGACTAAAAGGGGCCATGTATGCCATTATGTACAAGATATTGACTGTCAAGATAATACTCGCTAGGCATGTCGAACTTGCTTGATAATGCAAAGAGATTTTAAATGCTTTAGTGGATCACATTGTAGAGACAACAAGTGCCCATGTACAACATTTTGAAAGCAAATTTGAACAAGTATTTGCTAAGATGCATAGCCCTTGATATTGTAGAGACTAAAAGGGGCCATGTATGCCATTATGTACAAGATATTGAATGCAATGTTGAATAAGCATCTACCAAGGTTGTTGTCTCTTAAGCAACCCCATGAAAGGAAGATGATGATGCTTGTACCCCCTCTCTTTGTGTTAATAAAAAGATGCAGTTTCCCACTACAAAGATATGGAGGGGAGGAAAGCACGAGGAGTGGAGGGAGAAGGAAAGACAAGATAGACGGGAAGTCCATCTCTAGTGCCTAGGAAGATGAGGGTTTAAGCCATATGGGTGTAGAGGATGGACCCTACGTTGCCCCAACTGAAGTTTTAAGGACTTAGGGTTGGAGGATGGGTTATCCACTACCCTAGGTCAAGTGTAACAATGTGATTCTAATTCACACGTGACATCAATGTTTAATGCAAATATACTTAATATAATATTAAAAAATAATATCAATTAAAATAATGTTGGTGGGTGAAGTCGATTTAATATACTATTTATTTGTTAAAAAAATTACATAATAATATGGATGAGATGTGAAACATCCATGCTTATGAGTAAAACAAATCAAAATCTAATTTAATATAATAAAACAATATTTTTTAACTTGTGATCTTTTAAGCATTGAGATAATTGCATCTTAATTTATTTTGATCTTGATGCTTAATAGATTTGGACTTGAGATGGACCTATGTTGGTATGAGGAAATTTGAACTTGTGGACAGCAAAGATAAATTTCCAGAGGGATCAATTCATCGGCATCGGTGATGCAAAGATTGGGCTACGGAGTTGATGCATTCTATAGTTGGGCTCTAAATCATGAGATGATGAACTTTGGTAAGGTGTTGGAATTATCATAGCATATCTCGTGGATCAATCTCCCCTTTTATTGAAGAAATCGACAATGAAGGTGTTTGAACAACTAAACCTCATCCAATAACAACAAAAAATAACTAATAAAAGCAAAGAAAACATTCAAGAGATTCCTCACACTAAGCCAACCTTGTATGAGCAATGATTCCATTAACTATTAAAATCCGCTACAAAGAGATATTAGGGGCTTGGCATAAGAAACATTTTTATCAATCTCTTCTCCAACTATAGACATTGAGGATCCATAAAGGGAACTGCAATAATACACGATTAAGGGTGCTTCTATGATATTTTAACGTGTGACGTTCAACGAGCAAGAGATAAAAGAGGAAGAAGAGGTGGAGAATATTTATAGGCTAAAAAACAAATGTTGGGTAGTGGCAAGTAGTAGAGCCTTTAAGTTAAAGGAGAAATTATGCATAAAACACCATGATGTCCTTTTAGGGTTTGTGAAGAATGACCTCTGAATTAAAGGAAAAATGACCACTTTTTGAATGTAGTGATGCCTATATTTTAAACCTGCACATGTTGAATGAATCCACCCCATCCTTCTTCATAGTGATAATTCCATTCCTTTGATGAAATCAATTAAATGCATGCATAAATATCTTGAAAGAGTATGGGGGCAATTTTATTGCTAACCAACCCTACACACATCATTTATGGGAAAGAATGAGTGGTGTTAACTATTGAAAACATGGTAGTGATAAATCAATGTGTTGTTTATTTGGGAGTTTCAACCTTGCTTTAGGAATGAAGTGATGGATGATTCCACTCCTTGTCTTTATTTCATCCCTTACTTTCATGATTCCACTCCTTGTTTTAACCATGCAATGAGATATTTTTCTCCACCATAACAATGTTAGATTTTGGAGTTACTTTGAAAGTGTTTATGCCATGTTTGGGGGTGCTTCATGAGATTTGGGTTACATGGTGTATGATTAGCCCTTGGATGGTCTGTGATGGATTTCCAGATCATATATGGTTTGTGATGGATTTGCACATATACAACTTTGGTGACGTTCTACATGATGGCCACATGGATATGGTTTCTTTCTTGGAGAATGCCATGCATTGAGGGAGGAGCATTTTGCATCCTAGAGGAGGTAACACACACTAGACAATATGGGGTAGATAAGATGTTTGCACATAGTCTTGGAATTGATTTAGGGAGGCCTTGATCACGACAATATTCATGTAGTGGGAGTGGAACCGGTGGAGTACATGTATTAGGAGGTTTGTTGAATTCCTTGGAGGCTTGTAGGAGTGTTGGACACATCTCATGGAGTGGCCTTGCATTTGGAGCCTTGCTTGTGCATGACATCACCTTGGAGCTTGACATGTATAGTATTGGAGTATGTGTGACCCTACATATGTTATTGTAAGTTGCTTGTGAGGGATTATGCCCAGATATGTATTTTTGGCCTTCCTTACCTCTCATATATTGATCTGTACAATAGGAATGGTTTGTAAAGCTCAACCCACAAAATACTTTCGAGAAGAAAATAAAAATGGAAAAAGAATAAATTGAAAAACAAATAAAAATAGGAGAGAATACAATTGTGAATGGGAAATGAAAGGTTAGGTCTTTTGGCTTTTCATTACCCCCATCATTTCCTATATCTTATTGTAATTACACTCACAAAGGGATTTTTGTTGGCCAAGAGGTTAGGATGTACAAGAGCTTGGTTGTGTAAATTGTTGAATGAACATAGAGCCATGAGGTGTTGTTGAAATGAAGACTAAGCAACCATTCAAAGCTAGTTTTCCCAATTGGGTTTTCAAAGGTAAACAAAATGTGACTATGTTATGAATTTATTTGTGATTGCTTGTGTAAATTATGTGTGAAATTATTGTTTCTCTTCACCGTGTTAATGGTTGCAATGAAGAATCGCAAACAACATTTCTATTAGTTCTTAGTTAGCCATCAATTATTTTTCTTGAGTATATTATGAATGCCAATAATCACCATCCATTCAATTCCAAGCATGAGAACAAGAGCTATTGTAAACCGACTATTGCATTTATATATCCAAGTTTCTATTTTTGTGACTAAATACAAGTGAATTTGTATCTTTGGTGGACATTGGGTAGTTGAGAAAGTTTTATGTAACATTAGTAGTTTCTTAAGGCTATAGGATCCTATAGAATGAACATACACAATGATCAATGGTTGATTGAGGTTGTTGGAGTCATTGATCTAGGTGGATACTAGTGGTCACCCACCTGTGAACCCATGAGTTACAACGATTCTCCATATTCTTGGCAATTTTCTGTTTTCCTGGGTCCCAAACTTTTGGGGCCATTTTGAATCCCTAAAACGATGTTTTTTCCCAATCAGGGGGCCAAAAGTTTCCTTTGCATTACTCAATCATAGTTAAAATCTGTAATTATTGGTTATTTCTTTCCATTGAGCTATTGAGTACCCTAAACGAAGATCATATGCAAAGGTTGCGCCCTAGGGAAATTGACGTATGAACTAGCCACCTACGGGCCCACAAATCCTTTTGGAACTTCATCTCCTAGGGTTAGGTTTTTGGATGTTAGGGTTTTTGCTTTTTTCATTCTAATTATAAAAAGGACCTTTGTGGTCTCTTTGTAATCAACTCTTGCGAATGAGCATAGTCGATACATCTCTCTTTAGAGATAATCTACCACCATCTGAGCTAGTCTCTATTGCTTTGTAGTTTACAATTTTTTTCCATTTGATTCATTAATATTGTGATTTCTGCCAAATGTTTGTGTGTGTTTCCATTTTATATTATTGCCTCCATTTCATTTTCCTAATAATCTAGATCAGTGGTATCATAGCAACATGCTCTTATTGTGTCTCAATGCATGTCCCCAATGAGATCTAGATATCGAGAGTTGGGTCTTGAACTAATTGAGATTGGGGAAAACCATTCTCGTCGGCCCAAGAAGCCTCACATGATGGAAGAAGAAAAAAGAGATGAAAAAGCAAGAGATCCTATTAATTTGTTGCTTGAGGAATTCCTTGTGCGACAGAGGAACGAGATGATGGATACTTTCACCCAGATCCTTTGATGGCTTCCAACGACAATGGAGGCACCTTCAACAAGCAATCGTTTCAGAGGTGAGAACCCCTTCAAGGTACAAGTTAACTTTGACATTCCCTCATTTGAAGGCCAAATAGATGCATAGGATTTGGAGAAATGGTTAAATATGTTAGAGGGTTACTTACCTTTCTATTTTTTCCAACAATGAAAAGATCACCTTTGCACTCCTTAAGTTCCCCCCCCATGTCAAATATTGGTGGGGCGATTACTGCGAGAGGCATGCTAGAGATGAGTCTAAAATATACAGGACAAAACCCACTCGGACAAGTTTTGTCAATGTCGTCAAGGAGGAATTATACCCTATCTAAAACTATGATGACCAATACACAATATGGACAAATTTGCGCTAGGAGAGAGACCATACGGTGTTAGAGTTCACCAATATATTCCATACCTTGCACTCAAAGTATAGTTGTCAAGATCGAGAAAAAAGTTTAAGCAAAAGAATAAGCGAGAGTTTGGGTTTGAAAATCAATAGTAGCAGAACTCTGGAAAGGTGACCCTAACTCATAGAACAAAGGACATAGTAAGGATGGCCAAAATCATGACAACTGGGACAAGCCACAAGCAAAGAAGGTTAATGGGAAATCAAATGGGACCAACAAGTGGTGTGATTTCCACAAACACCCCTGTCACAACATTGATAAATGTTGATCAAAACAGAGAGTTTGGGTTTGAAAATCAATAGTAGCAGAACTCTGGAAAGGTGACCCTAACTCATAGAACAAAGGACATAGTAAGGATGGCCAAAATCATGACAACTAGGACAAGCCACAAGCAAAGAAGGTTAATGGGAAATCAAATGGGACCAACAAGTGGTGTGATTTCCACAAACACCCCTGTCACAACATTGATAAATGTTGATCAAAACAATCAATGTTAGTTGAGATGAAATCCTTAGAGACATAATTTGGCGCAGACTCTGATTCAGAGAAGGAAAAGGGAAAGCAGATAATTGACGCAGAACCTAGTGCCACCATCACAACTACAAACATCCAATCAAAATAGTCGGAGGAGACAGAGGATGGGGAGAGCCTCTTGTATCCAGAAGAACCCAATCTCGGTCGATGTCATGAAGATATTGAAGCTATTGACGATGCTACACCCCCAACCATACACCATAGGTTGATTGAGAGAGGGATGAGACATCCACGTCAGTCAACAATGCTGCTTATCTTACAACATCAATCCCTTCAAAGATGAAGTACTATGTGATGTTTCTCTAGGTTAAGTTTGTGATGTTCTTTTAGGACAAAACTATATGTGGAAATTTCATGTTGTTTATGAGTCTAGGCCCCCTAGTGTCATTGTTACTTTGGAGGGCCAACTCTACAGGCCTTACTCGAGGTAGTCCTTAACTAGGAAACTATGCATTCATCACATCCATTGCGATTCCACAATATTCATGCATGCATGTTTCTATACTTAGCATATCATTTTCATCCTCATTCATTAACACTTAGCATATTATTTTCATCAACATACACATGGAAATACATATAAAGCAGAACATTCATAAACATGAAATAACTCACAAGCACAATCGCACAACACAGGTATTTACGTGGTTCATCCCCCAAATGGGAGCTACGTCCACGGGAATTGTTGTTTATTTCTTGGAAGGTTTAATAGTTCTAATATGCGCACTTAGGTGCAAACTCTTCTCTGCAATAGATCTCTGTACACACAGCTGCAGAGTCTTTTTCCTCTCAGAGGTCTCGTAGCACATATATTACAATCAGTTCTTCAATATCTATCCTCGGCTAACAAGATCTAACCCTTCCCTATGCAAAATTGCCCCTTTTATAGATTGTGCCCAAAGGTCACATCTTTACAATAACTACGGGCCGAAACCCCCTAGTACCCTTAAAACCAAAATGACACGGTTCTCCTATTGACCATGCTTTTCCTTTACTTTGCTGGAGTTCTGCTGTCCTTTGCGCCACTTCTTCAGGCTTTGACGCTTCTCTGATAGTCCCAGTCTGACCACGCGGCTTTGACACTGACATGGTGCGTCCTTTGCACCATCCTGTCTCTTTACTTCTTCGTCCCTGTAGCTGGAATTCCGCCGCTTCATTCTTAACTATTGCAACTACTTCACTGATCCTTAGTACTTCACATTTACTAAGGGGACAGATCCCTATCTGCCACTTCGTCGCGTTCCACTCCCTGCTCCCGGGAATTGCAGAGTTATTTTTCCCAAAACTGGCTGATGTTAGGCCTCGCCTAGCTTGTACTTCTGCCATCAAAACTGTCCTTTCGCTTGGATTGCACCATCAAAACTGTCCCACTTGGGATGTGCCCAACAGGCCCCTAACAGTCACATGTGGCTCGTCCCCGAGCCACTTTGACTAGGCTGTTCCACCTGATGTTTGATTTTGCAGTGAACTCTTGAAAAGTTGCGCTTAACTTCGCAACTATATCCTTGGCCTCTTGCTCACACTCCTTTATTGTTTCGAGCATCTCCTCCGAGATGGGTTCCAGATGTTGCTCCTTCATGGTATCTTCTGTTGCCCGGATTTCTTGCAACTTCTGCTCAATTTCCTTGAAAGCGCAAGCGCTTCTTCCTGAAGTGGCTGCAACTTTGTGGAAGTTTCAACTTCCTTTTCCCTCAATGCTTCCAATTCTTTCTAAAGCTCCCTCTTCTCTGCGAATTTTTGTATTCCTTTCCTTGGTGACAAATCCTTCATGGCCATATTCACAACATCTAGATCTTTCTGCCGCTGTTGTACCTTGTACTGGACTTTCTATAACTCCGGTTCTTCTTGCAGTGTGGCCCATACTTTAGAAATTTCATCTAGTAGGCTTTGACATCTCACCAGTTCTGCGGATATGTTCTCTGTGGAAGCCTTTAGTGCTTCGACACTCGGTTCTTTATCTTTCTGTGAGGTTCCGGATTGCTGTCGCGCCTCTAAATCAACAACCTTCTCCTTATTGGAAATATCCATGTCCATCATTTCTGCCTTAAGATTGTCCAGAGTTGCACCAATCTTAAGTATAGTTGCCTCTACCTCTGGCTCTTCGTCACATCCCACTGAAACGGTTTCTTATATCTTTTGCTGCTTCTCCCACGCATACTCAAGCTCCTTGGTTTTCAGTGCACATTCATCTTTTAGTTCCTTATAACTTTCTTCCAGCTTCAGGTTTTGGTTATAAGAGACTAAGTATTTGTCTCTGATTTCTTCTAAAACCTGGGTATGCAGATTATGTAACCCCTCTATGGGTAGCATCCCAACATTGATTTCTAGATGTGCGAGTTGCTTCGCACTTTCAGCTAGGTCGTCAGTTGGGAATATAACATTCATCGGCTTAATTATTACTATTCGAGGTCTCATGTTAAAGATAGGAGCCTTCCTCTTCCTTTGACTCGATTCTCCAGACTGATCATCAGAATCCGGTTATTTTACCAAGTCTCGTTGGGTTTGCTCGACTCTTGAAACCAAACTCTTCAATTCTGTGAGGCTCTCCATTATGCTTGTTTGTGCTGCCTCTTCCTTGATTTCTTTCAATGCCAGTGTTTCTTCAATATGCGCTGATACCCTGGCTGTGATGCACTCATAGTCATCATCATGCAGCTACACATCAAGTGGAGGCTTCGTATCTTTCACCTTTTTCCTTTGTGGTCCTTCTGGCATAGATGTGTCAGGTTCCTTTCTTTTCTCTCCAACTCCTTGGCCAGGTTCAGGGTTCTATGCACTTGTTCTCTCATCACCTTCGGCTTCTGGATCTCCCGCTTCACTTTATTTGGAAGTGGTGATCAGTGTGGCTGGTACATCAACCTTCCATTCTGGTGGCCAATCTTCTATGATCAACTCGATCTTCTGCACATCCAGATGATATAACCCTTCAAACCATTCAGGGGGCGTAATTATCACTCGCAGCTATATATAAATAAAATGTAGTCCGGCCTTGAACGCCATCTTCTGATTATAGCAGGCCGTCACTTCCTTGGTGATACGCATATTCTTCTTAATGACTTTGCATAATTGCTCATAGTAGGTGAGGAACTGGATGTTGTTCACTCTTTGTCGGTCTGGATTTGATTTTTCCCACATGTTGGCATACTGCGTTGCTCGACAATCTCCAAGGAATACCGGAAAACCTTATTGGTAGCGAGGCTCCTTCCACCCTACAAAGGCAACTGGTACCAGTAACCAACTGTAGTGGAATGGAGCTCCATTTTCTTGTGTCTCGCATATGTCTTCTAAAAAATCATTCAACAAGTAGCTTGCCCAATTGTAGTGAAAGCCATCCTTAGTCTTTGCAGCTAAGGATACTGCAGTAGCCAATACTTCATTTAGTCTGCACTTCCTCAGGATCTTTCCTGTGAGCAGCTACACTGTAAAGCACGTTGGTTGATCTTGGATTCCCACGGTTACATAACCACCACTTCCTTTACTTATGCCGAATTCATTCTTCATTCGCGCAACTAACTCTTTATCCTTATTTTTCCCCACGAACTCAGCGACAGGATCAACACCCCTTTTGCATAGACCCGTGATCCTGACGATGAGGTCAATGTTTATATCCACCTTTCGAACCAACCATAGATATCCTTGGTGCGTGCATGATAGTAGCGTGCGTACCACAGCTATAAGCTCTACACTGCTCTCGAAGTGTGGGATGCACAACAGATTCAACAATCCGAATATGTTTAACGACGCAACCCATTCCCGCAGGTGATTTGTCGCTATCTGGGTAACTTCATCCAGTCTCCTCTACATATACTGATCTGGATGGAATTGCAGGTACTTGTTCGGCTGTAACAAATCATGATCAACAAACTTGCAGTCAGGAATTCTACCGAGTAAGTTGTCTTTAAGACGCACATGGCTTGACATAGGCGGCATTGGAATTTCATACTGAGCATTCTTTACGAGAAGCACGTCTGGCGCGTTGCTTCTCCTTGGAGGGATGTACTCTAGAATTATCCATATAGGTCTCTCTTGGGACACTGGTGGTGGGATTGGCTTCTGAGCACTCGTGGCCTTCGACTTTCCATGGTCAGTGGCCTTGTGCTTGTCTTTCTTTTGCTGTGGTTGGTTCCTCGGTGAATTCCTAGATGAACTGTGTTCTGGGACAAAGGGCTTCACGGGTGTTGTCATAACTCTATCCAGACCATAATGTCTGAAATCACTCAAAACTTATTCTAATGTCAACTATTCATACATATACTATCGGGTAACAATCGCTTTCACTGGTAAACACTTCAGAAATTTACCGGTAGTAAAAATTTAAAAATTGTGGTAAAACTGGTAAGCAAATAGTCCTTACTATTTATAGGTGTCTTACCACTACGGTGTGCCCAAAAATGGCTATCTTAGCATTAAATGCTATGTCTGTTGGCCAAATCTCGCTGAGATCTTGGTCTTTTCCTTCAATGAATGTGCCTGAATGACCAAATTTAACGTAGATCTTGGTCCTTTCCCTTCATTTAATACGCTTTCAACGGACTAATATGCCTTAATTGTGGATACATGCGGTTTCCAAAACACTGCATAACGGTTACTTCTTTGACCGACATTTTAACGACTAGTTTTCCCTTGAATTCGCTAGCGGTCATGTCAACTTCGAGGTTCACTGCGCATTTCCTTCTCTTTGATGTTAACTTCGTAGCGCGAGCCTTTTCTGACTTCGCAATTCGGCTTGCTATGTGTGCTTCACAGCACAACTTCCATTTTTGTAAAAACTTCGCATTTTACCAAAATTGTGTGTAGACTATTCTATTAATCTTAGTGTCCAATTTCAACTACACATGACACTTAGAATTTTATCACGATGCTTAACTGGTGTCTGGAGGAGTAGGGCCATCCCTGTAAGGCTTTAGTCTACTCCCATTAACAAGTCCTTTGAAATTTTCTCCAAGTAGCATGGTAACTGAACTGCGCCACTGCTAGTGACATGCTTAACAATATATGGTCCTAACCAATGCATTTTAAATTTTCCAGGAAATTTCATGAACTTACTATCATAGAGGAGTACAAGGTCTCCTACCTGGAAGAATTTGTACTTGATGTGCCTATCATCCCATGCTTTTTCTCTGTCTTTCTGCACTTGTTGGTGAAAACCTGCAATGAAGCGATCTTCCTTCAACCCAACTAAGTGTAGTAGTATTTCATTCATTGTCTCTTCATCAACTATATCTGCGAATGCTGCAATTATCAAGCTTGGTACTATGTATTCCATGGGCATGATAGATTCCTGTCCATATGCTAGTCTGAAAGGTGTATAACCTGTCAACTTCTTACAAGTTGTTCTATATGCCCACAACACCGCTGGTATTCACAGATCCCAATCATCCCTATTTGTATTGCATACCTTGGCCAGCGCATTTTCCAGTACTTTGTTAAAAGATTCAACAGTGCCATTAGCTTGTGGATGATATGGTGTGCTCTTTTGGTGGTAGATCTGAAATTATTCGGTCAAAGCTGCAATAGTTCTGCTAAAGAAATGAGTTCCTTGATTGCTCATTAAAATCTTTGGGAATCCAAATCTTGTCAAAATAGTCTCGAAGATGAACTACGCGGTAGTAGCTGCGCTACAGTCCTTCACTGGTTTTGCTTCTTCCCATATTATTAAACAGTCTGTAGCTGGGATGATATACCTTGAGCCAGTTCGCTTCCCTAGTGGGTTAATAGGTCCCACAAAATCAATGGCCCACTTATCAAATGATTGCAAGGTCAGTTGTGGCATCAACGGCATCTCATCTCTTCGAGATGGCTTCCTTGTCCTTTGGAAAACATCACAACTTCGGAAATGTTCCTTTGAATCCTTGTGTAGTGCAGGCCACCATAGTCATGTATCTCTGTCCTCTCGGGATTCCAGTTATCACAACACATCACCAGTTCAAGCGCGGTAACAACCCACTTGTTAGCTATACTTCCTTCTTCATGGTCTCATAACATAACAACATCGCATATCGCCATTCTTTAGCACGACAACATAACCATTTGTTGGCTAAATACCCTTCTGACTACTTGACAAGGGGCTGACCCAGGTTCTGTGAGGTTCTTCTATCCTTAGTCCAACAAAATCCCCTTCACTGGCCCTTTTGGCATCAACCTGCGAGCAGGATGAATTCTCACCTGAAGCGAAGATGGGTGGTTACAGAATCAGGTTTCAGTAACCTGGTGACGTGCGGTTATGTTATGTGAGGTGAAGATGCGCAACTCACTTAGTATCTACTTCACAGATCGCTCCTTAACATGTATCCGCGCACTTGCATTTCCCAACAACCTACAGGATTCGCTGATTTGTTGTTACTGTGCATTTACACATGAATGTATTTACCATAATATAACGGTGTATTTATGTAACTGTGCACTCCGCAGTTCTAACAATACAGGCTTCGCTGAATTAGTGTTATTCCTTAACTTGTTTTAACTAGGAAACTATGCATTCATTACATCGATTGCGATTCCACAATATTCATGCATGCATGTTTCTATACTTAGCATATCATTTCCATTCTCATTCATTAACACTTAGCATATTATTCTCATCAACATAGACATGGAAATACATATAAAAGAAGAACATTCATAAACATGAAATAACTCATAAGCACAATCGCACAACACAGGTATTTACGTGGTTCACCCCCCCAGATGGGAGCTACATGCACATGAACTGTTATTTATTTCTTGGAAGGGTTAACAGTTCCAGTCTACGCACTCAGCTGGAAACTCTTCTCTACAATAGATTTATGCACACACAGTTGCAGAGTCTTTTTTTCTCTCAAAGATATCTTAGCACAGATCTTACAATCAGTTCTTCAATATCTATCCTCTCCTAACAATATCTAACCCATCCCTATGCAAAATTTCCCCTTTTATAGATTATGCTTGAAGGTCACATCTTTACAATAACTATGGTCCTAAACCCCATAGTACCCTTAAACCCAAAATGACACGGTTCTCCTATTGACCATGCTTTTCCTTTACATTGCTGGAGCTCTGCTGTCCTTTGCGTCGCTTCTTCAGGCTTTGATGCTTCTCTGACAGTCGTAGTCTGACCGCACGGATTTGACACTGACATGGTGCATCCTTTTCAACATCCTATCTCTTTACTTCTTCGTCCCTGTAGTTGAGAGTCCGCCGCTTCATTCTTAACTGCTCCAACTACTTCGCTGATCCTTAGTACTTCACGTTTACTAAGGGGACATATCCCTATCTACCACTTCGCCGCGTTCCGTGCCATGCTCCTGGGAATTGCGGAGTTTTTTCTCCCAAAACTGGCTGATGTTAGGCCTCGCCTAGCTTGTACTTCTACCATCAAAACTGTCGTTTCGCTTGGACTGCGCCATCAAAACTGTCCCACTGGAGCTGCGCACAACAAGGATGATGAATGATATATTGATCCCATTCACAAGCTATTTTGTGGTCTTATATCTGGATGAAATTCTCATCTTCAACATAACTTGGGTGGAACACTCACAACATATTCAATAGATCCTTAGTACCTTGCGCCAACACATATTATATGCCAATTTGGAGAAATTATCATTCAATATAGAGATAATTTAGTACCCGAGATACATCATGGATGAATGTGGGGTTCATGTGGACCCAACTAATATCCAATCCATTTGTGATTGACCGGCCTCGACAAATCTAATAGATCTTCGTGACTTCTTGGGCCTCACCAAATTTTATCGTAGGTTTGTGTTGGGATTCTCTCATATCACTTGGCCCTTAATCCAATAGTTCCACCTGAACATCAAGTATAAGAAGGGTAGCATCAATGACATTGCAGACGGCCTCATTTGACCTCCTATTGCTGTGTTGATTACCATGATCAACTCTTGTGGACATGAGACATTCATCTGGCCCAAATTGTACGATAGTGACCTTGAATTTGATATTGCCTATTAGAAATTACAAACATGAATATTTGTCTCAAAATTTCATCTCCAAGAGGATTTTTTATGCTGACTTGGATACCTATGTATTCCTTCAAGTGAGTGTGAGAAGTTGATTTGGGAGGCACATTATAGTCGAGTGGCCCAAGCACTTCAACATAGATAAGACAGTTGTAGTGTTGTTGCAGAAATACTTCTACTGGATGAAGATTCGACAAGAAGTTGGTACGTACATTCAATCATGCACCCCCTATGACATTTCCAAACTTGCCATCAATAAGAAAGGATTATACACTCCATTTCGTACCCTATATAGGTCCTCGGAGTCTGGATCGATGGACTACATGTCCATATTGCCTTCAACCAAGCAAGACAACAACTGTGTATTTGTGGACATTGATCAATTCTTTAAGATGTAAATTGTAATTCTTGATTAGTTCTTTCCAACGAGCTATGGATTTCCCTAAATGGAGATAGTATGCAAACGTTGTGCCCCCGAGAAGTTGATGTATCAAGTAGCTACCTCGGGGCCCTCAAATCCTTTTGGCGCTTCATCTCTTAGGGTTATGTTTTTGGATATTAGGGTTTTTGCTTCTTTATGATTATGATAAAAATTCCCTTTGCAATATCTTTGTAATCATCTCTTGCGAATGAGCATAGCCGACACATCTCTCTTTAGAGAAGCTACCAGCATATGAGCTAGTTTATATTGATTTGCAGTTACAATGCTTTTCCATTCCATTCATTAATAGAATTTGGGTTTTATTGTACTATTGTGATTTCTGAAAAATATTTGTGTGTGCGTTTCCATTTTATGTTGTTTCCTTCATATTGTTCTCCAAATAATCTAGATCAGTCACTATAGGCTATGTGTAGGTCATATGCATTCGCTGGTGTGTTCTTTCCTATGCAATACATGGTAACCTTTCCTTGGACTCTGTGTTGTGTGCTTGGTTGTAGACAAAAAATGAATTGTTCAATTAAGCAATGGATGCATTAATTTCACCTCTATTATCCATTGGATATTTACCTTTTCTAATGCATGCCACCATTATCAATCCGTGAGACAATTTGTTGAGTTTGTCCTATTATCCATCATTTTTCATTTTGTGGTTTGCCTCAGCAATTGCCATATATTTACTACTTGTGTTGTGTTGGGTTTTACATTTTTTTTCCCATTGATGAAATGCACACCTTGGGAAACCCTCTGGGTGTGCATTTCATCAAGGGGAACCCTCTATGTACTTCCCTTGATTTCAAGGATGGTACTTAGGGTTGTCAATGATACAGTGGTCCGTTGGTGGGGATAGATGGATTTCATTCCATCCACCCAGGTTTAATTTTGTTGAGACATCTTTTGGATTGGATGAGCGGATGATGGTTTGCTCGACCTACCATCCATGATATGTGGGGAAGTTTGTTGATATCTCCCATGCGTGTGAGATTTCCTTGATTCCTTTGGAATAGCAAGAAGGTAGTTTTTCCGCGTGAAAAAAAAGGATGGTACTTAGGGTAAACTGATTGGTTACAATTTTGGTAACCTAAACTGGAGGGGATGTCATGTTAGGCCCACAATAATAATAGAGGTAGCCATCTTGGGGAATTGACATCATGAACTTCTACTTGAAATTCATAACACTCAACTAGTCGAGCTAATTGACTGTGCTAAAAATGGGTTTTACCCATATGGATGTTGTTAAAAATGAGATCATTCCAAGAGCCATAGTTCAACCATGCCACTGAACCACCTTTTTGATAAGAGGGTGATAAACAAAATACATGAAAGAATGAACAATAATGAATTATATCTTGGTGAGATTGAGGAGTAATTTCACTCTCGATTGTTGGAGCTTGATAATAAAGAGTGCTAACTCACACAACATTCACCAACAACCTTAGTATATAGGGGAAATAAAATTCATAATAGACAAATATTCTCAAATATTTTTCCCTGACTTTCCATTATGAATTATTAAGGAAAGCATTGTTTGTCATTTATTAATGCTATAGGGAAATATTGCTGTTACTAAAGAACTGTTGTCTTTATTATTGCTACATGATATCTTGGGTATGTTGTTAGGATTGAAAACATGTGACCATAAACATTTTCCATTTTGATGGTGACTGGAACAATCCTCTCATGATAAAACTGAAGTTTGATAATACATTGGTTGTTGGGGTGGCATCATCAAAATACCGGTTTATGGGGGATTCATTAATAGTATTAGCATCATGGTGAATACAATTTAGAGCAAGGGCATATCCAATCACCCATTGCCTCAATTTTTTAACATGAGACTTGTGAAGATGGTTGTTGATGACATTCCGATTGAATAAGTTGGCTATAGTCATTTATTCCTAATAGTTGATTGGTATTTACCTTGACATTATTCAAGCAAGGAACCAAAGCAATGAACCAATCAACAACAAAGTCATTCTTTGCATCGAGATTAGTTGTTGGAATATTGGTCAATACTGAGAGGGGGGTTGAATCAGTATTGATAACTTTTTACCATTTTAAACCACTTATTAAAACTAAATTAAAACATGGAATAAAAAATATACACATGACACAAATTTTATTGTGGAAACCCAATTGGGAAAACCACAAACTCTTTCTATACTGCAAAATTATATTTACAATCAGTTTCTGCCTGCTACTACAGACATGGATGCTACTACACCCTTGTTTCTTCCTGCTACTACAGAAAAGGATGCTACTACATCCTGGTTTCTGTATGCTACTACAGATAAGGATTCTACTACACCCTATTTACCAGCTACCACTGGAAGGAGGCTACAATCCCCTTGCATGCCTGTAGCCTTCCCTAGCACCACCCTGCCACCCTAGTCTGATTCTTATCAATCTTCCAGATCTTCCTCAAATACTGTCAATGTTCTTTTCTTCACTTTGCTGATCTCTGTCTTCTCATGCTGCTGCATGGATCTTGATTGCATACAGGTTTAGTTATTCTCCTTTATACCCTATCTTCTATTATGCACTTCTTCATCTTGAATGTGCACTCAGCCTAGTCTTTTCCTCTGGTCTCAATGCTGCTTCATATATTCATTTTTAATACATAGAGGCACTCATTTTTTTTTACCGAGCCTTCAATCTGAACTTCAGAGACACATACTTTCCATTTCATATTTCTGTTTATATATTCTTCATCTTGAAACATTGCCTCTTTTCAGACAAAACTCGTGCCCTTTCATTATTGTGCCTCTTCAAATCTCTGTCATTAATCTTTTAAATCTATAACTCTGTTTTCTTATTGATTTTTAATTAATTAATTAATTAACCTTTGTGATCATCTCATTCCTGCGGGATTCCATCTTTAAGCTTGCGTGCTTCCTCTCTCGGGCTTCACATCTCAAGGATGCGAGCTTTCTTCATCTGGGCATGCATCCTTCACTTGTGGGATTCCTCAAGCCTCTGTGGGCTTAACCTAAAGTCCTGCAGGCTTTCTTTAGACCCTTGCGGGCATATAAGCCCTTGCGGGGTCTTCTCAAACCCCTGTGGGCATATCACAATCCCTTGCGGGCATCTTTAGCCCCTTTGCGGGTATATTAAGCCCATGTGGTCTTAATCCTAGACCCTACGGGCATCCTTAGCCCTCTTTGGGATTTTACCCTTACTTCTTGCGGGCATCCACTTAGCCCTTGCGGGCATCACATAGCCCCTATGGGCTTAAATAAGCCCCCTTGCGGGCATTCTTAACCCTTGCCCCTTTTTCAACACTTAACCAATTTTTTCTTTTGTTCTTTAATATGCAAAATAGTATTTTTCTTACTTTTGGCAGATTGATATCTTCCTCCTCAGAGGCTTTTTAAGAGAATTGAGACCATGGTCATGTGCACCAATCAACAAGCTATAGCACGACACTTTCAAATTATTTTTCTCATCATCCTATGAGACATGGAGGGCATTTCCTTGAGGCCACTTAGGCAGTGTTTCCAGTACTGGAACATTGCAAAACAACCTGAAACCCTATTTTGGCAGGCCTATAACTTTCTCCTCAGACACTTTTAAGACAAACTGAAACCATGGTTGGGTAGAAAAAACACCAACCTACAAGATTCCCATATGGTGTGAGCATTTTATTCAACTCACAATCTATGGCGGGCATTTTCCTGAGGTCACTTGAGCCAGTTTTCCAACACTTGGTAATTTTCAGGAAGTTCTCCAGAGTTTATCCTAAAACCCTAATTTGGAAGATCCATAAATTTTTCTTTAGAGATGCTTAAGGAAAACTAAGAGCATGTTCAGGTAGAAAAATCAACAAACTACAGCCTGACCATATGCTGCGGGAATTTACTTTAACCTATGATTTATGGCGGACATTTTCCTAGACCAGTTTTGACTAATTTTTACAAACATAGTCAATTTCCTAATTTTCACCAAATTGCCATATTTCTTCAGAATGATATCAGAATGCCACAATGACTTCCTGATAGCACTAGAACACCATCAAATGTATTTTCAAATTCATGCCACATCATCATACCTGGCACATCATCATACATGCCTTGCCATGTCATCACTACCTTTGTCTTTCACTGAGTTTGTCCTGCCATCACATCCTTGGTTATTCCTTTGTCATTACTGAACTCCTTTGACATCAATGAAAACTAAATTGAACATTATCCCCCTTTTGCATTGATGGAAACATCTAAACATTCTCCCCCTTTGAAAACAATGATAAAGGATAACTTGTTATGCCCTTGCTGCAACTATCTTGACATAGAATTTCCAATTATTCTTCTTTTAGACAACTGCCCTTCTTTTTCTTTTCTTCCTCCAGTTAACTTGGTCTTGGTGCTGATCATCTAGTCAACATCCTTCTTTACCTTCTTGTAGTGAGTCTTTGATAAGTTCATGGATTCCCCCTATCACAATGCTCTTCCTCTTGCAAACACATTTCCTTCTCTTTGTGACAAAGTTTATACTCATTGGTTTATCTTTGAGTTCTTTCATTCAACCCTTAGTTTTCTTCCATATATTTCTCTTTAAAGATACATCATATAACTTGTTCTTCTATAAGGAGTCTTCAATGCCATACAACAATTTCTCAACTTTATGTTTTTGCTCCCCTTCATTTCTTTCACTAGACTTGATTTCATCATAGTTTAATCAGAGTTTCATTACGTCAACAATTGTCCTCCAAGGTTCAATCCTTGATCTTTTAGGCTTCAATATCCCCTTGAGATCATGCAATCTCTTCTATGCTACTACAATGACTGTCCATGCCCTGAAACACAAATTTCCCTTGGGCTATAATCAAATATGATCATGAAGGTATCTGAGCCTTTGTCAAATGCCTCACTAATTTATGCTCATATTGGTTTCACAAATCTGTTTATGCTTTGCCTCAAGGAATTCTTCAAGAATGCTTTAATGCTTCATGCAAATAGTTCTTTCAATCTTCCTCTTCAATTTGGATCATCAAGTCAGCATCAAGGTTGAAACTGTACTTTGTCAATTATCATATTATGTATTCACTTCTGGACTGAAGCTCCTTAATATTCTCCTGCAGAATAGCCATTTGCTGAAGTACATAAGTCTGGGCATTCCCAACTAAATTTAAAGTTTTAGAACAAAGCATCTGAGACCAATCAGAGTTCTTTGAACATGTGGCTGCTAACACAATGCCCTATTGGACAAGGCATATGGCGGGCTTGATCTGACTTATATTTTGAGTGGTCAATAAACTCTCAATCATAGGATTGGCCATCTTCCATTTTATAATTTACTGCTCCAAAACTATCACCACTATTCCTTCAAATTATTTTCAAGATCTTTCAGTGATAAAAAAGCTGCACCATTTTAAGTTAAGCTTTGCTGTAAGATGGTTCTCCATGCTTCGTGGCTTCTTGCAATGCAAGGGTTTCACTTGAATGATGTTTCTCCATCTCTTGGCATTCTTCCAGGAATTTGTCCATTCCATATGTAACTTCCTTACTCTCTTTGCTTTCTTGACCTTGATCCACTTTATTTGCAAGCTTCTCATTGTCTTTGGAAACTTCTTTTCTTCTCCACATCTTTCCATGAGGTAATCTGCTTACTGGTCTTTCATTTATTTGTCTCTTAGTTTTCATCTTCCGTACCTTTTCTGGGGTTTCCTTGGACATTCTGAGTGTACTGTTCTTGCAATGTTTTGCAAAGTGTCCAACAATGTGACATATGAAACATATAATAAGTATTTCACCATTTGAGATGTTAGAGTCTTCTTCCCTTTTCAGACCTCGACCTTCTTCTTTGATTCTACAATCATCAACCTTGTGACCAAACTTGTGACAATAATGACAATATCCATAGAATGTTCCTTTATATTTGGAGGATCTATGGTTTTTTTGCTTGTAATGACTTTTCTCATTGGAATGTCTTCTGACATTTTTCATCTTGGGAGGATGAGCAAAATTTTGGTGACTTAAATTCATTTCCTTGTGATTCTTCTGCTGCTTGGGTATATCTTTTGAATCATCATCCCAACATTTGACCTTTTCACCATCTTCTTGAGTGATGAAGCTTGATCCTTTAATAACATGTTCTTGATCATATCCAAGACCAGTTTTGTCCCTGGGGAATCTTTGTAAGCTGAGGACTTTATTAAGTGCTTCAGTACTTTCCTTGAACTTCTCACTAATAGTCAGCTGATCTTTTAGCTTCTTTACTTCTTCCTTGAATTCATCAATTTCTTGATTTAAGCTCTCAACCTCTTCCTTGCTAGCCATCACTTGCTGTTTTGACTCTTCTTGGAGGGTCTTGACTTCCTCTTCTTTTGACTTTATCTCTTCTTGGTATTTTGACATTTGGCTTTCCAAAGAATTGTTCTTCATTCTGTTCTTTCTCAATTATTCAAGGGCACTTGTGAGTTCTGTCTTTAGGTCCACCTCTCCTTCCATATCTGAATCATCTTCTGAGGGTATTGTCCCCATGAATAGATTTTCTTCATCTTCACTATCATCCTTGAGAATAACAAAGCTTGCTTTTGCTCTTTCTTCAACTGAGTAAAGTTTCTCCAATTTGACCCATAGTTCTTTAGCTGAGATGCATTTGCCTACCTTCTCTTTGATGGGTTGAGATAATCCATCAAGTATGGCCTCCATTTCCCTTGAGTTATTTCTCTTGGATGCTACTACACCCTAGTTTCTGCCTGCTACTACAGACAAGGATGCTACTACACCTTGGTTTCTGCCTGCTACTACAAACAAGGATGCTACTACACCCTATTTACCAAATACCACTGGAAGGAGGCTACAACTCCCTTGCAGGCCTGTAGCTTTCCCTAGCACCACCCTGCCACCCTAGTCTGATTCTTATCAGTCTTCTAGATCTTCCTCAAATACTATCGATGTTCTTTTCTTCACTTTACTGATCTTTGTATTCTCATGCTACTGCATGGATCTGGACTGCATACAGGTTCAGTTCTTCTCCTTTATACCCTGTCTTCTATTCTACACTTATTCATCTTGAATGTGCACTCAGCCGGGTCCCTTCCTCTGGTCTCAATGTCGCTTCATATATTCATTTTTAATACACAGAGGCACTCAGTTTTTTTTTACTGAGCCTTCAATTTGAACTTCAGAGACACATACTTTCCATTTCATATTTCTATTTATATATTCTTCATCTTGAAATAGTGCCTCTTTTCAGAAAAAAACTCGTGCCCTTTCATTATTGTGCCTCTTCAAATCTCTGTCATTAATATTTTAAATTTATAACTATGTTTTCTTACTGATTTTTAATTAATTAATTAATTAACCTTTGTGATCATCTCATGCCTGCGGGATTCCATCTTTAAGCTTGCGTGCTTCCTCTCTCGGGATTCACATCTCAAGGATGCGAGCTTTCTTCATCTGGGCATGCATCATTCACCCGCGTGCTTCCTCAAGCCTATGTGGGCTTAACCTAAGCTCCCGCAGGCTTTCTTTAGACCCTTGCGGGCATATAATCCCTTGTGGGCTCTTCTCAAACCCCTGTGGGCATATCACAATCCCTTGCGGGAATCTTTAGCCCCTTTGCGGGCATATTAAGCCCCTGTGGGCATATCACAATCCCTTGCAGGCATCTTTAGCTCCTTTGCGGGCATATTAAGCCCCCGTGGTCTTAATCCTAGCCCCTACGGGCATCCTTAGCCCTCTTTGGGATTTTACCCTTACTTCTTGCGGGAATCCCCTTAGCCCTTGTGGGCATCACATAGCCCCCATGGGATTAACTAATCCCCCTTGTGGGCATTCTTAACCCTTGCCCCTTTTTCAACACTTAACCAATTTTTTCTTTTGTTCTTTAATATGCAAAATAGTATTTTTCTTACTTTTGGCAGATTGATATCTTCCTCCTCAGAGGATGTTTAAGAGAACTGAGACCATGGTCATGTGCACCAATCAACAAGCTATAGCATGACACTTTCAAATTAATTTTCTCATCATCCTATGAGACATGGCGGACATTTCCTTGAGGCCACTTAGGCAGTTTTGCCAGTACTGGAACAGTGCAAAACAACCTGAAACCCTGTTTTGGCAGGCCTATAACTTTCTCCTCAGACACTTTTAAGACAAACTGAAACCATGGTCGGGTAGAAAAAACACGAACCTACAAGATGCCCATATGGTGCGGGCATTTTCTTCAACTCACAATTTATGGAGGGCATTTTCTGGAGGTCACTTGAGCCAGTTTCTGCCTGCTACCACAGACACGGATGCTACTACACCTTGGTTTCTTCCTGCTACTACAAACAAGGATGCTACTACACCCTATTTACCAACTACCACTGGAAGGAGGTTACAACCCCCTTGCAGGCCTTTAGCCTGCCCTAGCACCACCTTGCCACCCTAGTCTGATTCTTATCAGTCTTCCAGATCTTCCTCAAATACTGTCAATGATATTTTCTTCACTTTACTGATCTTTGTCTTCTCATGATACTGCATGGATTTGGACTGCATACAGGTTCAGTTCTTCTCCTTTATACCCTGTCTTCTATTATGCACTTATTCATCTTGAATGTGCACTCAGCCTGGTCTCTTCCTCTGGTCTCAATGCCGCTTCATATATTCATTTTTAATACAAAGAGGCACTCAGTTTTTTTTACTAAGCCTTCAATATGAAATTCAGAGACACATACTTTCCATTTCATATTTCTGTTTATATATTCTTCATCTTGAAACATTGCCTCTTTTCAGACAAAACTCGTTCCCTTTCATTATTGTGCCTCTTCAAATCTCTGTCATTAATCTTTTAAATTTATAACTCTGTTTTCATACCGATTTTTAATTAATTAATTAATTAACCTTTGTGATCATCTCATGCTTGCGGGATTCCATCTTTAAGTTTGCGTGCTTCCTCTCTTGAGCTTCACATCTCAAGGATGCGAGCTTTCTTCATCTAAGCATGCATCCTTCACCCTCGGGCTTCCTCAAGCCTCTGTGGGCTTAACCTAAACTCCTGCGGGATTTATTTAGACCCCTGTGGGCATATAATCCCTTGCGGGATCTTCTCAAACCCCTGTGGACATATCACAAGCCCTTGCGGGCATCTTTAGCCCCTTTACGGGCATATTAAGCCCCTGTGGTCTTAATCCTATCCCTATGGGCATCCTTGGCCCTCTTTGGGCTTTTACCCTTACTTCCTGTGGGTATCCCCTTAGCCCTTGCGGGCATCACATAGTCCCCATGGGATTAATTAAGCCCCCTTGCGGGAATTCTTAACCCTTGCCCCTTTTTCAACACTCAATCAATTGTTTTTTTCTTTTGTTCTTTAATATGCAAAACAATATTTTTCTTACTTTTGGCAGATTGATATCTTCCTCCTCAGAGGATTTTTAAGAGAACTGAGACCATGGTCATGTGCACCAATAAACAAGCTATAACATGACACTTTCAAATTATTTTTCTATCATACTATGAGACATGGAGGGAATTTACCTGAGTCCACTTAGGCAGTTTTGCCAGTACTGGAACAGTGCAAAACAACCTGAAACCCTGTTTTGGCAGGCCTATAACTTTCTCCTCAGACACTTTTAAGACAAACTGAAATCATGGTCAGGTAGAAAAAACACGAACCTACAAGATGCCCATATGGTGCAGGAATTCTCTTGAACTCACAATTTCTGGCGGGCATTTTCTTGAGGTCACTTGAGCCAGTTTTCCAACACTTAGTCATTTTCAGGAAGTTCTCCAAAGTTTATCCTAAAACCCTATTTTGGCAGACCCATAACTTTTTCTTCAGAGATGCTTAAGGAAAAATGAGACCATGGTCAGGTAGACAAATCAACAGATTACAGCTTGACCATATGCTGCAGGCATTTACTTTAACCTATGATTTATGGCGGGCATTTTCCTAGACCAGTTTTGACTAATTTTTACTTACATAGTCAATTTCTTGATTTTCACCACATTGCCATATTTCTCCAGAATGATGTCAAAATGCAACAATGAATTCCTTATAGTACTAGAACACCATCAGATGTATTTTCAACTTCATGCCACATCATCATACATTCCCTGCCATGTAATCATCCATGCCATGTCATCACTACCTTTGTCTCTCACTGAGTTTGTCCTGCCATCGTATCCTTGGTTATTCCTTTGTCATTATTGAATTCCTTTGACATCAATGACAACTACATTCAACAGTAGTGAGGTTCTCTACAACTCAGTATGGGGGATATGTTGTCACGTAACGTAATGTAATGTAATGTTACATTACCAAAAATAAAATGCAAAAAAATAATTAAAACAATTCATGTCGGCTCATAAAATAAAAATAAATTAAAACCAAATAAAAAGTAATTAAAATAATCCATGTCGACGGATAAAATAAAATAAATTAAAACCAACATAGATCCATCTTAAACTTGTATCTATCAAGCACCGAAAGGGATCTAATTTCTTCAGGTGCATTTTTTTTAATCTTAAATTGTTTACATATCCAAAGAAAATTTACATTTCAAGAAATTGGATACCTCTTGGTGCTTGTTAGATCTGTGTTTAAGATGGATCTACAATGGTTTATTCCTATTGGTGGATGGAGATAGAGACATTTATTGTATCTTAATGACTTGATTGTCATTGCATTGTCAACCAGTTTCTTGTGTGCAGGTTACAGAAAGAAAGGAGCCATATAATCAATCAAGAGCAAAGATTGTGAAGAACAACTTTCATTTCCCCAAAGTATTTGTGTTGGTAAAGTGAGTGGGCTATAAGTACCTTGTTTACAGATCATACATATCAAGGAAGGAGAAATTCCTTTTCTTATCATCATTTCACTCTTCTCTTTGTACTTGTCTTCTTCTAAGTGAGATGCTAGGGTTCATGAGGAAACCCTAGGATAAGTATGAAAGGAAAGGAGAACATCTTTGTTGGGAGTTTACTCTTGTGATATACTAAGGGTTTACTCTTGTGTAGAAGATGTTGGATATTATTCATTAATAACTCATTCGTTTAATTATTGTGTTAGATATGCATTCAAGAGGAGCACATCACTTCTCTCTCTTGGAATCATCTTCTTATGTACTTGATCTCTCTCTCTCTCTCTCTCTTGAAGTTGCTAGGGTTTCTTCATCTTGTTGGAGCATTTTGAAGACTAGTGTTAGGGATTCATCCCTTGGAGATTTGGATACAGAGTTTTGAAATGAGGCCCTAGGTTGTACTCGTTGAAGTGAAGAAGAAGAAGAAGATACATCTTGCCTTGGAGGACATGCTTTTGTGATGCATGCTTGTTGGATCTCCTTGGTGTGAGCTAGGGTTTTCTTGGTTTTCCCTAGTTACGATTTTGGAGAGATAGATTATTGTACTAGACTTGTGATAAGGCCATGGTATGTCCATGGACTTAATATTTATGCATATTAATAATTTTTCAAGCTGTCCAATACTTGTCTTGTTGTAGGTTTGATTTTAAGTCATTTATACTCTTCATGGTTTGTAATTTCCAGTTCTATATATTTTGCTTATTTGACATAGGTTAAGTTTGAATGTGTTAAGCGATTTAAAATTATAATTGAAGAATATAAGGGAATATTTGCAAATGTATTTACAATTGTCATAAGTGTTTTTAGATCTATTATGTGAACGATAAGATTTCCCTAGAGGGATGAAATTTATTGAAACACATTAGTATCTTATATCTTAAATTACATACTAGATTGGGGTTGTTATGAGTTGAAGTATATTTTGTTGTAGCTGGTATTTTATTTGTATTTGATAAAAACCTTAAGGTTGGAAAGTCACAAGTTTACAATCCGGGATACCTCTAGGAATTACATCAACAACCATTTTAATGCCATTTTTCTAGGAAATTTCTACATATGCATTGAATAGTTGGTCATTGAGAAGACCCTATATTCAAGAATGGTGCACACTCACCTACAAACAATATATGTGCATGAATGGAAGTGGAGGGGCTCATATTTTATCTTCATTTATTCCTAGGAAACAAGAATGAATACCTTGGCTATTAGATGATAAACTTTGGGATTTTGATCTAAAAGATGATTTTGTCTGCTTGAGATTTTGGTGGGCCACACATGCCATATGATAGCGGTTGAATAATGCATGTTATTGTACCTTTCCATGTGACACCTTCATTATTTTTTCCAACTATATAATTTTTCCTCCAAGATGACCTATCTTTGATTGGTCATTGGGAGAAACCATTCTTATGGTCGTGTTATAGTCCTAGGGAATCCCCCTAGTGTGAATACACACATGGTAGTGTAAGCACTATGATTTTGCTTTTGGATATTCTAGAAAAAAGGAGGGAAGTATCCATTAAAATGACACTTTGTGGATTTTGCCACGTAAAGAAGGTACCAATTCCTTTGAATTTAAGGCGGTCTCATGTGCATGTGACATCCACTAAGTTGGGCATGCCATTAGTTAATTATCACTAAGTGATTTCTAATGAGCCATTGCACCCCTTATTTAAACAATTTTTTCCCAAGATATTTCTCCTTGAAGCTTAAACTAAAGCCAATGCCTTATTAACTTTATGATGTCAGATTATACTTTCAACTAATTATACAACATGCATTGGGTAAAAAAGGGGATGGATGCAAATCAACCAGCCCCTGCCTTACATTTAAAATTTAGATAGAGGGAACTAGAAGAAGCATATCTAGATAACTATAAAGCACATGTATCAAAGAATATTGGACAATATCATCAGTTTGATCCCTCGATTGCTTGACTCAGATCAAGCCTTTGCTTTAATTGATATGTTAACTTCTTACTGAGAAACCAAATTTCTATTGAGAAACCTAGCTCAAACCTAGCTTGCTAGTTGGTGCAAAAAGGCCCTTGTGTTAAATTTTCAGAATTTACTTCAATATGATCTAGGATCTTAACTGAGAGAATAACATGTACAGCAAATATACAGCATATCAATCATGGACACAATAATGCAAGCACACAAGAGACACATAGTTTACTTGGGGAAAACCATAAAGGTGAAAAACCCCAATAACTTCCTCAGAGATAGATAGAGCAATGATACAACTAGAATACAAGAGATAGTCTTCTCCTAGCAGCAGAGCCTCCTCCTCCACAAGTGTGCCACTCTCCACAATGTGAGTGAGAGCATAGAATGTGTAAAATGAGAGAGACACGCTCTCTATTTATACACTAACTTGACTTGACCTTTACTCAACTAGGTCGACCTCAACTTAACCACTTAACATAATGATGACTGGGCCGACCCCCACTAGGGTGGTCTAATAACCCTTTGAACCACATGGCCGACCCCCAATAGGGTGGTCTAATAACCCTTTGACCCACATGACTTATACAGGGCCGACCCCAACAAGGTGGTCTAATAACCCATCAAGTATAAGTTACGACACTTACAATATAAATGATGACGCTTCCGTATAGAGGAATAATAACATCTCTATAGGAATACAATATACATATATGTGAAATACATTCCAAAGTTACATATACATCAACACTCCCTCTTAACTAGGAAGGTATTTCTCGACACAGGTCTTCTAGCACAAGTCATCTTCTCTGGATCATCATCACTGGATAATCGTCATCGAGTCATCATCATCGTCACTGCTGCTGCTATCTCAATCAATCTTTGAATCTACTCGTCATAGGAAGTTCTACAGAGCGAGTCCTTTTTCATATTGGATGTAGGCCCACCACCTGCAGGTCTTCATCATCTTGGCGAACGGTCTGATAGAGGTGGCCTCTCAGGACTAATTTTATGTGTGGATGCAATACCGGAAAGAGTATCCCAGGAACATTTATGTGCCTAAGCACGACCGGCAAGATCTCCCAGGACTGATTACATGCATCTCCTCCACAATACCTTTAAAGAGCATCCCGGGAACATTTATGTGCGGCAGCACGACCGGCAAGATCTCTAAAGAGCATCCCAGGACTTATTACGAGCACACAGCTCAACCTCTCAGATCTCCAGGACTGATAACATGTGGATAGACAAAACCTTTAAAGAGCATCCCAGGAACATTTATGTGCCGCAGCACGATCGGCAAGATCTCTAAAGAGCATCCCAGGACTAATTACGAGCACACAGCTCAATCTCTCGGATCTCCAAGACTAATTACATTTCTCCGTAGTAATACCTCATCCCAGGACTGATTACGAGCACACAGCTCAACCTATCGGATATCTGAGGACTGATTACATACTACATAGCAATACCGGAAAGAGTATCCCAGGAACATTTATGTGCTGCAGCACGACCAGAAAGATCTCCTAGGACTGATTACATGCTATTTGCACAACCTGCCACATATCATCTCTGACCTCCAAGTATCAACCTGATACTCATGATCCAACGGATCATCATCGCACAAAGCATCATCCTGATGCTCATGATCACATTGATCATCATCATTGTATCATCCTGATACATATCATCTGGAGCAACACCCTGAAGCTCGTCATCATGATCATCCTGATCATACAATGCATCCACTTGATGCATACCAAGTATCTACCTGATACATATCATCATACATGATCCACCTGATCATACAGTGTATCCACCTGATACAAATACAAATACATGATACATATCAACATACATGATCTATCTGATCATACAATGTATCCACCTGATACATATACAGATACATGGTCCAAGCATCCGACATGATGCATATACAAAATACATACAAATGATCCAATCGATCATATCCAACATCCAACATGATGCGTACATACATATACATATAAATGATCCAACTGATCATACAAAGCAAAAACTAGAACATCATCCCGATGCTCATCATCCAACGCTTACATCCACAGCCATGTGAAGGATCCTCTTTCCAACATGCTTGGAATGGCTTCAGCAAATGTGTCCATCACTTCTTCCTCGAAGTGTCGTCGATCTGAAGAACACCAAGCCTCTCTCTGAAGTATTCGAACTTCACTCTGGCTAGTGGCTTCGTCAGTACATCTGCAATCTGCTCATCCGTCGCAACATACAGGAGCTTCACAGCTCCTCTGTGCACCATATCCTTGATATAGTGATATTTGATCTCTATGTGTTTCGACTTGTCATGAAACACTGGGTTCTTGGACAGCTTCACACAACTCTGGTTATCACAAAAGATACTAGTAGCATCCAATGGGAGATCAAATAACTCAGACAGTAGCTTCCGTAGCCATACTACCTCACAACTAGTTGAACAGGCTGCAACATACTCTTCCTCAGCTGTACTCAGTGCTACGCAGGACTGCTTCCTGCTAAACCAAGAGATCACACCTGATCCCATACTGAAGCAGCATCCAGATGTGCTCTTCCTATCTGCAGCACTGCCAGCCCAATCTGAATCAACATAACCCTGCAGGTTAAACTTTTGATTCGCATCATACTTGAGCCCATAATCAATCGTACCCTTCAGGTACCTCAGAATATGCTTTACAGCAACCAGGTGAACACTCCTTCGATCCATTAAGAACTGGCTCAATGTGTTCACCGCAAAGCAAATATCTGGTTTTGTGTTCGTCAGGTACATCAAGGACCCAATCATCTGATGATACATAGAGACATCAACCGGCTCAGATGAAGCATCACAAAGAAGCTTCAGATTCGATGCCATAGGTGTGGCCATGGCCTTGCAATCCATCATCCTGAACCTCTTCAGGATCTCTACTGCATACTTCCATTGTCCAAGGAAGATTCCATCTGCACTCTGCCACACCTCCATGCCAAAAACAAATAGTGCATCATCCCCAAGTTCTTCATCTCGAACTCGGCAGCAAGCTTCCGCTGCGTGTCGGCAATCAATCTATCTTCACCTGTAACAAACATGTTATCCACATACAAAAGTAGTATCACTGGATTGCCTTCCTCAACCTTGTAGTAAAGGTTGGAATCCGCTTTACTCTTGGTAAAGCCCAAATTGGATAGAAAGTTGTTTATCCTACCAAGTTCTGCACACATATATGACTACACCATTCAAGAAGGCTGTCTTGAAATCCATATGGTGTATCTTCTATTTCATCACTTTTATATTTCTCTATGTTGCCATCTGCAGCATGCTTGATCTGATAGTTCCATTTGGAAGTCACAATAGACTTCCCTTCAGCTCTTGGGACCGCATCCCAAACATCGTTCTTCATGATCGACGGATCATGGCATTCATCCCGTATCCTGGGAACTTCAATATCTTCAATAGATAATTTTGTTGCTTGAACAAATGTTGTAGTCCTTTTGTAGGTGAAGGTATACAGTCTTTTCTACAAAACAAGTTAAATTGCATGATTAGAAACATCTCATAATTTTCAGACAAATTCTTACACATAAAGAAATATGTCATACATTCATGCAATTATCTTAGCCAATGCTTCAATACAACATTTATCCATGTTCCACAACTTTCTAGATGCCTTCCAGTCTCTACCAGAACATTTTTAAGAGTTTGCACTACTCCCAACATGTCAACAAAGAGGTTTCATTCTAGATAAGTAGCACTGGAATGTTGTACAGTGCCATAGGCCACTTACCCATCACATGCATATTAGTAGTATACTGTTCATTAATGGAATCATTCTAATATGCACAATACATATCCTAAGTCTAGGAACATGAGCATATACATCATTGAACAATTTTATTTAAACAAACAAATACGCAAGAAATGATAATTAAAAATACTTATCTTTGTTTGGTTGCTGGGTGGACTCTCTCTGAGTCTTTGCTTCTTTGCAGGAGCTACTGAAGTAGCTTCTTCTACACCTTTCTGTTGTGGAATGTAGAAATATGGTCAACTCCCTCTGAATATCTGCATCCTTGCAGAAACTACTGAAGTGTGCTCCTTTGCTTTCTTGCAGGAACAACTGGAGTGTGCTCCCTCTTGATCTTTGCTTCCTGGATTACCTGTCCTTGAACTTATATCCATCCTTAAGCACTATGCATGCTTATTAGTATCATCATTGTGTTATCCTTGAGATCTCATACATAATCACACATTTATTAGTATAATCTTAATACTATCAAAACACAATAATCTTAAACATGTATAGTCATGATCATTCACAGATAATAAACATTAGTTTTCAGGGAAGTCTTCTTTTACTCATGCATATTCTTATTTGATCATAGGACTCTTCTGATTAGTTAAATAATCAATGCATAAACCTGTGATTACTCAAACCTATACCTTCATGATTCTTCTGGTTAGTCATATCATCAATTATGGTAAGAAACATAATATGCATACAGCCATGACTATTCAAACCTATGACTTCATGAATAATCATTATCAACAACACAACAGTATAAGATCCTAACACAAGGTAGGATTTTAGTTTGATATAGGAAAAACATACCTGGATTAGCATGCTAGCTAGTTATGTCTAACATACCCGCATAATGTCTTCTGGTTCTCTTCAGTGACTTGTGCTAGTAACCTGCATGTCTCATAGGTTAACCATTGTAGGACCAAGTTATACATACCTCGAAAGTAGATCTTCTATGTGATCCATGACAATGGATGAATCTTTGTCTTCATGTCACCATGATCATATGTTCTTGAAGTAGAACATGATTTGTCTTTCTTGGTGTACCTTTTATGTTAGCGAACAACATAAACCTCATACAACATCACAATGCATTAGTACATTCATAAGTGTCAAAACCTTAATCAATGAATATCTTCTATTAAGGTGATACGACAAGTCTAGTAATTAATCAATGTTGTACTGTAATGATATGAAGACAAACATATGATAAAATTAACCATGAAACATACTTGTAAGCCATACCTATCAAGATTGCTTGTAATCTTCTTATGGAAGGCCTTAGCCTCATCTCCCTCTAAGACAGTAACTTCTTCACTTATGCGGGTGACCAATCCATCTTCTTCTAGGATTAACCCAATCCACTTGATTTGCAAGAATTGGGCCTGGAGCTGGATTAGGGTTTGTCAAAGAAACCCCAGAAATTCAAACTTCCGAAAGGATAGAAATATGTGCCTTGATGAGCTGATCAAGTTGGTATATTCAGAATTTGAAAACTGCAAAGTTTCACCCCTCGAAATTGTCTTTTAGATTTACGGATTCACTGGGGAGGACCCTGAATTAGGGTTTGAGTTTCCCGGAGCTTCACCGAACCAAAATATTTGATTCAAAACTCTAAGCTTAGATTTTTTGAGGAGCTTCCAGCTCTGGTCACAGATTTCCAAAATTCCAATTTTTGCAGAAGCCCTAATTTTCCATCTTTCTGATCAAAGTCCCGAACTGGGGTTTGATCAAGCCCGGCCTTCGGCCCAACCAAAAAATTTGATCTTGGTCTATAAATTTTGATTTTGATGAGTAGCATCCAGCCATGGTCTTCGATTACAAAAATTCCAACTTTCTCCGAAGCCCTAAATTCCGGAAGCCATGAATGAAGGTACTAAAAAATAATTCTGTTTTGACAGAAATATGTACCTGATTGTTTCTGGTGTAACTCCAAACTTTACAATCCACAAGGTCTGAAAATTTTTCTTGAGATAGCCCGACTTGTTATCTTTCCATCCCGATAGGTTTGACTTCAATTGGATTCTCTGAGAGAGAGTTATGCCAAGTGTCGCAACGTGACCTGTTTATGGGATAATACAGGAGAGTGAACTTGTACGGCATGCCACATGTCATTGGTTCAACTTTGGCCTCTTGAATTTTTTTTGAGATAGCCCAACCTGTTATATTTCCATCCCGATATGTTTGACCTCAATTGGATTCTCTGAGAGAGAGTTATACCACGTGTCGCAACGTGACCTGGTTATGGGATAATACAGGAGAGCAAACTTGTACAGAGTGCCACGTGTCACTGGTTAAACTTCGGCCTCTGAACAATTGTCTTGAGATAGTACAGTCTGTGTACTACTTTTCACGTTTTACGAAATTTCATTTGGAGCTTCCTAGCCCAAGTTATGACCTTTTTCCCAAGGTCACCTGATTTTGACTCAGATCTGGAAGAGGCAGAAACCCTATATTGTACAGATCATAAATCACAAAGTATAATGAATTAGAGGTTTTCCTTTGGACACAAGGTACATGGGGATCTGATATTCGACTTGTAAAAGTTTCAAATCCGAAAGCTTTGCCAAAACAGATTTATAGCGAAAGTGCTACGATGACTCGTTTTTGCTATATCAAGCCCTAGCATCGTAAGTGCAACAAGTGTCATACATGCCATATCATGCCTTCTTTCAGGCTAGCTCTGATACCATGTTAAATTTTCAGAATTTACTTCAATATGATCTAGGATCTTAACTGAGAGAACAACATGTACATCAAATCTACAACATATCAATCATGGACAAAATAATGCAAGCACATAAGAGACACAGAGTTTACTTGGGGAAAACCATAAAGGTGAAAAACCCCAATAACTTCCTCAGAGATAGATAGAGCAATGATACAACTAGAATACAAGAGATAGTCTTCTCCTAGCAGCAGAGCCTCCTCCTCCACAAGTGCGCCACTCTCCACAGTGTGAGTGAGAGCATAGAATGTGTAAAATGAGAGAGACACGCTCTCTATTTATACACTAATTTGACTTGACCTTTACTCAACTAGGTCAGGCTCAACTTAACCACTTAACATAATGCTGACTGGGCCGACCCCCACTAGGGTGGTCTAATAACCCTTTGACCCACATGGCCGACCCCCAATAGGGTGGTCTAATAACCCTTTGACCCACATGACTTATACAGGGCTGACCCCACAAGGTGGTCTAATAACCCATCAAGTATAAGTTACGACACTTACAATATAAATGACGATACTTCTGTATAGAGGAATAATAACGTCTCTATAGGAATACAATATACATATATGTGAAATACATTCCAAATTTACATATACATCAACACCTTGTAACTGTGAAATTCTAAATCACAACAGATAATGGAGTTGAGTATACTTCACAGAGAAAGAATGATGAAAGAAATTGAGTTACAGTAACAATTGCAGTAAAAAATGAGTAGATAATTGAACATGCATGAGAACTCAAATAGGAGCAGAATAATGTCACATAATCCAATAATCAGTGCAATGAACAATGATGTTACAATGGAGAGAATTTGAATCACTTAGGAGAATTCAAGTCTCAGTCTGTCTAGCATAGTAATTGTCATCTCTATCAGTGCTCCAGAGCTCCCAAACTCAATTAAACTCAACCAAATCTCAGTGAACTGATGATACAGTTAGTTAACTAACAAAAGAGGGCACATCCATGAGTTTTTCATGCAAATCAATCATAAAAGGGCACATGGGGCCAAATTTAGTGGTTATCGGAGCTCAAACTCCCAATTAGAGTCACCAACTCATGTGTAAATCAGTTAGATTGCACCGAGTCACTAAGTGGGATCCTAAAATATAGGGAAATGCCTCTGAAGGTCCTAAAATCATGCATGCAAGGTGCATTAGGTGGATAATGGGTTCTAGATGACATCTGCACACCACTAGGGGGAAATAATATCACTAAGTGCTAGCAAATGGTAAATGATGCAAGTAGGACAAGGATGGAGTATTAAAATATTCTAACACCCTCCCTTAATCCAAACTTGTGCATCCCGAGCCCTGGTTACTAAGACCAAAGGTCACCCATAAAATCAAATAAATGATGAAAAATAAAATAACTGTCCATAAAACAAGGTATTGGGGTGAACCTCATGGGAAACCCCCCCTCTATAAAATAGGACAACAATATGGAACTCAAATAACCTTCACACTAAGCAGAGAAGGAAAAAATTTCATGAGTGAAATCCTTTGTAAAAATGTAGGAAATTTGATCCTATGTAGGATATAAATGTAGGTACTCAATCTAGATATGGATATGGATCTGCTCCTCTAATGTACCTCCCACTGCGTCAAAGCTGTATTTTCCAAAACAAGTCTTTGAGGAACCCTTCTTTCTATTGGAGTGAATGGATCATTTTATTCCAAATAATGAACTTTTGAGTACCCTTTGTTAACCAACCGAGATTTGTACGCGGTTGTAGATCCCCCATGGCAAGTCTCTTCAATGGATTGTGGATCAAACCCCACCATCATGTAGCACCTTTTTGAGAGAAGTGGATTTGCATGACTTAGTGCAAGGTTTACATGATACTGAGATCTGGTGGTTCTATGGTCAGATGGATCCCCAACTATGTTCCCACCAGCTACAAGGACTTTGTGAGCCCATATTGTCCTTGGACATGGATTGGGAGTAGGTGTTGGATATGGATATGGGTCTGCTTGAAATTTATTCTCAACATCAATATCTTGATCCTCATATTCATTAGAAGAGATATCATTCCGATCTTCATCAGATGCCAATGGAGTAGGCAGAGAGTATGGAAAAAATTGAGAGAATTCATATGCCTTTGAGGCATGGTTTGCAAACCCTTTCGCTATAATATTCCCAAAAGATATCTCTATAATATCAACTGTGTCAGGACCAAAGACAAATTTCTTCGGTGAACCTATGTGAGTCATTTGATAAAAAAACAACAATTTTGCTGACAAAGAATGCACAAATAGAACATTTTTGAACTTTCCATGCTCTAGATGTACTGTGCCCTTGGATGTCAATTTTGAATGTAACGTTTTTTAATAGTTGAATTTCAAAGACTAATTTCCAGGATAAGTCATAAAAATCGCCAAGGGTAGATCATGGTGGGTAGATCTTGGTGATAACACAAAAGTATAAGAAGTGACTGATAATTTATATTAGGATATGTTGTGGTTTAAACTCAGCCATTTTAGTGTTATAAATGTAACTAATCAAGTGAAGTGGCTATAAATATTCAACTTATGATACAAACATATTTTACCCCAAATGTAGAGACGTATGAAATTCTTTATCGCAATCTGGATATTCCTCCTCGTCATTCCCTCAAGAGAAATCAACATTACTGTAATATTGTTGTGTCTTCATTTCAAGGGCTTTTTTGGGCTGAACAACATTTTTTTCACGTCCAAGCAGTGCTTTTACCTGTAACAAAAAGAAACTTGTGTCGTGTACATATACAGTATAAGAACTCATGCATGTAAAAAAATTGATTTTCCTCATAAACAAGGCGTCAAGTTTTCCTCAGAAGATTTATCTAAATTTTACAATATTTATGCCATTATGCTCATATGCGAATAACACATAATTATGTTCTTTGCCTGCAAATGCATACAAAAAGGTACTAATTATATAAAACTCTATGGAATTTAGTC
Source organism: Larix kaempferi (assembly GCA_027924585.1). Classification (NCBI taxonomy): domain Eukaryota; kingdom Viridiplantae; phylum Streptophyta; class Pinopsida; order Pinales; family Pinaceae; genus Larix; species Larix kaempferi. Next base: position 2,424,562 of record BSBM01000622.1, read on the forward strand.
CCTCTCTATATATAACAGATTACATGGAAAAGTATCTAAATTCCACAAGCTATTAGGTTATTTGTAGTGGGAAAACATGTAGACAAGTATTATATTGAATTGAATATCGTAAATAAAATGCATATTGAATATGTGTGTAAAAAAAAAAAGAATCCATGTTAAATGCTGATATTTGTCTCTGATATCTAAATGGTTAAATTATTTTGCATTCGACATTATGTCTCTAATGTGCATTGTTAGGCTATATGCCTTTGTAACTCGAATTGTTGTTATGTGTTTGCATTGAATTGTGCCATGCATGTAGGCATACTCTTATTTATGTATTGATGTTGGATAGCATGGGCCTTATCTAGTTTGAGGCGTATGTGCATATGGGAGTGGTTGATCTTGCTGCAAAACATGGTGCTGGTTTGCAAAAGTAAAGAATTGAGCGACGACCTCTTTAAGTTCAAGAGAATGGAAGTGGTTCTTTCACTAGCCATCAAAGCCATCAAATCCATCAAAGCAACCATCAAGGTCATCAAAACATTCGTTCTCATGGGAAAATTGTCGAAATTCAGGATGAATCCGAATATGCTATAAGGAAAGAAATAAGGAAAGAAATGGAGGAAATAACTTGGAAAGCTTCTAGCTGTTTATGGAGGTTCCCATCCCTTCGAGTTTGAGGCTGCATGGGGAGATATGAGTATGTGGTATTAAAAATCAATTAGTGTCTTTTGAAAGCTTATAAAAATTAATTTGAAACAAATTTACTCATTTCTTTTTTCTTAGCCATTTCCTTGTTTGTTGTCAAGAACCAGCACACATCACATGATGCAGCCAATGGGTACACACGAATACAGACCCCATATAATAAGGGTGTGAGTATGAAGCAACTTCAAGAGCTGAGCAAGAAGCAATTCTACTTTCCATGAGAAAGAAACAACTTCTGCATTCCAGGAGAAGTGTTGCATATAATCATTCTGCTTGCATCTCTTGGCTCTTAGAAAAGCCTTCTGCTTGCATCTCTTACTCCAAACAAAAGCTAGACATGTTGAAGTTGAAGAACATGAGTTCTTATCTATGGTCATGCATTGATATAAGTTTATACAGGTGGCCAACATGCCAATAGCCACAATAAGTCACGGTGACCATGTGTAACTTGAAGGCCACTATGGCCATGTGTAACTTGAACACGTGTAAAAATACATGGATGTGTGGTAGCTTTGGACATGTAAGGCGGTGTGCTGCCACATATTACCAAAAATTCCTTTCGATCTATAAGGCAATACATCTACCAGGGTAGTGGCTGCTCCCTAACATTGCAAAAAAAAATTGAAACATCAAATGTTTCAAAGTAATCATTACTAATACTTAGCATTAATGCATTTGAAACATATCAAACATAATAACTTAGTACATCCTTCCTTTTGATCTTATTACATACCGGTATTGAAAATATGTCTGCCTCGAGAAAAGGCCAAATAAGGCCTCAAATTTTCTGATTAGAGGAGATAAAGAGTTGAAGGATTTGATTTGCTAAGACAAAGCGTATATGAAGTCAAGGGAAAAATTTGGTTATAAGCTTTGAGTTTTGAGCCCTTTTAATAGAAATAACAGTAAATCCATTCATAGAGTCCCTGCCAGCCTGAAGGCAGGGACTAATAAGGGATTTATTGTTTATTTACATATGTAAACTTTTTATTTGCATTGTGCGAGATCCAACACTCAATTTTTGTCTCCCCCTCATGCATACCTATGTTAATTCTAGTTATATGCCACCTTATCCCCCTCAACGACTATGTGGGATTCAAAGGTTGGTCACGCCAAATTGGTTTCAACATGACATCTTATCATTTGATGCTATTAAGTTATTGATTCCCCCTATCCTAACATATTAGACTTGGTTTCTCCCTATCATTTCATTTCTTAGTGCCCTATTTTGCGATGTCAGGAAACTATTCACATGTTTTCCTCTTCAAATCTCTGTTAATTTTGGTCTTATGTACCACCTCATTTTCCTAACCACCACATGGATTATATGGTTGGTCACTTACCAGATTGGTTTCCATTCGACACCCTATAATTCGTTCTTGTTAAGATATTGGTGCCCCTTGTATTACCATTTCATGCTTTGTTTCCACTTGTCATGCCATTTCATAACACCTCGTCTTGTCATTTTAGCTTACTGTTCACATGTCTTGCCACCTTACATCCCTCTTGAATATTCCCAATATGTGTGAATGTAATGAAAAGTGAGGAATGTGGGGGAAGGAGAGAAATGTTTGGGAAGAGTAAAACATCATCACTCTCCACCCTCTCCTCCAAGGGAAAATGAAGATGATGTGAGGAGAAGGGAAGGAAGGAAAGAGGGAATGCATTTCATATGGGTGAATTTATATGAAATATAGGTAAATGATGGAAGGTGAAGCAAGACATATATTCACTCTTCACTGTAAGGAAGAAGGGATAAGAAAGGTGAGGCACAAGGAGAGTATGAAGGCACAGAGATGAGAAGGCATGATATGGAGTGTGAAAGGAAGAACATGGTAGAGGTATGTGAGGAAAATGTATGTGTATGGATGGTAAGTGGATGATTCCTCCTCCCTTAGAAAAAAGGAAAGTGAAGTGGAATGCAAGGGTGAAGAACACTTGCAACCTTCAATATTTTCCTCAATAAATGGAATGTAGAGGGGAGGAAAATCAATGGAGTCGGGGGGAGGGTGAAGGAAGGTAGGATAGATGAGACCCACCTTGTTTCCTTTTTCCTCATATAATTAGGGATTAATCACTAATCGTCGGGGATGATGTGATCTTTAATATCCAGTCTAAAATTTGAAATAATTTGGGAGTGGATGGTTAGCTCTATGTGACCCTAACTTAATCTCAATACCATGAATTTAAGTCATAAGGGGATGGAATATGGGCTATTCCCAACCCCAAATCAATCCCAAAAAAGAACCTTGGATACTCACCGAAAGATAGGTTCTTTGTGACCCCAATTCAATCCCACCTGAAACTCTTATTGCATAGTTAATATTGGGGAAAATATTTTGAGAAAAAGAGGAAAATTTGGGGAAAAAACAAACTTTAAGGGAAGAAGGGAAAAGGATACCAAAGAAAAACATTACTAAATTTCCCAACCTTGGCTTCTTTGGGAAACAAGGTTTATAAAAATGGAGGAAGAAAGTTACCTCATGATGAGAGACTTAGGTGAACCTAAATATTGAGAGTTTACTCCAACTTAGGAAAAACACGTCTCATAGATTTTTCATTAATATGAAAGTTTACAATGGCCATGTATTTCAAATTTTCATGATTAACATGCTTCAAATAAATATTACATCCGACAAATTTATAAGGATTCTAAACAATTCACGCATTTGCTTATTGTATGTTGTGAAATTGTGTAGGAAAACAAACAAAATGAGTCAAATTAGAGGGTTGACTCTAACTTTAAAGAGGATCCTAGTGACATTGGTTTTAGAATGACTCAAGTTCCTCGATGGTTATTGTTTTTTCTAATTAACCTCTGCCTTTGTTTTATGGTCCTACCATAACCTCTAGTTATGGGTATGTACGAGTTGGTTAATTAATGCACAATCCATCCTCTTTGAATAATGCCCACTAGGTAGTTGGTGTGTGGCTAATTAATGTAAAGGTTCATTCCTATGGAATAAGGCCCACTAAGTAGTTGGTATGCATTAATATTTAGACCATTAGAGGATAGGATTTTCAATAGAGATAAAATATTTATAGAGGTAGGGAGCTATGCAATGTTTAGAGAAGAATTATTATTGTATTAGAGCACAACTCATTAGCGGGTTTCCCCCTCAAAGGCGTAAGTGAACATTACTCAGCTTTTGGATTATTAATAAATGGTTCTATTTTTGTAGGTGTTGTATTATGGTTTTGTCTCTCTTTAATTCCTATAGTATGAATTTCTTCATATATTTGTCTTAACTTTTCTATATCTATTATATAAGCGCACTACAAGTGACATTCAAGCACTTCCCAATGCCAACATGTGCCCTTATACACCTATATTGGTACTTGGTGAGTGTAACCTTCACCTTTAGAAGGTGTGTGAGATATATATTGGTCACGAGGAAGATAATACTCACCATTAGATAATGACTCACCATTGGACGAAAATTCACAATCAAGGAAAGACTTACTAGCAAATAAAAAATCACTAACAATAGAGGAAGCACCCCAAATAATGTAACAATAAAACCCTAGAAGTATTGCATTTGGCATAATTTGTTCACATATTTGATATTTCATTTACCTTTGGGTATATCAGAAGTCCCTAAGTGAATATGAGAATCCTTTTGAGCATTTTTCACTGTAGTACATTAAGCATAATACTTGAGGAGTTTACTCTCGCACACTTGGTAGTTAGGTAGCAAAACTTAGGGTATGTTTGATCCTCTTTAGAAATCACCATGAAACATTAGTCGAGTACTATTATTGTAAAACCCATAATAAATTACAGAGATATAGTGTCTGGAATTCCTCTACTCTTAGGACCTTACCAAACCTCTCTAGACTAGGTAAGGAAACTCCTATAGAACTTGGAAAATCCAGAATTTGGAATTTTGTCAATACCTTAATTGTTGGTTGGTTTTAATTTTTTTTGGAAGAAGTCCTAGGTCTAAATGAACCATTGTAGGTGAACTATATCAAAGGAATCCTCACCTAACATTGATTTCATTAACATAGCTCACTGGTAACCTTGCTAGTGGACTCAAGTGGTCCCTTGACTACAACTAGAATGGATACCGAGATCACTCGATTGGAATACAAGATTCAAGCCCTCATTGAATCATAGAAGGAAATCCAAGATACATGGGCTAGTAAATAGTGGGGAATATTCAATGGGCTATGTCCATTGCATTAGTCCACCTTTTCATGATAGTAAACCCCATTTGATGCACAAATTTCCTAAGGTAGATTTGAACAATTTAAGTGGATCCAATCCAACTAGATGGGTGAGTTATATGGAACAATACGTTTCCCTCCATGATATTGAGGAAAAACAACTAAATTTTGAGTGGGTGTATTATATTTGGACAGGGAGTAGTGGAAGTGGTGGAAATGACATACAAATTCATATCATGGGCACCTTTATTATAACCAATTTGTTAAGGCTATATGTTGTGGGAAAACTAACCACGGGGGTGAGTATTTTTCCAACTTTGGAGGAATCCTTGAGGTTGCAACAAGAATACAATATTGTAAATTGTAAGTTAGTATCCCAAACTCCAAATGGAAAAGCAAACTCTAAACAAGAAATAAAAATAACTAAAATGAAATAAAATGGACAATTGCTAAGAAAAACAAGATAACAAGAGTATGCCAATATGCCAAACCAAATGTTGATTGTTCAATAGTCCAACTAAATACAATGGTGTCACCTAGGAGGTGAGGGATTCAAAGGGAATCCAACGATCTCCCTTAGGGAGGTCCTTTTTTTCCACAAAATTGCAAGAGAAGTAGCATAGAAGAATGGAGAAACACTTGCTTCTTATATGAAGAGAGCAAGGAAGCTTTTTGCATGCCAACTTGAGGTAAGAAATGGATTGAAAGATGAGCTCTCAATGCAATTCTAGCAGCATAACTTTTATTTGATTTTATCCTATAGAATCCATGTCCATGGTTACATTTTATTGGCCAAATGGAGGCCAAGAAACCTTTAGAGCAAGTTTGGGGTCTAAAATGGGCCTTATAAAAAAATATGCCATGGATGAGTTAGATTTATCAAACCAATAGAATTTCAATAACTTTGGTCAACCATTATGGTTGAATTGGACATATGATGCTTATGTGCCATATTTTTATTTGACAATATCTAACTCTGTCAAAACCTCACCTTGGTTAATATTGTGAAAATTTCATCTCGAAATACAATCAATATACTTGAAATAATAAATATAGAGTATTTTATATTATCACTACTTCCAAGTCCTTTAAAATATAAATCTTACATTAATTAAAATGATAGTGGAGTAACTTAAAAATACTAATTTTTTATATATAATTAATATTTAAAAAAGAAAATAAATAATATTTAATTTTAAATAGGAGAAAATTAATTTTAACTCCATTTAAATATTTTTAAAAAGAAAAATAAATAATAATTAATTAATTTTAGATGCTTTTCTCCCAAAAATATTAAAATGTCATCCCTGGAAAATCGATGCAGAATCTTGAAAAAATTAAAACATGAAAGTTGTAGCTCTTGTCAAGGCCTTTCCAATGGTACTAAGAGATCCCAATCTTGAGTTCAGCAGCGAACGTTATCACAAAAAGACCGCACTAATTGTTTTCTCTCTCCTCTTTTCACAATATTATATTATAAAAAGTTATATAATATATAATAATAGATATTGATTTTTATTTTATTTTATTTTGTATAGTTTAATTGCACCAAGAGTAGAGAGGTTCTCTATAGCCCAGTATGGGAAATATGTTGTAATTCGTAACATTGTGTAACATTATGTAACATGGTGTTCCCATTAAAAATACAAACATGAAAATGATGTCGAATTAAATGAAGAAATCTTTATTATATTGATTTTATCTTAACTTTACATTACCAAAAATAAAGTAATTAAAAAAATTCACGTGGCTCATAAAATAAAAATTATGAAAAGTAATTAAAAAAATCCACGTCTACCTATAAAATAAAAAAATAAAATTTGAACCCGTATCTATCAATAAAGAGAGGAGGGATCAAATATCTTGGGTTTAAAATTAAAAAAAATTACACCTCAAGAAATTGGATTCCTCTTAGTGCTTAATAGGTCCAAGTTTAAGATGGATCTATGATGGTATCTTTTATATATAATTATGAATCTTTTACACACACACACACAGACACACACACACACATGTGAAAAACACATAATTTTTAATATAATTTTTTTAATTTGCTCGAATCTCCCCGACTTGCAGGAGTGGCCTGTGGTTTGAGAAACCACGACCTAGGGGCATCTAAGCCGTTAAAGTCACTCGGGGATCGCACCTAGCCTGGACTACATCGGCCTCAACTTGACTGGGTTTGTCAGTGTCACCTCCCAGCTAAGTCACCCCTAAGGGGAATTGAACTTGGGTCACCTTGCTGACATGAGCCACACCTTAACAGAGTGAGCTAGTGAGAATTGACTAATTTTTAATATAAAACTAAAATAAAATAAAATAATAATAGTGATTGTTTATTTTTAGTATTATTGTAATATATTTTTTCATTATAATTTTAGTTAGTTTTTTATATTAGATTTTATTAAATAATAAAAAGTAGTGGTACATTTATAAAAAAATTAAATATATAATAATATAAATTAATTTTTTTTACAAGTATATCATTTGTTCTATGTGCACAAGAATATTTATTAAAATATTAAATAAATTATAATATAAATTTAACAAATTTACCACTATATCATTTGTTGTGTGTGCACAGAATCTAAACCATTAATTGCACTGAGAGTAGCGAGGTGCTCTACAACCCAATATGGCAGAGATGTTGTAACATGTAACGTTGTGTAATGGTATGTAACATGCCATTCCCATAAAAAAAGAAATAAAAATGCAAATGATGTTGGCTTAAACAAAAAAATTAAATTATATTGATTTGATCTTAAACCTAGATATATCTAGCACCAAGAAGGATCAAATATCTTGAGGTGTAAATTTTTTCTTAATGTGTAAAAGAATTAAGATAAAAAGAATTTACACCTAAATAAAAATTGGATCCCTCCTGGTGCTTGATGGACACAGGTTTAAGATGGATCTACGCTGGTTAATATTTTCAACCATCATCTATTAACTCTACACTAACCCAACATACCTGTTAACTACTAGTAATGAGATAATATAGGTTAAACTTCACTAGATAACACCTTTAACTTAGTTTGACATGGCATATTTGTAGTGTGACATGGATTTTTTTATTATTTTCCTTAGGAAGCCCATTTTAGACCCCATATTTTCTCTAATGTGTAATGTCCCCAATTTGAGATTTTTCCCAAATTGGTCAATTTTCGAAACTTGGACTAGTGAAGCCCCAAACTGTCCCAAATGATCCCAAATGGTTTTGAACTATGTCTAGAGTGGATTGATGTGTAATAGGACACATTAATGTAGATATTACAGGCTTTGAAACTTTCTAAATACTTCAGCCACTTGCATTTACAATTAGAAGATGAAAGGCAAAATTACTAGGAAAATCTATGTTGAAACCCCCAAGGGTAGATGGCTCCAAATGTAGCTAGGGTTTTCACCCTAGCTTGTGCAAATGAGCACCTACTAAGGAGAAGGGCCTCCTTAGTAGCAGTTCAGAAAATAGTAAATAAAAGACAATAAATAAAACAGTAAACTATTCTAAGCATGCGCATAAAAAGAAATGACAAGATTATAAAAATTGATTTTTGTATTGAATATACCTCAGGTGTAGAGGTTGGTGGAGCCTTTTTAGCAGTCTAAGAGGGTTGCTTCCAAGCTCCAGTGTTGTTCCTTTCTCCTTCTCCAAATGGTTTTGGAAATGGGCCAAAGGGGCACTCAAATGTGAAAGTAGCTCAAGGGTGAGCTAGGGTTTCATGAGTGATTTTGGCAGAGTAAGGATATGGATGACTGTGGATGAAAAATGGGGAGCCTCCAAGACCTATTTATAGGTTTTTAGTGGTGGAGTGTTGACCCATGGTTTTGGCCAGCTGTATAGGGTTTTTGCTTCCTTTTTTCCCTATTTTTCCTCTTTTTTGTATTTTTTATTCCATTTTTAGAGGGTTTTTGCTATTTTTGGAGGAATTTACATTATTTTGGGGGAAAAAAGGGGGTTTTTGGCCTTTTGGAGGCTTTTTAATGGGTTTTTAAGGTTTTGGAGGCAAATATGGTAGGAAATATGGACAAATGAGTCATGTAATGAGGGAAATGAGGTAGTGAGCACTTTTTGGGTGTTAACACCAAAAGACTCATAATTTAGAATTGGGCCTGAAAGTATATGAATAGTATTAAGGCATAAAAATGAACCTGATGGGTTCTTAGACACTATCAGAAGACTTCTTCAACATTCATTTAACTTCAGGAGAAGTTGGGGAATTTTACTAGTAAATTTGAGGTTCAAAACCCCCAAGGGTAGGGGACAAAGATGGCTTTCAAAATGCTGTAATAACTTCCCAAATTTTAGAACAGAGGAATGGTACTAATAAAGGACTTCAATGGTCTCCTCAATGCATCATCAATTAGTTTCTATAGGCTTCTGCAACTCCCATAAATCAGAGATTTGTATTCATGTCTTCACATAGGGGGAAATGCTTGTAAACTTCACCACTTGTTATGAAATTCGAAATTTAGGTTTCAAGGACTTCTAAAATGTGAATGAAACTTCTTCAGAACATTAATGACACTCCATAAATCAAAAAAATCACAGAGATGGACTGATACAAGTTGAAATAAAGCATCTTCAAGCTCCAACAACAAGATATAGGGAAAATGGCACCATTTATTCATTATTTGGTATTTTTACATAGTTTCACTTGGTATTTAGACCTGAGAGTATTCTGAGCATCAAATAAAGAGTATATATATCATAATACAAATAAATGGAGATTCTTGTACTCTCACAAAGATATCAGCATCTCACCAAAGGCACAATTCCTCCAAGAGCCAAAATATGCAAGGAAATGTGTGATAGAGATGAGAACAAGTTGTAGAAGAAAGAACCACGAGCTGCCCTGTAGCTTCAACCTACAAATACTGGATCCATTGTAGCTCCAAATGAAAGGTCTGAATGGTATCTCCTATTTCCAATTAGGATGAGAATATTTCACTCTCGAAATTGGTACTAATGCAAGTAGAGTAAACACTCCACTAGCATGGACAAGCTAGAAGCTCTCCAAATTGCAAAGATGCAAATAAAAAACGATCAAAATCTCCTCTCATTCTTTGTTCTTTTCTTTTATAAACTTCTCAATTCCTCCATGGGTCAAATTCCTTCCAAAATATTCATGCCAACTCAAGTTGGGAAGAGATTCCAATCTGTGCCACTTGTCCAACAATTCCTAGTCTCCATCTTCCCTCATTTCAAATGGGTGTCTCTTTGGATGCCATAAATCCATTGTGCACCTTCTTGGAGGCTATTTTTAGCCCTGACATGTCATATATGTCAAATGTCAGCATTTAGGTTTGATTTGTGTCATAGGTGTCATAGTTTCTTCATAATTATTGTCATAAAAGCTAGGGAATCTATCCCAAGTGTCATAATTCTTCTAAGATGCCTCTTCCTCTTCCATGGGAGTTATTCTTCTACTCCGATTCGACATTACATGAATCATGCCATGAATACTGCCTCTTAAACTCCCCCAAGTATGTTACCCTTCATCTTGAATTCGAATTGGGGAGAGAATCATGCCAAGTGTAGTGGGGGATCTTGCGACATGGGGGTCTCACAACCTCTTATGTGTCCTCATGATCCAATGCCACCTTATTTTATTTTCATTATTATTTATTTGACCCATTTAATGTAAATTTGTAAGTCTAAGGTCACTTTGGGTCTTGTAGCTCCCTTATCCCAACTTTCAATGCTTCCACCCCCAACCTAGGGAACTAGTAATTTTCCTCCATGATAGTTCATTTGGATGGGTATATTACAAACTTTGAATTGGGAATTTCTCTTAATGTGACCCACCTTGTCCATTTGGATATAATTTCACATTATTAATAACTTTGACATCATTCTTGACAATTATTTGACCCTTAGCATCAATTTGACAAACTATCATGAGTATGGACAAGGGGCTTAGGCCATTGTGACCTAATGCAAAATTTTGGGACATGACAAATCCTCCCCTCCCAATATTGATTTTCCTCAAGCAATTTCAACACATGTATGTGGAATAACCTTCTTTCTTTCCAAAACTTTGCTTCCCAAAACTTCTCTTTTAAAACCTTGAGTAGAGCCACTCATGCACTACAATTGTGTGTTTCCAAAAACAAGGAGATTTGGGTTTTCTTTTTCATTTTGATATCCTCTATAGCATCACCACTAAACACCAAAATGTTAATTAAATCCATCAAAACCAAGTTTTCACAATTACTCTTTACCTATTTCATATTTTGGAAACCCTTTATGATACCACTGCATAATTATTTGAAGTTGCCACTGAGTTGCCCAACTTTGAGTCTTCGAGATTCCATGAAGATTTTAGAGAGGAACCACCATGCTTGCTTCTGCACTACTTTGATTAAAATCACTTTATTAAGTGGGGAATCCATCCCTGATACTACTTGTTTTCCCCCAAAATTGAAACCAATGAGACTAAAAATTATCCCAGGGTCCTATTGCTTGAATTGCACTCCAACAATTAGGAGTGCTCTCCAACCCATACCATTATGAAAGAGAATTACTGGATCCCATTTTCTTGTATGCATTCTTCCAAACATCATGAGTACAAAATATATATGATCAAAGTACATAACAACATAATAAAAATGTACATCAAGGAGGTGCCTCATCAAAGAATCATGAAAGTGTTTATACCTCCAAGTAAGTAGACCACAATTTCCCAAGTGCATACACGATTCAAGTGACCAATCAAATCTTCTCCAATGACATAGTTGAGGATACCATGTCCTATAATGCTGCTCCAAAAGGATTTAAGATGCATCAAAATAATCATCCATGTTTTCTTTCATCCAAGAAGTGAATGAAGAACCTCCACTAAAATCTAAACCAAGTAGGGAACAAAGAAAACAATGAGCCTTCAAGGGGCTCACAAAAGTACCATTTGTGCATCCATGAACATGCGTATCATCAAGAAATAACAAAGGATGTTGCTGCCAATAATAATTTTATCCAATCATATATCTCTTCACCCAAGTAGTGGATGAAGTTCCTCCAATATCAATTGAACTAAGCAAGGAGCAAGGAAAATCATGAATCTTCAAGTGACTTAGGTGAACATCATAAGTGCATCCATGTAGATGTGTCTCATCATAAGGTAACAAGGGATGCTGCTGCAAATGTAAATAAGAAATGGCTCTAATAATTTCATCATATAAAGGAGAGATATGATTTTCATACTCCTCATGTGGAACCATCAAAAATAAACCTTTCACCCATACTTCATTAGGATGAATGCTGCAAAATATGGAAGCGTAGGATGTAGGAGAATGAACCAACTCACCCAAATGATCAGAAAGTGCAGAATTGTCCTCATGTGAATGCTCCATAAGGCTAGGACCATGCACCTCCCTCAAAAGTGCAAAACTTTACTCATAGGTTGGTTCCAAGGTAGTGGAATCAACTTCTTAAAAAAATGTGTAACCATTTCCAAGAGGAAACTCAAGTTCCTCTTCCACCACATCAAGTGCTTGGATCTCATCGATCTCATCTTCAAACACATCAAGCACACGAAAATTTCCATGTTTCTCATGATCTACTATATCATGATAATCCTCCATGCAATCTACCATATGACAATTTGAAACATAGGAGGAATAACAAGTATATTTCAACCTTTCAAGAAGTTGCTCATTTTGAATTTTGAGTTTATGAATGTCTTCATTATTCTTCAAGTATGCATCATGTAACAATTCATAAAACTCAACCAAATTGATCCTATCAAAGAGAAAATACATGCAATTACCTTTGATGTTGCACATTTCTCTTTGAATCTTCTCCATGTCTTCAAGGAAGGATGGATCCTTCAATGAAGAAGCTTTCCAACAAGAATTTGACACTAATGCTTTAGTGTAATGGAGCATGCTAAGGGTATCTTGGATCTTCTTTTCATTCATCTTTAATGACCCTTCAAGAAAAAGAGGCTCTTGCAAATGAACCTCCTCATCTTCTTCCTTCTTACTTGAACCAACTTCATGAAGCTCAAGTGGTGATGGGGAAGTTGATCTTGTTTCTTCTACAACTGCTACAAGGTCTTCATTTTCATGCTTAAGGGAATTTTGGCTTGCAGCAATACTTTCAAAAGTGATCTCTATGTCACCAACATAGAGGTGTGAGCACCAATCAGTAGGTACTCCTTCATAGTTCAAGCATCCATCAGTAGATGCTCTTTGATTCATGTCCAAGGTAGAATGTGTCTCGAAATGATATTCAATATTTTCAATAGAGTCTTCTTCATGCTCAGGTGATGTCTCTTCATATTTTTCAGAGTCACTTGGGAGTGACTTTCAATCCTCTTCATGTACTGCTTCTTCTACTTCACCTATTTCAAAGCTAGGTGGTTCATGGGTCTCCTCCTTTTGTTCCTTTAAGCAAGCTGATGCATTTTTCCCCTTGGTTTCCTTAAGATCAATAGATTTGGAATCTCTTTTTGAAGAAAACCCCAAAACTCTCATCAAGTAGGAAATATATGCATTCCTTGAAGCTTCAGATATTTCATTACTCTTTTCACTCACACACATATGATTTTCTCTCCAAGGTCTTTTACAAGAATGGCATAAACCTTTCTTTAATAACACTACATCCTCATTTTTGGGCCTATTTGCAAACACCCAATCAGAAAAGTCCTTGAAAGGAGGGGCCTTTTTTGTATTTCCCTTATATAACTCAAGATATGCCTGATATTGTTGGGCCAAGGTTTTATGTGTTGCTCTCCATCTTTGTAACTCATTCAGAGAATTATCCTTTGGTAGTGTGACACACTCATATTTATAATACATAGGGTCATAATAATAATCTTCATTCCTCATGAAATTGTAAGAAGTGTTGCATGGTGGAAGCTCTTCCTCACACCATTCACATTCTCTTTCATATTGCTCACAAGCATCTACATGCTCATAAGCATTATACTCATAGGATTCATAATAATAGTAAGACATGGCTGCAAATTATTCTTCAATGTATGATATTAATTCACAGGTGCAAGGACTATGCTTTGATACCACTATAATGTCCCCAACTTGAGATTTTCCCCAAATTGGTCAATTTTCGAAACTTGGACTAGTGAAGCCCCAAATTGTCCCAAATGATCCCAAATGGTTTCGAAATGTGTCTAGAGTGTATTGAGGTGTAATAGGACACATTAATGAATATATTATAGGATTTGACACTTTCTAAATACTTCAGCCACTTTCATTTACAATTAGAAGATGAAAGGCAAAATTACTAGGAAAATCTATATTGAAACCCCCAAGGGTAGATGGCTCCAAAAGACTCCTTATAATTTAGAATTGGGTGTGAAAGTATATGAATGGTATTAAGACATAAAAATGAACCTCATGGGTTCTTAGACACTATCAGAATACTTCTGCAATATTCATTTAACTTTAGGAGAATTTGGGGAATTTTACTAGTAAATTTGAGATTCAAAACCCCCAAGGGTAGGGGACAAAGATGGCTTTCAAAATGCTATAATAAATTCCCAAATTTAAGAACAGAGGAATGGTACTAATAAAGGACTTCAATGGTCTCCTCAGTGCATCATAAATTAGTTTCTATAGGCTTCTGAAACTCCCATAAATCAAAGATTTATATTCATGTCTTCACATAGGGGGAAATGCTTGTAAACTTCACCACTTGTTATGAAATTCGAAATTTAGGTTTCAAGGAATTGTGCAATGTTAATGAAACTTCTTCAAAACATTAATGACACTCCATACATCAAAAAAATCATAGATGTGGACTGATACAAGTCGAAATAAAGCATCTTCAAGCTCCAACAACAAGATATAGGGAAAATGGCACCATTTATGCACTGTTTGGTATTTTTACATAGTTTCACATGGTATTTAGACCTGAGAGTATTTTGCGCATCAAATAAAGAGTATATATATCAGAGTACAAATAAATGGATATTCTTGGACTCTCACAAAAATATCATCATCTCACCAAAGGCGCAATTCCTCCAAGAGCCAAAATATGCAAGGAAATGTGTGATAAAGATGAGAACAAGTTGTAGAAGAAAGAACCACGAGATGCCCTGTAGCTTCAACCTGAAAATAATAGATCCATTGTAGCTCCAAATGAAAGGTTTGAATGGACTCTCCAATTTACAATTAGGATGGGAATCTTTCACCCTCGAAATTGTTACTAAGGCAAGTAGAGTAAACACTCCACTAGCATGGACAAGCTAGAAGCTCTCCAAATTGCAAAGATGAAAATAAAAAATGATCAAAAGCTCATCTCATTCTTTGTTCTTGTATTTTATAAACTTATCAATTCCTCCATGGGTTGAATTCCTTCCAAAATATTCATGCCAACTCAAGTTGGGAAGAGATTCCAATGTGTGCCACTTGTCCAACAATTCCTAGTATCCATCTTCCCTCATTTCGAATGGGTGTCTCTTTGGATGCCATAAATCCATTATGCGCCTTCTTGGAGGCTATTTTTAGCCCTGACATGTCATATATGTTAGATTCCAGCATTCAGGTCTGATTTGTGTCATAGGTGTCATAGCATCTTCATCATTATTGTCATAGAAACTAGGGAATCTAGCCCAAGTGTCACAATTCTTCTAAGATGCCTCTTCCTCTTCCATGTGAGTTATTCTTCCACTCCAATTCGACCTTACATGACTCATGCCATGAATAATACCTCTTAAAATCCCCCAATTATGTTACCCTTCATCTTGAATTCGAATTGGGGAGAGAATCATGCCAAGTGTAGTGGGGAATCTTGCCACATGGGGGTCCCACTACCTCTTATGTGCCCTCATGATCCAATGCCACCTTATTTTATTTTCATTATTATTTATTTGACCCATTTAATGTAAATTTGTAAGTCTAAGGTCACTTTGGGTCGTGTAGGTCCCTTATCCCAACTTTTAATGCTTCCACCCCCAACCTAGGGAACTAGTAATTTTCCTCCATGACAGTTCATTTGGATGGGTATATTACAAACTTTGAATTGGGAATTTCTCTTAATGTGACCCACCTTGTCCATTTGGATCTATTTCACATTATTAATAACTTGGACATCATTCTTGGAAATTATTTGACCCTTAGCATCAATTTGACAAACTATCATGAGTATGGCCAAGGGGCTTAGGCCATTGTGACCCAATGCAAAATTTTGGGACATGACATAATGGGTAGAATACAAGTGAAGAATATGGATGTTTACCTACAATCATTGATCGATGGATTGAAGAAACTATGGGAAGACATATAGGTATACGATGTATCAAGTCCCATCCCAATAGAGAGGAGTTTTACGTTTTATGGCATATGTGCGTACAACAAACATGATTATCTGGGATTAGGAGTTTGCTATGGTAAATATGTTGTTTGATTTTTTAATTTTCGTAGCAATATTTTTTGGCATATTTAATTCGGTGCGACTGTATTTATATTCAAAACTAACGTGATTTGTATACCATAACATCATAGGTCTTGTAACAAGGCTGTCCTCCATGTCAAAAATTGGTGGGAAACTTATTGTGAGCAAACCTTAACAGAGTATTCTGAAATGTTTGAGGCCAATCCCACTTGTGCCTCTTTTATAGATGCCATTAAGGAACAATATTACCATGTGGGAAGCTATGACAGCTAGTACACAAGATGGACCACACTACATCAATAAAGGGACCAAACAGTGCCAGAGTTCACAAATACCTTCCATACCTTGCGCTCCAAGCTGGTTATCAAAGACTCCGAGTAAAATCTAGTTATAAAATATGTGGGAAACTACATAGGTACATCCAAATCAAAATGCATTTTTTGGACATTTCTTCGCTTGGAGCTGGTTATCAATATGCTATGATCGAGCAAAAATTCAAGACGAAGAACAAGACATATTTTGGGCCTACGAATCCACTGAAGAAGCACGAAAAGCAAAACCCTAGATCATAGAAGGATAGACATCTACCCCAAGGTACCTTTCCATCATTATTTATTGCTAAATTATTAGATTAACTAGATAAATAGGAGATTATATTTTGTTATCTTTGACCTAATCTATTGATGGTTTGACCTTATCCATTTATAATTAATTTCCTAAAACAAAACTAATAACCATACTAGGGAGAGATCTTTTGAGTGACTTCTTGTAGGGAGTTTTCTTAGTTTTTCAACTTGTAGGGTAGTCGTATTTAATAAATTGTTTGTCTTAGCCTCTTGATCACTTAACCCCCATGATTTGAAAAACTATTTAGACCTTTTGGCATTTTTTCCATCCTATAGAAACACCCTCAATGTGTTTTTAGTTAATCACTCACATGTACCTGCATGTTGCTTTCTCAATAGTCACAAGGCTCTGCAATTTTCTTTTGAGTAAGTGATGGGTTGCTTGTTAGGAACTCGTGGTGGTATTCCTTGGGGAGAAACTTTTTGTTTATGAGGTTTTTTCTAGACTTTTCTTAGTCCCTTTGAGGCTTGGAAGGGCTCTTAGCTGCATATTTGGATAGTTTATCATTCAATTTCTTTGTTTTTATTGCATTCCCATCGAATTAAAAATTACAATAATTTGCATTGTTGCATTTGTTAGGTGCATTATTGCAATGTTTTGAAATTGCATTCTTAGTGTTAGTTCTTTTGTTTTACATCATCATTTATAAAAGAGAAAAATATTGATCTTCATCATAAGTTTTTATGACATTGATCTCTTCATTCTTGCATTATTTACGAATTGGTTAGAACACACAGTTTCAATGATAGATTCATTATAATTTGCTTTGTTGAATTATCAATATCCTTATCGGTTTAATGTTATTATTGAGTCAAAACATAAACAAGTCTCCTTTGTCTCCTCATTTTGAGTAAACAACGACTGCTAATTAATACAAACTAGACTTGTTTTTTTGATAGAAAACCTACAATAGTATTGGATATAAGGACTTGGTTGTGGGATTGGAGAGTAAATTCTCCAATCCCATCTAAAACAAAACTAGGAATTGAATAGTTGAGTGCAAATTCCCTTAGTGGTAGGTGAAACTTGTTAGGAAAGAACAAGTCACACATGTGCCAAGTACTAATATGATTGAGTAAGTGATTGACATCATCCCCTCATTTATTAGTGGGCTATGCATGTACATGAGCTTTAGGTGAAGTGGCAAGTACTTAGGGTGACACCACTTATATCTAGAGTTTTGGGTTGAGGACTTAGTCCTACATTCCTTTCCCACATGTGGACACTCAAAGCATTACTTTTCCACCGAACTGTCAATTGTGAAGTGGTAACCATAGTTTCCTCTCCTAAGTTTGTTTCATGAGTGATTGCAAGTGGTAAGTGCATGCAACACTTGAGACAAATGCTTAAAATCCACCTCTACTCCCTTAGAGGATTCCCAAATTTAAGGGTAATTTCACCTTGGGTGATTATTGCATGAGGGTTATTGTAACTATCTATCACACCTTCACTGTTCAGACTTGGGACCTTATCATCGTAGGTTGACCTTCAGAAGGCTTGTGTTTGTCTCTTCACTAATTGTACTCAATATTTAACCACATTGGGTTTATTTTTGGGAAAAACTATACTAAGCCACAAGCAAAGAAGGGGAATGGGAAAACAAAGAAGAACACTAGGAAATGTTGTGAGTTCCATTAGAGCCCTTGGAACAACACTAATGAAATTCACTCAAAGCAGTCATTGGCGGCTGATATCAAAGCTTCAGAGTAAGATCCTAGTTCTGACTTTGATTCAGAACCCAATGTCACAGTTGCAGATAGGGGGAAAAATATGGGTAAATGGAACTCCACTACATTTCATTGTTGATAGCTGAATCCAAAGGAACCTGATTTTGATAGAGGTCATCAAACGATTGAAGTTGCCAACAACACCACATGCACAACTCTATAACATTGGGTGGCTCATCCAGGGATATGACATTCACGTTAGTCAAGAATGTTGCATTCCCTATGACATCAATCCCTTCAAAGATGAGGTAATGTGTGATGTCGCCACAATCAAATTTTGTGATGTTCTTTTGGGACAACCATATATGTGGAAGTGTTTTGCTGTGTATAAATCTAAACCTCGTAGTGTCATTATTACTTTGGGAATAAATTCTACAGGATACTAGAGACAATCCCCCCTATTGTAATGTTTCTCATCAGAGCTAAGTAGTGCATGAAGGTAATCTAACAGACTGGCAAATTTGTCCTCTTCATGTTTTGCTCTGAAGGTGAACAAAATATCATAGAAACATCCACCACCTCCACACAAGGTCTCTCTATACAATAGAATCAGGTGGAAAAGATCGTGGAAGTCTCACACAAAGACATATTCACCACACCTACCAAGTTTCCATTACATTGCCAGGTCAAACACTCAATTGATTTGATACCTAGGGAACCATATACATAATGGGAAAGTATACAGGCATTCCCTCATGGAAAATGAAGAAATAAAGCGACACATTCAAGAATTAATCTAAAAGGAGCACATCTGACTGATATCCTCAGCTTGTAGGATCCCAATTGTATTGGTGTAGAAGAAAGATGGGATTTGGAAACTCTGTATTCATTAAAAATCTCTAAACAAAATCACAGTCTGGAATTGATATCCCATTCCCCATATCGATCACCTTCTTGAGCAACTCAAGGGTGCCAAGTATTTTAGAAAGAATGATTTGAAGTCCAGCTATCATTAGGTACCAATTGAGCCGATCAATGTTTGGAAGACGACCTTCAAATCTTGGGAAGGCCTTTTTGAGTGGTTGGTTATGCCTTTCGGCTTGACTAACACTCCAAAATTTTTCATGTGGATGATGTATATTGTTATTCTCCATCCATTCACCAATTATTTTTTGGTCGTGTATCTAGATGGAATCCTCATCTACAATAGATTGTGGGCATAACATTTGTAGCATATTCAACAGGTCCTTAGCACCTTGTGATAGCACAAGTTATACGCTAATATAGAGAAGTGCTCATTTGGCATAGAGAAAATTCAATATATGGGTTACATCGTGGATTACCATGGTGTGCATGTGGATCAACCAACCAGGATCCAAGCCATTTGCGACTGGATGACCCCAATGAATCTCACAGAGCTTTGCAGCAACTAGGCCTTGCCAACTTCTATCGTAGATTTGTGTTGGGGTTCTCTCATATTGATTGGCCCCTTATCTAGGTGACCAAAGGAGGATATAAGGCCAATTTTGTTTGGGCCAAGTCACAACAACAAGTATTTGATCTACTAAACCAATGCTTATGTTTGACACCCGTCCTTACCTTACCAGATCTGCAACAACCCTCTGAAATTGAGACATATGCTTTAGACTATACTATTGGCACAATCCTAACTTAGCATGGCAATCCAATGGCATATCATAGTGAGACACTCTCATATGAAATCTACAAATACCCCACCTATGACAAGGAAATGTATTCCATTGTCCATGATTGTATCCAATGGAAGCATTACATTCTTGGAAAAGAGACGATCATCCACATTGATCACAAGCCCCTAAAATTCATGCAAACAAAAGGGGTTGCAAAATGATGGCCACAAAAAGTGGTCCACATAATTGTAGCAATTCCACTTCAACATCAAATATAAGAAGGGTAACACCAACCTGTTGATGTATATGTAACTTCAGAATGTATTTCATATATGTATATTGTACTTTTATAGAGATGGTATTATTCCTCTATACAGAAGTGTTTTTATTCATATAGAGATGTTATTATTCCTCTATACGGAAGTGTCGTCATTTATATTGTAAGTGTCGTAACTTATACTTGATGGGTTATTAGACCACCTTGTTGGGATCGACCCTGTATAAGTCATGTGGGTCAAAGGGTTATTAGACCACCCTATTGGGGATCGGCCATGTGGGTCAAAGGGTTATTAGACCATCCCATTGGGTGTCGACCCAGTCAGCATTGTGTTATGTGGTTAAGTTGAGGCCGACCTAGTAAAGGTTTTTAGGCAAGTCAAGTCAAGTATAAATAAAGTGCGAGAGGCACTCTATTTCATCATTCTATTCACACTAACACACTTTGGAGAGTGGAACACTTGTGGATGAGGAGAAGTTGCTGCTAGGATATGTCTATCTATTATGCTTGGGTTGTATCATTGCTCTATCTATCTCTGAGGAAGTTATTGGGGGTTTTCACCTTTATGGTTTTCCCCAAGTAAACTTTGTGTCTCTTGTGTGCTTGCATTATTGTGTCCATCATTGATATGCTGTACATGTTGTTCTCTCAGTTAAGATCCTAGAATAGATTGAATTAAATTCTGAAAAATTAACATGGTATCAGAGCTAGCCTAAAAGAAGGCATGGTATGGCATGTATGACACTTGTTGCACTTGCGATGCTAGGGCTTGATATAGCAAAAACCAGTCATCGTAGAAATTTCACTATAAATCCATTTTGGAGAAGTTTTTAGATCTGAAACTTTTACAGGTAGAATCTCAGATCCCCATGTACCTTGTGTTGAAAGGACAACTTCTAATTCGTTGTAATTTGTGTTTTATGATCTGTACAATATAGGGTTTTTGCCTCTTCCAGATCTGAGTCATAAATAGGTGACCTAGGAAAAAAGGTCATAACTTGGGATAGGAAGCTCCAAATGAAATTTAGTAAAAATTGATAGGTAGTGCATGGATGGTAATTTCTCAGGTAACTTGTTTAGAGGCCAAAACTGAACTAGTGACACGTGGCACACCATAGAAGTTCGATCTCCCGTTTTATCCCATAAACAGGTCACATTGCGACACGTGGCATAACTCTCTATTAGAGAATCCAATTAAGGTCAGACCCATGGGGTTGGAAAGATGACAGGTTGGGATACCATAGGTAGAATTTTTAGACCCTGTGGATTGCCAATTTCGGAGTTACACAAGAAACAATCAGGTACATATTTCTGTCAAAACAGAATTATTTTTGAGCACCTTCATTCATGGCTTCGAGAATTTAGGGTTTCGGAGAAAGTTGGAATTTTTGTAATCAGAGACCATGGCTGAATGCTACTCATCAAAATATAAATTTAGAGACCAAGATCAGATTTTTTGATTGGGCAGAAGGGTGGGCTTTATCAAACCCTAGTTCGGGGTCATGTCTAGTGAATCCGAAAGTTTCAAAGGCAAATTTGAGGGGTGAAACTTTGCACTTTTCAAATTCTGAGTATACTGGCTTGATCATATCATCAAGGCGCATCTTTCTATCCTTTCAGAAGTTTGAAATTCAAAGTTTGAATTTTTAGGGTTTCTCTAACAAACCCTAATCCAGCTCCAGATCCAGTTCTTGCAAATCAAGTGGATTGGGTTAATCCTAAAAGAGAATGGATTGGTCACCTGCATAAGTGAAGAAGTTCGTATTTCAGAGGGAGATGAGGCTAAGGACTTACATAAGAAGATTACAAGCAATCTCGACAGGTATGACTTATCCAGGTATGTTTCAATATTTGTTCATGATTAAGTTTATGGTATGTTTGTATTCATATTATTACGGTTAGTACAATCTTGATTAAATTTAGACTTGTCATATCACCTTAATAAAATTATGAATGCATGATAGAAGATATTCATTGATTAGGGTGTTGACACTTATGATTGTACTAATGCATTATGCTGTTGTATGAGGTTTATGTTGTCCGCTAACATGAAAGGTACACCAAGAAAGACAAATCATGTTCTAGTTCAAGAACATATGATCATGGTGACATGAAGACAAAGATTCATCCATTGTCATGGATCACTTAGAAGATCTATTTATGAGGTATGTATAACTTGGTTCTATAATGGTTAACTTATGTGATATGCAGGTTACTAGCACAAGTCATTGAAGAGAACAAGAAGACATCATGTGGGTATGTTAGACATAACTAGCTAACATACTAATCCAGGTATGTTTTTCCTATATCAAGTTAGAATCCTACCTTATGATAGGATCTCTTATATAATTATACATGGCATGATTGATAATGATTATTCATAGGTTTGAATGATCATGGGTGTATGCATATTATGTTTCTTACCTTAATTGATGATATGACTAACCAGAAGAGTCATGAAAGTATAGGTTTGAGTAATCACAGGTTTAGGCATATTATGTTTCTTACTTTAATTTATGATATGACTAACCATAAGAGTCCTTGAATACTAATGCTTATTATTTCTGTTTGAAATGATCATGACTACACATGCTTAAGATTATTGTGTTTTGATAGTATTGAGAATATACTAATAAATGTATGATTATGTATGAGATCTCGAGGATATCACAATAATGATACTTGTAAGCATGCATAGTGATCGAGGATGGATATAAGTTCAAGGATAGGTAATCTAGGAAGCAAAGATCAAGAGGGAGCACACTTCAGTAGTTTCTGCAAGGATGCAGATATTCAGAGGGAGTTGACCACTTCTCACAATCCACATCAGAATGGAGTTACAGAAAGGAAGCAAAGACTGAGAGGGAGTCAACCCTACAACCAAACAAAGATAAGTATTTTAATTGTCATTTCTTGCATATTTGTTTGTTTAAATAATACTGTTCAATGATGTATATATTGATGTTCCTAGAATTAGGCTGTGTATTTTGGCATATTAGAATAATTGCATTAATGAACAGTATACTACTAATATGCATGTGATGGGTAAGTGGCATATGGAACTGTACAACATTCCATTGCTACTTATCTAGAATGAAACTTCTTTGCTGACATGTTGGGAGTTGTGCACACTCTTAACAATGTTCTGGTAGAGATTGGAAGGCATCTAGAAAGTTACGGGATATGGATAAATGTTGTATTGAAGCATTGGCTAAGATAATTGCATGAATGTATGACATATTTCTTTATGTGTAAGAATTTGTTATGAAAACTATGAGATGTCTCTAATCATGCAATTTAACTTGTTTTGTAGGAAAGATCATATACCTTCACCTACAAAACAAGGACTACAACATTTGTTCTAGCAACAAAGATATCTATTGAAGATATTGAATTTCCTAGGATCTGGGATGAAGTAATGGAAGAATTCCATGATCAGTCGATCATGAAGAATGATGTTTGGGATGCAGTCCCAAGACCTGAAGGGAAGTCTGCTGTGACTTCCAAATGGATCTATCAGATCAAGCATGTTGCAGATGGTAGTATGAAGAAATACAAAACGAGGTTTGTAGCTCGTGGCTTCTCCTAGAAAGAGGGATTGAGCATGAAGAGACTTATACACCTATAGCCAGACACACTTCCATCATATCAGTACTTTCTCTGGTCGCAGTGATGAAATGGAAGATACACCAAATGGATGTCAAGACAGCTTTCTTGAATGGTGTAGTCAAGGAGGAAGTGTATGTGGTGCAGCCACTTGGTTTTGAGACACATGATGGGAAGTCATATATGTGCAGAACTTGGTATGGCAGGATAGATGGCTTCCTATCTAGTTTGGGCTTTACCAAGAGTAAAGCGGATTCCAACCATTAATACAAGGTTGAGGAAGGAAATCCAGTAAGACTACTATTGTATGTGGATGACCTGTTTGTAACAGGTGAGGATAGATTGATTGCTGACATGAAGAGGAAGCTTGCTGCCGAGTTTGAGATGAAGGACATGGGTATGACACACTACTTTCTTGGTATGGAGGTGTGGCAGAGTGCAGATGGAATATTCCGTGGACAAGGGAATTATGCAGTAGAGATCCTGAAGAGGTTCGGGAGGATGGACTGCAAGGCCATGGCCACACCTATGGCATCGAACTTGAAGCTTCTATGTGATGCTTCATTTGATCCGGTTGATGTCACTGTGTATCGTCAGATGATTGGGTTCTTGATGTACTTGATGAACACGAGGCCAGATATTTGCTTTGCGATGAACACATTGAACCAGTTCCCGACGAATCCCAGAGCTGTTCACCTAGTTGCTGTAAAGCATATTCTGAGATACCTGAAGGGTACAGTTGATTATAGGCTCAAGTATGATGCGAATCAAAAGTTTAACCTGCAGGGTTATGTTGATTCAGATTGGGCAGGCAGTGCAGCAGATAGGAAGAGCACTTTTGGGTGCTGCTTCAGTATGGGATTAGGTGTGATCTCTTGGTTTAGCAGGAAGCAATCCTGCGTAGCACTGAGTACAACTGAAGCAGAGTATGTTGCAGTTTGTTCAGCTAGTTGTGTGGTAGTATGGCTTCAGAAGCTACTGTTTGAGTTATTTGATCTCCCGCTGGAGGCTACTGGTATCTTTTGTGACAACCAGAGTTGTGTAAAGCTGTCTAAGAATCCGGTGTTCCATGACAGGTCGAAACACATTGAGATCAAATATCACTATATCAGGGATATGGTGCAGAGAGGAGTAGTGAAGTTCCTGTATGTTGCAACGGATGAGCAGATTGCAGATGTACTGACGAAGCCACTAGCCAGAGTGAAGTTCGAGTACTTCAGAGAGAGGCTTGGTGTTCTTCAGATTGACGACACTTCGAGAAAGAAGTGATGGAGACATTTGCTGGAGCCATTCCAAACATGGTGAGAGGAGTATCCTTCCCATGGCTGTGGATATAAGTGCTGGACGATGAGCATCAGGACGATGCTCCAGTTACTGCTCTGTATATGCATCATGTTGGATAATTTATATGTATATGTATGTACGCATCATGTTGGATGCTGGATATGATCAGTTGGATCATGTGTAAGCATCTGTAGATGTATCAGGTGGATACATTGTATGATCAGGTGGATCATGTATTTGTATATGTATCAGGTGGATACATTGTATGATCAGGTAGATCATGTATGTTGATATGTATCAGGTATGATTAGGTGGATCATGTATTTGTATATGTATCAGGTGGATATATTGTATGATCAGGTAGATCATGTATGATGATATGTATCAGGCAGATACTGTGTATGCATCAGGTGGATGAATAGTATGATCAGGATGATCATGGATGACGAGCTTCAGGATGTTGCTCCAGATGATATGCATCAGGACGATGCAGTAATGATGATCAGGATGATCATGTGTACATCAGGATGATGTATGGTGAGTATTAGGTTGATACTCTGTGGCCATGGAACAGGTTGTGCATATGAGCATGTAAGTAGACCTGGGAGATCTGGACAGGATGAAAAAGGCCTCAGATGCTCTTTCGAGGCATTGCTCTGGGATTGCATGTAAGTAGACCTGGGAGATATGGACAAGATGAAAAAGGCCTCAGATGCTCTTTCGAGGCATTGCCATGACCACATGTAATAAGTCCTGGAGATTTGGACAGGATGAAAAAGGCCTCAGATGCTCTTTAGGGTTCTTGCTTGGCAAGACACTCTTTTAAGGTTTTATGGTGACCACATGTAATAAGTCCTGGAGATCTGGATAGGATGAAAAAGACCTCAGATGCTCTTTAGGGTTCTTGCTAGTCAAGAGACTCTTTTAAGGTTTTGTGATAGTCACATGTAATAAGTCCTGGAGATATGGACAGGATGAAAAAGGCCTCAGATGCTCTTTAGGGTTCTTGCTAGTCAAGAGACTCTTTTAAGGTTTTGTGACGCACGTAATAAGTCCTGAGGATTCCACAGTATGGCCAGTGATGATGAAGACCTGCAGGTGGTGAGCCTACATCCAGTATGAAAAAAGACTGGCTCTATAGAACTTACAATGACGAGTAGATTCAGAGATTGATTGAGATAGCAGTAGCAATGACGATGATGATTATTCAGAGAAGAAGACTTGTGCTAGTAGACCTGTGTTGAGAAATACCTTCCTAGTTAAGAGGGAGTGTTGATGTATATGTAACTTCAGAATGTATTTCATATATGTATATTGTACTCCTATAGAGATGGTATTATTCCTCTATACGGAAGTGTTTTTATTCCTATAGAGATGTTATTATTACTCTATACGGAAGTGTCGTCATTGATATTGTAAGTGTCGTAACTTATACTTGATGGGTTATTAGACCACCTTGTTGGGATCGGCCCTGTATAAGTCATGTGGGTCAAAGGGTTATTATACCACCCTATTGGGGGTCGGCCATGTGGGTCAAAGGGTTATTAGACCACCCTATTGGGTGTCAGCCCAGTCAGCATTGTGTTATGTGGTTAAGTTGAGGCCGACCTAGTAAAGGTTTTTAGGCAAGTCAAGTCAAGTATAAATAGAGTGCGAGAGGCACTCTATTTAATCATTCTATTCTCACACACACAAATGAGTCATTGATTTCCTCAGTTGACCTCCAGTGGTAGCCTTAACTACAATGCTCAAATCTTGTGTCCATGAGACCTCCGGGTGGTCTTAACTATATGAAATTGATCTTGAGTTTTCTTCCACCTATCGAGAATTATGTCTAGGCACTCTAGTGGAAGATTTTCATCTCCAAGAAGGAATGTTATTCCATTCGAGGAATCTTTACGTTCCTTCAAGCGAGCGTGTGAAGATTATTTGGGAAGCACATTGCAGTCAGGTGGTAGGAAACTTTGGCATATAAAATAATGTAGCGGTATCGCATAAGTATTTTTATTGGTCAAAGCTTGGACAAGACATCGACATATATATCAGATAATGGACTACCCACACCATCATGAAGCCTTACATTAAGAAGCAAGGGTTGTACACCCCTTTTCCTACTACATGTTAGGACTACTTTCAACAAAGCATGGTAATGACTATGTGTTTGTGGTCGTGGATCGCTTCTCTAAGATGGCCATTCTAGAAGCTTACAAGAAGAGCATCACCACCAAAGCCAGTGCTAAGCTCTTCTTCAAATGGGTTTGGGTTCTTTCAAGCTAGCAAAAACTATAATTTCATATTGGGACAACATATTCTTGAGCACATTCCAATCTATCCTATGGTCACTATTGGACACCAAACTCACCCAATCAATTGTCTTCCACCCCCAAACTAATGGAAATATAGAGGTGGTTAATAAGATGATTGTGCATATTCCGAGGATGCATAATTCTAAACATCCCCACACATGGGATGAGAGTCTTCCATATATTCAACATAACTACAACAAATCCCTTCACAAATCTACTAGACACAACCCTTTCCAAGTGTTCTTGGGATTCGAACCATTGGCCCCAATTGATGTAGCTCTGCCCATTTCCTCAACACAAGAGGAATATTCCCATGCTCGCACTGAGGCGGAAAATGACACTATATTTGTTGAAAGAATTCAACAAATCCATCAACAAGTCCATGACATTTTGGATAAAGCTAATGCCAAGTACTAGCAGCGACATGACATTTTGGTCATTTTTTGGTCACTTATCTCTCATTTTGTACTAGTGACCATTTCAAATACTCTAAGGTTTCAATCCTATAAGGTTGTCCAAACAACCATAAAATATTTATCCAAGAAGCTTCATAATGTTGTAAATGAATATAGAATTAGGCAGTGTATTTGGATCACATTGGCCATAATGAAGAGCAAACAGAGGAATGGCATGCTTGATTGGTTGAAAAAGGGAAAGATCTTGTAGCTTTAGAAGGGGTAAAATTCCTCTATTTTGAGCATTTTAGGAATGTGCAAACCAACTTATAGACATTGAATTATATATCACAATATAAGAAGTGATTTTTTATATATAGGCTCTACCCATACATATGAAAATTAACACCAACAATATCAAATACCTTGTTTATCCTTTAAGAGACATTGATTGATCAATATGTCCCTTTTTCATGAGTTTCCTGAGCATTTTAGAATGTGCTCACATATTTTATTTATGAAAATGGAGAGACTCACACTTTTGCTTCATAAAAATGATGAGAAATTCCTCTTGGCCACTGTTATCACTTAGGATTCTTCCAGGTTGCGGAAGAAGGGATCACTGAGGTAACTATTTCAACTACACTCTTGTGGTAGGAAACTAGCCTTTCCAAACACAGAGAGGGATCTCTCTCTCACAACTCTTTCAGCACACAAAATATCACTTGAATTGGTTGGTTGTGGATTAATAGTGGTGGATAAACCTTTCAGATAAGGGTATTAAGGTTTTCAGTTGGTTGAGTTGAGGATAGGTATATTGCAAGGGCATGGAGTCAAACTTTCATAGGTTTTCTATCACAGATGACTGATTGGACTATAATTTTAGAAGCAAAGCCAAGATAAATGAAGTTTTTTCAATTTAGAGATATTAGAAGATGGTAGCTAAAAGAGAAACACAATCCATCACAAAATTAGAGCATTTACAAATGAATTCTAACTTGCAATTTCAGAAGGAGAGGGTGGAGTATATAATCATATGTATCTGAAGCATCAAATGATAGATGAATTTTAGACCATGTAATATTTATTTAAACAACAATCAATGGAAAATACTAGCAAGGAAAACATACACAGGAATTATAGACATCAAAATATTCATTTCAGGAATTTCTGCTACAAACTCAAGTCTTCGCATTAATATAAAAGGATGGGTTTCATTACATTGCTCAAAACTTCTCATACAAAATCCCAACCCTTGGGTCTTATTCAAAACCTGCCTTTATAGGCTTACAAAAAATAAAAATCTTATCGACTACTTCAGCCATATGTGGTTGTTCATTAAATTCACAACTACAACTGTTGGTAATAAATCAGATTAACTACTAGTCTTATGGACTATTTATTCAAAATAATAATAAAAAATGGAAGTGATGAGGTTGTCTTCCTTCTTCACTTTGAGCTGCTAGAACCAACTTCTTCTTGATCTAGAGATGAGCCGATCGGAAACTTCAGTGTGCTGCCAGTGCAAAACTCAGGTCGTCGAACTGCTTGTTGTCCTTTAGATTGAGCCATTTCAGGATGATTTGTAGGGATTGACGTCTTGTTCCTTTCTTTTTCCTTCAGATCGACTCCCAAACGTGGAACAATTTGTTTATGCAGTCGAATCTTATCAGGAATACTGATCTGATCTATGTCTATCTCTATTTCTGATACCTGTCCCTCGGTTAACATAACACGCTTAAATGTCCTTTTGTTTGGATCCTTGGCTGATAGTAGTGATACTCGTTTTTCTCCAGTTACCATTTTTTCTTTTGGTGTCAGGAAACTAATTATTTTAGCCATCTTTTCCTCCTATTCTAAAATTTATTCTAAAAAGACAACTTCAGTCTGCAATCCGCAATACGCAAGCCGCAATTCGCAAGCCGAAATATGGGCATCGGAAAGTCGGAACACCAAATGCATAGCTTCGAAGAAATCGCACCTCCGACTTCCACAATCCACAATCCGCAATGCGGGAGTCAAAAGTCGGAACCCCAAATTCACAACTTTGAAGAAATCACGCCTCCGACTTCCGCAATCCGCAATGCGAGAGTCGGAAGTCGGAACCCCAAATTCACAACTTTGAAGAAATCATGCCTTTGACTTCCGCAATCTGCAATGCGGGAGTCAAAAGTGGAACCCCAAATTTATAGCTTTGAATAAATCACGCCTTCGACTTCCACAATCCACAATGTGGGAGTCGGAAGTCGAAACCCCAAATTCACAGTTTTGAAGAAATCACGCCTCCGAAATCTACAATCCACAATGCGATAGTTGGAAGTCGGAACCCCAAATTCACAACTTTGAATAAATCACGCCTCTGAATTCTGCAATCCGCAATACGCAATGTAGGAGTCTGAAATTCGGAACCCCAAAGCACAACTTCAAGAAAATTACTCCTCCGAATTCTGCAATCCGCAATCCACAATGCAGGATTCAGAAAGTTAGAACCCCATTGAAATTTGACCGTAGATCCATTCCCTCTCTTTTTTCCTTTGGCGCCTTCAGGGGAAACTGGAACCTTCAATAATTCCCCATCTTCTTCAAGCGGAAGACCTCTTTTTTATCATTTTTCTTATTGTGGCTTGCTCATCCAGTCGGAAGTTGTTAATACTTAGCCATTTTTGGGAGTTTTTGCTTCTTCTTTTGGAGTAAAAAGTTAGTGGGCAAGCTTGATATTTCAGTAGGGGGTGCCCTTTCCTTCCCCTATGGGAGTTTTGTTAGAGGTGATAACAGCCACAACTATCCCTCATAATATGCATAAGCATGTAATGTAGATGCTTATTTAGGAAAGTTTTGATGATTTCAAAGGGTTTAAAGGGTTAAATGAAGCAAGAACATGGTAATAAGCATAGGGAAGGTTATGATACACCTATTGAATGATTTAGTTATGCAAAATTGTGTTTTTTAGCACCATATAACCCTCCTTGATTCCTTTTTTAACCTCCTTGAAAAGGCTTGCTCAATTCCCCCATCATAGTAAAATTTTGAATGTCGTGCATAAACATTAGTTTGGAATGATTCAAGGATGTATTGAAGAGTTTACAGGGAATGATTACCTATATTAAGGATCGACTTATGGTAATGCAATTCCTAATTATGGTATGACTAGAATAGATGGATTCTATAAGTGTTTTGAATTATTTTAGTACTATAGATGGTGATTTTGTGCTATTATTTGTTCAATGTTAGTGTCATGTTCTTTTAAGTTTCTTGAGATCCCTATAAATAGTCTTTTTTGTGAAATCAATGAGGTTGTAGGACTATAGGTGAAATAATCATTTATATATGATGTCATAACCTCCATGAGCAGTGATTCACTCTTATAAGAAAGGAATGAAGTGTTTCATCTGTGACATTGAGATCACTAACCTTAAACTAAATCTATCATTTTGAGGAGGAAGCAAAACCTAAAGTTTGTGATATGCCATGTGACTATCAAGATGATATATTGATAGGCCTCTAATGCAAGGTTAGAATGTGGCCTAATTCCTTATGTATTGTTGCAAGTATGAAGCCAAATATGATTATTTGAAATGATCATAAACGTGAGATGAGGTACATTATCACTCGGTTTTTCTTTGCACAAAGAACTTGAATATATGTTATATTGTATAAAAGAATGTTTATCAATACTACACTTTAAGATACTAAAAGCTTGTTTTATTATGTCTATAAGAATTCCAAACATTGTCATTACATACATGAATTGAAGGGTTTATTGTTTATATGGTCTAACAATGTAAAAAAATGTTTATTTTATTACTACCATAAGATCACATTTAGACCATCAAAACCTAATCTTGTTGATACATAAGAAGGTATGTTGCACCAAACCAATAAAAAATAATGTAGGAAAAAAATGAAAGCATAAGAACAAGCTTGCTTAGTTATCAGAGTAACCAAGCAAGCCCATGAAGTAGTCTAAGTAGGAATATAATAATATTAGAAAATATTAGTTATTTTGTATGATTGTAAAATAATATTGGGATGCCATACAAATAGTTAAGGGAAAACTCCTTAGCCACTAGTTGTAAAATTTAGAGAAACTATGAACTTCAACTTTTGATATCACTATAAAAATACAAGAAGAGTTCATTTGATATGGACTCTAGTCAAGAGGGAAATGTTCGATCTAGAGAAGTATCTTTGCACATTTATAGAGTGCTCCCAACTTAAAATGGTTAATTTTGGCTTATTTATTGCTTAACCATAATATTGGAAGATGTTGTGGATGTAATGAACAAAAATGGTTCCAAAAGACACAAAGAAATATAGGTGATATCATAATCATATACCACTTCCAAAATTGATTTGGGAGCTATTGGTCAATGCTCATATTGGATTATGAGATTTTCTCCATTTGACATTGAGGGTTATGGAACGCTCCTTTCATTAGTCCTATTCTAGGTGTACAATTCATTGTGGATCAAAATGTGTAACAACATTGAAGAAACATGGAATTTGGATATTGTGTATAGATTATAGGGCATCAAACAAGCTTAAAATATGTTTTGAATCCCCCTCCCAAGATTTGAACACCGGGTCGACCAACCATTTGGGGAAAAGTATTTCCTAAAACTTGACTTGAAGTTAATTACCACCATGTCAAATATTTAAGAGATGACACTTATAATACAAATTTAAAAAATGAAGGGACACATGAGTATTTAGGCCATTTAGTATTGAAAATGCATTAATGAAATGTCAAAGACTCATGGACATCAAAATTTGGCATTATGTTGACAATTTTTTTCCTTATATACCTTGATGACATTTTCATTTACAACAAAACATGCACATAGCACTTCCATCGTGTTTAGATGATACTAGAGGAATTAAAAAAACAATAATTCAACTACCATAAGGGTTCATTTTCTATGGACTCCATAGATTCCCTATGATTCATTTTCTCTAGAGATAGATTGCAGATTGAACTAGTCAAGATTGAGGTTTCAACCTGTAAGAAGGAGGCCAAAGTTACCATAAAGGTTTCACTTGGAAAGGTCTGTTTTCAATTATAACAATAGAAGAGATGTCCCCAAACTATGGTATTGATGTCAATAACCATCAATAAGATTACGCTCATAAATTATGTAAATGATTTGATTATAACCAACAATGAAATACTTAGAACATGCTTAGATTCTCTTAGACATTATCAATACCCTTATCAATAGTATTAATGTTGTTTGTATGGATGTAAGTTTATGCAACAATAAGAGATCAACAAAAGCCAATAAGGTAGTGAAACATATTGATAGATCAACCACAAAACAATGCATCAACAACTTTATTTTAGGCCTACAAGTTACATATGATAGCAATATAAGATTCATTAGAGGATTGCCATATGATATATCAGTAAGATAGTGACTTAGGGTATGTCGAAAGAGGTCTTGTGACAACCAACAATGTCCAATTTTGCATCAACATATATCCATAAAATATCATAGTGTAAACTGTAGTATATGGAGACAAAACAATGATGAGAATGGAAAATGAATTGATTAGGTTCATTGTATCTTAGGTCTGGAAATGATGCCTTAGTTATGATAGTTTTGAATATGATGATCAACAACAACAATATTATTGGTTTCTCAAATCTCATTGTTAGTAGCGACCTTCAATTTACACATATACATTGACATTAGTTGTCAACATCAACCATATAAAACCAAATACACAATATTAGGGGCAAAGTATATGGTTAATGATACAATACAACATAGTGGATAATTGTTCATATTATATAGGTTACAATGTTATGCCTTTGATAACCTAACAATTTTGTTACCATTCTAATGTCTCTTCTAGCTATTTAACTTCTTGGCTCATCATCTTTTGACATCTTGTATTTATATTTGTCTCTCCATCTTTCTTTATCTGATTAGTTCCAATGTGCATGAGTTTGATGAAACAACATAGATAAAAGTCTAAGTGTTCATAATGCATGTCAAGAGAAAATGAACCTAAGTCAAAATGAAAGCACATATGGATTAGTGTGTTTATTCAATAGGTTGTGTAGATCATTTCCCAAGGATTTGTGATAATATGCAGAAGGATCTAACATCTATAACAAACTCACAATCAAACTCTCAAGAATGTTGCAAAGAAGAAGAGAAGAATGCACTCAATAATCTCTCATGAACACAAAAAATGGAGAATAGCAGTATCATACATCAGCTGTGAGCTGGAACTGTGTGAATAATGAATACAATACAATAACTGTGATAGAGAAATCGAATTAACCAAGGAGGTCATTTGAATCATGCTCAAAGTCTAGCTTGGATAACAATGGAGACATCATCCAGTTAGTAGTATCAGTCATAAATGGTAATAGTCAGTCAAGTGTGTCTAACTGAGTCTAATAGAACCATCTAGGCATAAATCAGGGGATGGAGACTCCAAGGAGGGTGCATGAGGCTGTCAGAAGGTCAAGTGGCACTCCAGAACTAGTTAACTAGGAGCTACAGGCAGTTAGGATGAGCAATCAGTGGATGAACTGCTCAATCAATGCTCTATCTGAATGATAACTCTTGGTAGGTGAGATAAGGTGCTCTAACTGAGTGATAACTGGTGGTAGGTGAGCAAAGGCGCACTTGTCATGCAGAAAGGTCAAATAGGGTGCATCAGGTAGGTAGGAGGCCAACTGGGGGCTGAAGACAGGCTTTAGGGAGCTGAAAGTGAGCTCTAGGTGCTGGGAGGACCATCGAGATGATGACTGGATGCATGTAGTTGCATGCATGATGACTGGATGCATGCAAAATGCATGTAGACATGCAAAACTGAAAAATGATGGGGAGAATATTCCAACACCCCCTCTCAAGCTATACTATGAGGTAATAACTGAAAACTAAAAAATAGGGCCCTGGTGACTGAGACCAAAGGTCACCCCGTACAATCAATCGAAATAAACTAAGTGAGGAAAGAGGGAAAACCTAGTGGGAAGAAATCCCTCCCTCAAAATAGACTGAAGGATGCTAATGTAGCATATCATCACTCACCCAAAGAAGAGATCTAAGGTAAGTGAACCTCTTCACCATGAAAGTCTCGGTGAAGATATCTGCAATCTGCTCTTCCGTCGGAAGGTAGAGCAGTGAAATGATCTGATCATGCACTAATACTCTGATGTAATGCATGTGTATCTCAATTTGTTTGGTTCTCTGTCTCATAACCAGATCTATGGAGATCCTGATGGCACTCTGATTGTCACAATAGATGACAGGTGGAGTACTGAATTGAATCCCAAAATCTGATAAGATGCCTCTCAGCCAAATGCACTATGTGGCTGCATTTACTGCACCTCTGTGACTCGGCCTCTGTTGAAGAAAGAGATAAAGTAGTATGCTTTTTGCTTGACCAACATATAGGTCCATATCCAATCATGAAGACAAAATCAGATGTAGACTTTGGATCCGATCTATCTCTATCCCAATCAAAATCAGTATATCCAACTAGGTTCAAAGGACACCCATCTAAATAGTGAAGGCCATGAGTCTTGGTACCTTGCACATAGTGCAAAATCCTCTTTGCTTCCTTCTAGTGAAGCTCATGAGCCTCCCGCATGTATCTGGAGACAACACTAACTACATAGGATAGATCAGGCCGAGTGTGTGTAAGAAACAATAGGCTACCAATCAACCACCGATACAAAGTACTGTCTACCAAAGGTGTAGAAGATCCATCCTCAAGGCTAATCCATGAAAGAAAGGGGAATGCAATTGGTTTGCATTCGCTCATATGGAACCTATCAAGCAGATCTGAATCATACTTGGATTGAGAAACTTTGATTCCTGAATCACTCCGAGTGACTTCAAGACCAAGAAATTGATTCAACAATTCCAGATCTGACATGGAGAAGGAGTCGTGCAAAGCAGATTTTATAGATCTAATACATGAAAAGTTGCTCCCTGTAATAAAAAAATCATCAACATAAAGTACAATGATAAGTAAGGAGTTACCATCACGTCTCATGTAGACATTCAAATTTGATTTGCACCTCTGAAAATATTCTGAGAGCAAGAAGGAATCCATCTTGGCATACCAAGCTCGGGGAGCTTGCTTAAGCCCATACAAGGACTTCCTCAATCCGCAAACAAGTGAAGAATCATCAATATAACCCTTAGGTTGCTTCATGTAGATCTCCTCCTCTAGATCTCCATGAAGTAACGCACTCTTGACATCCATATGATGCACTTTACAGTGCTTGGATGCAACAAGAGAAAGAACAAGATGGATGGAATCCATCTTAGCAACATGAGCGAATGTCTCAGAATAGTCAATCCTATGAACTTGGGAAAAACCTCTTGCAACCAATCTAGCCTTGTACTTGTGGGAGACTCCATCTGAATCCATCTTAGTTCTATAGATCCACTTGCATTGAATAAGTTTCCTTCCAGGTGGGAGAGAAGCAAGCTTCCAAGTCTCATTTCTTTTAAGAGATTGATACTCTTCTTCCATAGCAGCTACCCATCTTGGATATTGGGAGGATTCAAAGTATGTCTTTGGATCAGATCCAATTATAAGAAAGCATCTCTCAGCTAGAAATGGATCTGAGGGAGAGAGCGCAGTTCTTGTATCATGAAGATGAGATCTATCTTTGGCAAGATCAATGGTGGAGATAGGAGTAGTGGTGGCCCATGTAGCAATAGGAGATGAAACTTTAGGTGCTAGATCTTCAGGTTCTTGTGGATTTGGATCTAGCATTCACACTTCTTCAAGAGTCTTCTTTTTCTTAATCTTCTTTTCTGGATATTTTCCTTTCAAGCAATCTTTGCAGGTGCCATGAGCAAACTTTTCATCTGGAAGGCCTTCAACAACATTTTGAGCTTGCATGTCCTGCAAATGCTTGTAGTTGAGATGTCCAAATCTCTCATGCCACAATCTACTTTCTTCATTGGCATGAGTATGGAGAGTATATGGATTGGAGAGAGGTAAGAAGTGGGAAAACTCGTAGAGTTTTGAAGTGTGATTTGCAACTTCTTTTGCAATGATTTACCCTGAAACCATGTGTTGTATCTCGACTTCATTTGGAGAAAAAATCACTCTTTTGGGCTCTCCAATATGAGTAATTTGATACAATGAAAGTAAATTTGCTGTGAGAGAAGGAACATAAAGCACATCAGAAAAGTAACCATGGTCAAGACTGATTCTTCCAATCCCCTGAGAGGAGACTTCTGAATCATTGCCCAACTTGATAGAAGGGCCAACTGAGCATTCAAAGCTGGAGAAGAGATCTTTGCAGGAAGACATATGCCTTGTTCCTCCTGAATCTATGATGAATGAAGAATCTGTTGATGCACTTGCCATGAGGGCATGGCATATTTCTTTTTACTTAGATCTAGAAGGTTCAATATCAGTATATTTATTCCTTGCACATGTAGGTATAGGAATATTGTTCTTCTCAAGTAATTGAGCCATCAAATATATAGTCTTCTTCATGCAAGTACTCTCGGGATGAAATCCTCGATG
Organism: Larix kaempferi; assembly: GCA_027924585.1. Lineage (NCBI taxonomy): Eukaryota > Viridiplantae > Streptophyta > Pinopsida > Pinales > Pinaceae > Larix > Larix kaempferi. Next base: position 2,462,105 of record BSBM01000622.1, read on the forward strand.
ACAATATGTGCACTTGGATATCTCTTTCTAAGATTGCTTGTTCTTCTTTGAGTTCGAAGCCCCATCTGACTGATATGGAACATCTTTTGGCTTTGTATCATTCGCTCTCTTTTCAGAAAACTTTTGCTTTCCCTTTAAATTCGCTCTTTTGGCCTCAATAGCTGTAAGGGCCGAATCCAACTTTGGTTTGATCATTCCCATGGAGATTAACTTCTCCTCCTCTTGAGTAAGAGATTGGATGAAGTCATCAAGTGAGGGAAAATTCCATCTTGGAATGGACATCTTAGTTGACTGAAATGTGGATACAAAAACTGAGAAGTTTGGCCCCAACTTTGAGCGAATGGAAAGAATGAGTTGTTTGTCTTCTTTCACTATCTCATATCTCTTCAATTGTGAAATCAAGCTTTTGAACTTGGTTAGGAAAGCATTGATGGATTCAAATATTTCAAGACTCAATGAGATGAGTTCATTCTCCAATTTATGACCTTGCAGATCATCTTTCTGTCCAAAGAGGGATTCGAGCTTGTCCCAAACCCCTTTTGGAGATGTTAGATCGATGACATGGAAGTGAAGATCTTCAGAAATTGAGAGAAGAAGTAAGCCTACTGCTTCATCAAGCCTATCCAAGTACTTGGATTTCTCTATTGCACTGAGTGGTTCTACCATTGTTCCATTTAGTATCCTGGTGAAGCTGCTTGGATCCCATGAAGAGAGCCATCTTAGCTTTCCATTCGACATAGTTGGAAGAAGTGAACTTTAGATCCATATGAAAAGTGAAGGTCGAATTGAAGAAGAATTCAAATGGGTGAATAAACCTGCAAAACAAGAAGAGTTTTTGTTGATGGAGATTTGCTACACTTCGAATGAACACTACCTTAGGAAAACTGAGCACATAGACTAAGTCCTTCACACCTAGCTAGACCTCATTGGATTTCTCCAATTAATTCAAGGTAATAGCCCAGGATTTGCTGTGGAAACTCAGAGGCTTCTGGTGCTCAAGTGAAAGATAACTGCTCAAAGAAATGCTGCAACTGCTACAATGGCTGCAATTCGAATAGTTGCTGACTGCTCTGATACCATGTGACAATCTGTAGAAGGATCTAACAGCTGTAACAAAATCATAATCAAAATCTCAAGAATGTTGCAAAGAAGAAGATAAGAATGCACTCAATAATCACTCATGAACACATAAAATGAAGAATAATAGTATCATACATCATCTATGAGCTGGAACTGTGTGAATAATGAATACAATACAATAACTGTGATACAGAATTCGAATTAACCAAGGAGGTCATTCAAACCATGCTCAAAGTCTAGCTTGGATAACAATGGAGACATCGTCTAGTCAGTAGTATCAGTCATAAATGGTAATAGTCAGTCAAGTGTGTCTAACTGAGTCTAACAGAATTATCTAGGCATAAATCAGGGGATGGAGACTCCAAGGAGGGCGCATGAGGATGTCAGAAGGTCAAGTGGCACTCCAGAACTAGCTAACTAGGAGCTACAAGCAGTTAAGATGAGAAATCAATGGAAGAACTACTGAATCAATGCTCTAACTGAATGATAACTCCTGGTAGGGGAGATAAGGTGCTCTAACTAGGTGATAACTGGTGGTAGGTGAGCAACGGCACACTTGTCATGCAGAAAGGTCAAATAGGGTGCATCAGGTAGGCAGGAGGCCAACTGGGGGCTGAAGACAGACTCTAGGGAGCTGATGACTGGTTGCATGTAGTTGCATGCATGATGACTGGATGCATGCAGACATGCAAAATTAAAAAATGATGGGGAGAATATTCCAACAGGATTATGGGATGGTTCTATGATTTATTGTATGCTTATTATGATAGATTTATCTTGATGTGACCATAGAATTCAAGTCACTACACCATATAATTGTATGGCATTGGGATGCCATTACAAATAGTTAAGGGAAACCTCCTTAGCACCTAGCCAACATGCAATTCCAAGCCTGTGGTATCTTCATGAACTCTAAGTAAGTATGGATATATTTAGGTAGAAGCGAATTAAATTTTGAATTTTTTGACCCAACTTTAGAGGCAGAATGGAATTATGATGCTTAATATTCTCCTTATTGGAGAGTAGGTTGTCATGATGTCCAATTCTATAACACCCACATCTATTCTATTGGTCAATTGATAATGATTTGGTGAGTTTTAATGTACGTGAATAGATAGTTTACTATCTTCATGACACTATATGTGATGTTTTAGAAAGTGATTTCCCCCAACACTTTATGAGTTTTGGTTATGAGATGTAGCATCCCTTTTTTTGTGATATTATAGAAAATTGTGCCTCACTTTATGAGTTTTGGTTATGAGATGTAGCATCCCTTTTTTTGTTAGTTTTGTTGATTATAGTTTCCAGGTAGTTATACATTGACATTATGTTGAACTAGTTAAATAGTTATATCATTTAAATTCGCACTATTAATTTAGTCAACCTTGATTTAATGTTTAAAGACCTTATGTTTGTTGAGATGTTTATAGATAGGTTGATGACTTTCATATGGACGAACACTAACATAATCAAATGAAGGGAGTATCTAGATTATACCTACATTGTTTTGACAATGATTCTTTCCCTTAAGGATTTCCCCAAAACCCTTGGTCTTATCACTTCTAGTATAGGAGGGACTTGCATGTTATGTTTTCCCTTTACCCTAAGTGTTTATCTCTTAAGGTTTGGGCATGTCACCTATGTTAGACTTTTGGGTTTCTCTAAAAGTGTTTACACCGTGTTTGGGAGTATTTCATGAGACTTGGGGTACATGGCGTATGATTGGCCCTTGGATGGTCTAAGGTGGATCATATAATGAGAGATGGTTGGTGATGGATATGCACAATTGAAATAAATTAATGAGTGGGTGAATAACTCAATATGGTGTTGGCCTGACTTTCTTCCCTTAGGATTGGATATATTTTGGTAGTTTTGTGTATGCTCTTCATTGAGGCCTCATGGAGGATCCATTTACTTGGTTTCCTATTTGGAGGATTGGAGATGACTCAGGGATGACTACAGATTTTGATAGTGTTCTTGAAGGGAGTAGCCAACCCAATGGAGCAATTTTCTTTGTAGAATAGATGAGGTCCATGGAATCTCATGATGCAGTAGTTTGGACTTGTATTATTGAGTAGACATCTTACTTGTGTGGACTACAAGGTCTCATCTATGTTTCTTACAAGGGCTTAATCCCACACAGTATTGATGGAATCCCTTATCTCTCATATAAATAGATGAAGGAGAGAAATATTTTAAACACATCATCATATCATCATTTATACTATTTTCTTTGTACTTAGCTTCTTGGAAGAGGTTACTAGGGTTTCCTCATCAACCTATGTGGATTTATGAAGTCTAGAGGGGACATCTTTAGTTTGATTTTTCTCTTATGACTAGGGTTTTATCTTATGGTGGAAATGTTGGAATGATCACACTTATTTCTCTCTCTTGGATCTTCACATGTATTTGTTATCTCTCTCTCTCTTGAGGTTCTAGGGTTTCTTGTTCTTCTTGTACAATCTTATCTGAGTCCAAGTCAAGTCCAAGTGGACCTTTTGCTAGTTCCAAGCCCAACTCTATGTTTTAAAAGTTTGGCTTCAAGCCCTATTTGGGTCTTTGGTTTTGGATAGGGATTTCATGGTTTCCCTAGGGATAGGATCAACAGCTTTAAGTAACATCCATGGAGAAGAATCCAAACATAACCTCCACAATTTTTTTGTTAGAGCCATTTATAAACATGACTTATTGGACATTCGAGTGGTGTGGGTTGAATGTAAATATAATAAATCTGACATCGATTATGCAATGAATACTCTATGTTAGTTCAAAAAATTGTCCAATTTTTTTTTCCTCAATGCAATTCTAGACGTCTCTTTTTGGACATTTAGTCGACTTTATTTCTCTTTTTGGAAATTTAGCCGACGTGATGTCTACAATGCGAATGAATATTTTCGGATGTTCCAACTATGCTTGAATGATGTAGGTTGAACATTGGTACCATAAATCCATCATCGATTCAACAGAGAATACTCAACCTTAGTTCGATGGATCGCCCACTTTTTTTTGCTCAATTAAATTTTAGCGTTGCTTTTTAGATGCTTTGCCGACGTTTACTCCACTTTGCAAACATCTATTTTTGGATGTCTGACCGACGAAACATCTACTTTATGGAGGTCACTTTTTAGACATTATAATGGAATTTGAATCGATGCTTTATTAGAAGTATTTAATAGGGGAAAGAAGTCATAAAGGTCTCTTAAGTGATTCTTAAAGAGGTTAGTTAAGTGACATTAATTCAACGACGTCTAGCCGACGTTTATCAAGAACCTTTACCGACGCTAAAAAATGTCGACGATACATCAAATAAAGGGACCCCTTTTTGTAGTTGTATTATCCTTTTTCCGGCCCTCTTTCAAATCCTCCAGTGCATCCACGGCCTGTGCCTCCTCCCTTTCTGCATGAGAAAGTATATGCTTAGAATAATATTCCTACCCAACCTACACATAATAACCACCAATCTCATACCAAGAAGAGAAATAGGGGGAATAATAAAGGGAGCAATCAATGCCAGGGATATGGGGGTCAAACCCCTAACCCTACTAACAACATTGGAGCTAACCCCGCAGATCAAGACTTGAATAAGCCTCCCAAGAAGGAAAAAAGTTCTTAGTTACAGGCTAATCATCCATGTTCCTTTTGTGCTGTCTATGGAAATTATACCCACCATTGTCCCCATATGGATAAGGCTTTCCAGTTGTGGAATGAGTCCAACCAATGATATGCGGCTATTGATCCACAAACACAACGTAATCCACCTGCACCTGAATACACCCAATCACAACTGATGGTCCTCCCAAACCATTTCACTCCATAACATGTAGTCAAGGGGAAACTTGTAGCACATTATCCACCTCCATCCTCATCTTCAAATGATAATTCAATATATCATCTCCTCTTGATGTCTTCTAATGTCAACCTTCATACCAAATGTAACCAATATGGTTCAACTGCTGAAACCTCCACCTTTGATAAAGGGAAATATTCCACTCAAGTTGATGAATCCTTACACCTACCTCATCCAGTTGATGGGATTCCCAAAGTCCCTAAGTTTCCTTTGAGTTTCATATAAAATGACCCTAATGCTCAAACCACTCCTAACTATAGCATTGTGAATGGCTTGGCCCAGTCTCCTGCAACCATGTCCATGTTAGAGGTTCTTCAAAACTTTCCCATGCAATGCAAATCCTTATTATATGCCTTAGATGCGATCGATCCTTTCGGCTCTTGCCTGATGAACTTTGAACTCGATCAAGCAGAACCTCAGATTCCTTTGTCAATATCTTTTTAGGTGCCCATCATCATTAAAATCTTGGTTATTCATTGGTGTATCATCGATGAAGGAGCTTCCACCTACATTATGTCTACTAATGTTTGGAAAAATCTCCCTCCCCCCAAACTATGCCATCCCTTATAACGTTACGCACCTGTGATGGATTCCCTAATCAATTGTAAGGTCTCCTCTAGAACATGCCTACATAATTAGCTATAAAAGCAATCTTGATTGATATCGAGGTTATACATGCCTAGTTATATTATAACCTCCTCCTTGGGCATAACTACATGTATGCTGTGAAAGCAGTTTCCTCATCAATATTCAATATTATGATGTCCCCCCATGAAGGGAAGATTGTGAAATTGGACCAAATGAAATATTATGACCTCAAGGGACTGGTTTGTCCTAATAACGTCCTACCCACAATTGACAGTAGCAACTCGTCCATTCCTTCATTTTTGAGTGTTGGACCAAACATATTTTGTGATGCTCCCATTCTTGGGACTTTTTATGATTTACCTTCCCCACCTTCAAAAGTGGAAATCTTTGAGTTATGCACTATCTCCTCTAGGAAAGCTACTTCCCAAACCCTACCCCCACCCCATCCCATCCGGTTACTTGGGAACTATTGGGGAGCTATGCCTATCCATCAAATCCCGTTCTTATTTCCACCTTCTAGAGTAGTGAGCATTCCTGTAATGGAAACACTCAACCTTTTGGGTTTGACGTTAGGCCTCCCTGTTTGGTACCTTACCCCTCCAATTCAACCCCCCACACCACATGTTTTCTTGATTCCTTTGCAACCAACCGATACTTACAATAACCTTCCTCCTAGAGTCAATAAGGAAGAACCATCCTCCACCCAACCTATTCCCAAGAATAAGGCTAGGGGGAAAACAAAGAATGTGATGATGTTGGAAAATATGAACCAAGTTGTGAATCCCCCGCCTATTTCCATATCTCGATCACCCTCGCTTTATGTAGTGTGCAATGTTTTGGGTCATGCTACCTAGTAGTGCCCGAAGTTTCCCATATTATGCACTCATTTGTAGATGGAAGAGGAGATGAATGATGGGAACATTATGGTCATCCATCGTCCTAATATTCCCAAACTGGGAAACAAATAATTATGGATTAACCATCCATGTGCATCGTGTGGCCTTTATGGTCATTAATCCCATCATTGTACTGATTTACCTAAATATCAATTTGTTTTGGATAATTTTCATTGATTTTATCTTCATCCTCCAATGAGTCTTCCTTGTCATCTCATACCACTATGGTTGTGTCAAAAGACATGGATCCCTCTAGTATATATTATGTTCAATTGTTCCGAACTAATGTCCATAGCATGGGGCACTCCCCAGAACTTGCCTACTCATCGTTGTCATCCTCATCCTTATTCAATCTAATGACACTAGGGGCATTCCCCCCGTAGGGGGATTTCCCTCTCATCTTATCATTGATGTTGTGTGCCACCATGGTTATTCGCCTCATGGTACATCCCTGCTGTAGCTACTATTCGATGCTTGATCAATACGTCTCCAAGAGAGAATCCGCACCACATTGAGACCTCAAGGATTGGGGACATTATCAATTAAATCAACCCTAGGATAGAGGGCATGCTCAATAATTTTGAACCTTCTCCATCACATCTATCTCGGTATTTAAATTATCCCATATCTCAGTCCAACCCATTTGTGACCCATAGTCACAAACCCCATTCTCATAGCATGGGTCCAAGCCCATATCCTTGACTATTCACATTTTCACACATGTGATATCAACCATTTCTAAATGTCACATGTCACTTATATATTTGGTTTGATTTCTAGAAGAACATTTTACACATGTGTCATTTCCATGTGTACAGGTCCTAGTTGTAAAAAGATCCTCTTATTTCCATTTGTAGCTGCTTCTTACAAGTATAATTTCTTAAACTGGCATATAGGTGATTCCCTTATGTAGAACATCACATGCATAAAACTTTTAATCCAATTTACGATTGTAGGACCCCCTATATTATGGTAAGTGGCCCATCCTAGCCACACTTGCATTCACCCTTACTTGACAGTACAACCTCCCTCACATGGGTGCCATCTTAGTCCCCTTTCCATTCAACACACGTGCCATTAATCTTCCCCTAGGATTGGGATTCCATCTAGTATATGATTTTACACCCTTAGCTGCATATTACTCTATCATCATCACTCATTGGCCTAACCGATGGAATCCCAAACTTATGGCCATTATGGGATTTTTAATGTTTCATATTACACAATCATGAGCCCACCGCTCCATCCAAACTGCACAAGTCACATTATTTTTCCACCACTCATTACCCTACAATGAGATTACCATAAATGTCCTACCCCTCTGTCAAGTTTCATCTGCTATCACCTAGCCATTTCAATCATATGATCATTACACTGGACACTTATCTCCTTTCCATTCCTTCTAATCTTGCTGAGGTGGCCATCCCCCTCAGCAAACATTATATAACAATGCTTTTAAGCACCTCATTTTTCCATATGATCACACATTTGAGAAGCTATGATTTTGGAGTACTCTTTAGTGCTTCCTCTTTAGTGTCCATGCATTGGAGAAACCATTTAAAAAATAGTGCTCCTCAACACTCCTGCATATCATGTATAATATCATTTATGGTAGCACCCCTGGTTGTCTTTTTTCATAGTATTCTATGATGAGTCACCCTTGGAGTTATACCACATAAGTACCACTATCTCCATCTGTAAAATCCTCACATTGTAGTTATGTTCCCTGGTACCCTAGTTGTTTCTTTCCTTTGATCTGATGAAGAAGTTCCACAGATGTTGCTAGGTCAACCATTCCTTCATACTCTAAACAAAGGAAGTTTGAGTCCCCTACTTAGTTATGCTCGTATCCCCAAACAATGTCTCAGTTGATTGTCTAGTTATATTCATTCCTTGTTCATATCCCTCACACTTTTGTCAAGGAAACACCATTTCTTTATTGGTAGAAGGTCTCCCACTATCAACATCAACACATCTATTCCAGAGGATAAAACCAAAGGTGCCCTATACCTTGGCCTCATAACCATCATTTATAATTCTCTTGGACCGACTGAGGGGAGACCTCACTACCCCTTAGCTTGGTTGTTTCTCACGTGCTCGACGTCAACTCAATCATGGAACAAATGATATTTTCACATGCTATTGGTTCTCTCATTATTTGGTCAAAGACCCTGGATAATCCCACTCTAGTCCTTTGGCGAGTCTCTATGGAAACCTGTCAACCCTATGTTTCCTATGATATTTGGGATGTGTTGGAGATAATGTTTGGAACCCCTCCAGTTGCATGCTTCCTATTGTGTCCAGTTCCAGATGCAATTATTTAGACCTATTTGATTCAAACTTTCATATGTTTGAATCACCTTAGATGTTCCCCCCCTTCAGTTCCAGCAGAGCATCAGTTATTGTGATCCAACATTCCATTTGAATGCCATTGTTCTGGCATCAGGTCTTGAGATAAAAAATGGTTGGACCATGATTATGTCATCATCGTATTCCTATATTTGAGTCCCACTTGGAAACTTATGATGTATACATAATATATCTATGTATTGATCGAGCCCCCTCTCAGCCTATATACCATTTTCTATTGAGACATTTATACGAGCATGGGAATTCCCGGCTCGTCCATATATTTAGAGATTATATGCACCTCATCCATGTTGAGTATTGTATTTGCAGGTAAGGGCCCCTATATCCCTGTGGGAAGGTGAGTTCCCTCCGACATAGTCTCCATATTCTATGTCACCATTACCCTTATCTCCTAAAAGTAAGATAATCCTATGATGTATGTTGACCATATGATGAGCTCTTGATCTCACACATCAGAGGGAAAACTGTTAACAACCAAATTTTATCACCTTCCATGTCATTAGCCATGTCGCCCACATACGTCATCATTCCACCTCATCACATCCATTTAACCTTGAGGAAGCAATAAAACACCCAGAAATGAGAATCAAACCTCAAAGGAGTCATTCTAAATAGACGTCAAACATTTTTTCATGAAATAAGTTACCCAAGTTGCTCAACTTCCTTCGATATAAGCAACCCAAGTTGCAGAGTTCCTCTAGTTAAGTGTGACCTTGCTCTAAGCTTGATTGTTGGTTGTTTATGCTTTGAACCTAACAAAAAAAAGGAAGAATGGAACATATCATGACATGTCCCTAATTAGGTCACAGATTTGGAGTTAAAATATATAACCTAGATCCTTATCCAAGTCATTATTGTTCCTACAAAATGTTTGAAGCTCCCTCATTCTAGCATAATTCTACATCTTTCTTCTCAAGCCACCATTCTTCCAAGATACCCTTCGAGATTGAAGCTATCCTTTGACTGCTTTTGTCTCACCTATTGGAGATCCCTATTGTGACGTGTGGCAGAAGGATTGCAAGATCACTAGGATACCAAAGGACCCTCCCTTGAACAGCTGCAAGGGCCCCTTCCACTATGCTTTTTGAGGTGATTCTCCCCCTTGTACTATCTCATTTAAATACAAAAAGAAATATTTTCTTTGATTCTTTACATAATGTCGTTTCATGTGTATTTTTTATTGAATAATTCTCTCATGTTATTACTTTAAATTTATTTAACATCTGCCTCCTTTTGTTTAGTTTATAGTTTTATTTGCATTGTTTTTCCTTTCATTTTGAATCTTTGCTGCGGTTGAACAACCCCTTAGTAGGTTCCTTTTGGCACGAGTGCATTCCAAATCACACATAACATCAATGCATGTGCATAACTAACATAAATTTAATGAGATAAATGAATCATAAATAAAATATGGACTTATTGCAAATGGTGGGGGAAAACTTGAAGAACTTGTGACGATTTGGAATGAGATAGAATATGAAGAACTATACATTTGATATTATAACATTTTCTTCCCTACATTTGAGCCAAAAATATAATCAATATGTGAATAATTTCTTAAAATAAAGTTTTGAAAGCATAGAAAAATCTAACTTTAAACCAAAATTTGAAGGACCTTTAAAATTGATCAATGTGTTGTATTATTTTTTATGCATGGGTGTGTCTAAATATATTAAATGCATCGATGTGCTTAATAATTATATGCACCGAAAAGTGACCTGTATTTTTTCCTCCACAAAGAAAAAAATCCACAAAATCTTAATTGCGGAGGTTTGCATTTGCATTTTCTATTAGATTCCTAATTGATGCATTTTGACATAAAAGCGCATCGGTGTACTTTACAATATACAACACACTGGTAACAATAAGTTATAAAAAAATAATTGGACACATTTATCATCAATGCATTGAAATATAGAGCGAAAAAATGAGAGGGAATTTTTCTTTCTTTCTAAATGTGTGTTTATAAGAGACAACCCTAATATTTAGTTCATTCTTTTTCCATAATTTAGAGGGGATATTTGCACAAGAGAGATTTACGAGCAATGAATTTGGAGTGGGCATAATTTTTTGGAGAGCCAAATTTGAAGGGATCACTATAGGTCACATAAAAATATGCAAAAGAGAAATTATAAGTATGTGACTTCATTCTATTAATCAGTTCAATCTTCCCCCTATTTGATTCAATCAATTTTTTATTGCATTGTCAAAAAAATAAAATGGTTTAATATTTACCTTAAGTATTGGAGGAAGACCTAGATTTCTTGTTCTTTCTCTTCATTACCTCTTTATATTTCACAAGAAGATTTTCTTTCTTTTAAGCAATAGATTTTTATAGATTTTCTTTACTTGCATATGGGGCCTTTGGTATCTGTTGCAATGGGACCACTCATTGCATTGGATCCCAAACACTGTCACTGTTATTTAAAAAAAAATGTTTCCACGGTTAGCAGTGCTCATTGTACAATATTGTCGTACTTGTGTGTATTTTCCTTTAAAGTGCATCGTCTCGTTTAAAATTTAAATAACATTGTTTTTAATACTGAAACACCAAATTATCAATTTATTCACAGGCTTGGCAGTGCACAATAAATGATAATGAAGCACCTGTGCGTTTATTACTTTACAAAGCGCCGAGCATATATAACTATTTGTAAAAACGTTTTGAATTTTGTATCAACACAGTAATCATACGTCGTTGCATGTATATATTTAAAACACACCGGTGCATAAAATTTTGTTATACACACCGATAATGTAATTTGTAAAAAATATTTCATAATTTTTATATCTGGTAATTCTTTGATTTCTTTGGTAGAATATGCCTGGGAGAAGTTCAAGGAAAACAAATTATTGCAGTGAGAACGATGGTAGCTCATACCAACAAGAGAATAAGGCAAGTTCTTTAATTTCTATTAAAAAGTTAATATATGTGAGTTAAATGTAGGTTTAAATTAATGAGGTGTATTGGTTAATGTGTGTAATGCAAAGCATAAACTTGATAATATTGTCTACAATTTGAGTGCAAAAGAGTGTAGAATATTTATGGAAATGTTGCAAAGAGAGGAACTAGGTGGATCAAATGGTAAATGAAGTTTTTCTTTGTATTTTTACAAAAAAATCATTTCGTAAGATTAATTTCTAACATGTTTTAAACACTCTATTTCACATTTTTCAAATGTTGTGAAGGGAGTGATAATGAGGGAATGGAATCTCGTCCTCAAAAGAAAAAAATTATGGATGATGTAACCGATGATGATTTGGTCCTTAGTTCATTTGGAGTGGAGGGAAGTTAATAAGAGGGGGGAATTGTTTTTCAAAACTATGAGGGATATAGTTGAAATAACGTATAGATGCACTTTCCACTTACAATACAAAAATCAATTCCAATGACTCCAAGAATTAGGTTATATATAAACTACAACGATCTTTTATGGAGCAATGGTTAATGATACTTGTTGGACTTGCAATAGAAAACACTTACAATAACAAAAAATAATCATATTAAAAGTATTATTATGAAAAATGGTTTTCTATAATATGTCCCATAAATGACCAAATTAGTTTTTTTTCCTATATTTACTTTCATGTTGATTTAAAAAAATATTCTTGTTGTAATCTATGGGATTACATTAGGTTACCAATAACATATCAAATCATATAACATTTAAGAGATACACACATACATACATATACAAGAAAGAACATAGGTAGTGGTGGCAGAAGCAATATGTTATCCTTTATTATATGATCATCATGTACAAAAACACTCTCTTTATATCCATATCACCAACCTATTTATACAAGATATGAGGTACTTATATAGTTATAATTGCTCTACCAGTCGTCTAACTACCCACAAAACTGGACCAACCCGACTATGGTCGGTCGAGAAGACCTAGTTGGTGAGCCAATTAGGATCCTCCAACATATCCCCCACCAACAAGTCACTTCTTCGTCCCAAAGAGAACAAATATATTTAAGATTACAAAATTGTATAATATTTCAAACAAACGTTTTGGTGATGCTTAAGGTTGGGCGTGCTATCCATTGGAACTTATTCAAGAAAATATTCTACAATTGCGGTAGTTGACGAAGTTGGGTGACTTTGGAATTCCTCCCATTCATGGAGAAATGACTGAATGTTGATGTTGACAGTGAGTAATTCAAATATTTTTGCAATCTTCTCTGTGATTGTATCATTCTGGATATTTTGTAGGTTGGGACCTAGCGTGGTGTGTTGTGCTTCAACATCTTGCGATAATTAGTGCATTTGATTTGTAAAAAGGTATTCTATTTGTCCTGACTTATCCAGATTTGTCCACTGATCTCCTTTCTCCTATAGGTTGACGAGGTGGTGCTGTTCCATGGTCAACTGGCTATCTAAGAGTGCTATTATTGCTGATTTTGTTGTAGCCTTCTGCTGATAGATTTGAGAAACGGTGTTATGCACATTTCCCATCTCCACAATTTTTTTTGTAATATGAGTACCAATTGTTTAGTACTCGCATCGATTGGATGACTTGTATTTCATAATCCTTTAGTTTATTTGTCCTTTTTACAAATAATCTGTACTACTCAACAAAGAGAAGTGCATTCTCCTGGTCATTGGCCTGGTTCTTTTTGATTGGTGACATCTCACAAAATTGAAATGATAGATATGAATAAACTTGAAATCTGCTCAAGGGGTTTATGTCCCTCTGCTACTTGGATTGTTGGCATGACCTAGGTAGCTAAATCAGAACATTGCTTTTAATGTTTGCTTCTGCTCCTCCTAGAGGAATTTAAATTTCTTCCTATCATCTGACTGGTGTTTATGTTTTTCTTTGCTTGAAATTATGATGAAATCATCCAATTATTAGTTTGAAGCTCAAGTTGGGTAAAAGAATCCCTTGATACCTGATTCATTGGTCATTGTCTTGACTGCTACTGCAAACTCACGATTATCCTTCTTCTTATTCTTCCGCTTTTTCTTAGATGATCCTGCTGGTGCCATCGATTGCTGAGGTTGGGTTGGGTCAGAGGGTGTCGAAAATGATGAAGTCAGGACGGGGATGGATGCAACGGGGTTTGAAACATTACTTTCCATGAGCAGTGTAGTGGTTTCAGTCTATGTAACTTGGGTGGTTTGTTGGTTGTGGAGCCTGATCTTTGTTATTTAGAGATATTGTTGTTAAGCTGTGTTTGTACCCCAATTTTATTATGCTGTGCAGGTGGACTGTACACCCATCCCAACGGGGGTGTGTGGGGGGGGGTTTCCCCCCCGAAGGGGGTCCTAGGGGGTTGTTTGTTGGCCAACAGTTTATGGGCCCATAGTATTGGGTATCCCATGGTATTTTCCCATGGTAATTCCCCTTTAAAAGGAAGACATTGTAATACGATTGTGTATTGTATGGTATTGTATTGTACTATGAGAGATATTGTGAGAGAGTGAAGTGGAAGTTGCAGCATATGTGCTACAGGTTGTATCCATTCATTTTGTTGGACGGTATAATAAAAAGGACTGGAAATTTCTGTATGCACGTAGCCCATATTGGGTGAATCACGTTATATTGGTGTCTCTCTTGTAATGTGTATATGTGCTTTATATTTGCATCTTGTTTATTGTTACTTCTCTACAATCCCATTTTTGTCACAATTGGTATAAGAGACAAAGGTCTATTTGGCAGATTAACTCGCAGGAAAGATGGGTTCATAGTTCAAGTGGGAGCAATGGCGAAAGAATGCAATTTTAGGGTCAAGAAATTTAACAGCCAAAAATACCAGTTATGGAAGATGCAAATGGAGGACTATCTATATCAGAAGGATCTATTCCCTACCATTGGGAGGAAAATCAAAATAGCCGATGACTATGAAGGACGAAGAATGGGAGGTTCTTGAAAGAAAGAAATTGGGAACAATATGACTGTGCCTAGCTTCGTCAGTGGCTTTCAATAAAAAGAAAAGACAACGGAGGGTCTGATGAGCACATTGGCTAAACTGCATGAAAAACCCTCGGCTTCCAACAAGGTATTTCGCGTTTATTTAATACGAAATATGTTAGAAGGTGGATCTATTTTTTGATCATTTAAATGGAATTTAATACGATTACAAATAAGCTATGTTCTATAAAAGTGAACTTTGAAGATGAGGTTAGGGCTCTTCTATATTGTTCTCATTTGCCAGAAAGGATGGAACCACTTAGTCATGGTTGTAAGTAATTTTGTCTCTAGTTCAAACACTTTGAAATTTGATGATGTTGTTGGTGTTATTGTTAGTGAAAAAATGTGAAGGAAAACCACAGGTGAGACATCAGGTAATGCATTGACCATGGAGAGTAGGGGCAGACAAAGAGAGAGAGAGGAAAGAGCCCAGGTAATCGCAACAAGTCTAGAAAGGGTAGATCCAAGTCCCATACTGGGAAAGATAAAATGTTGGAACTTTGGAAAGAAAGGACATCTGAAGAAAGACTGCAGATCTATAAAGAAGAAAGGAGATGGAAAACATGAGACTACTCATGAAGCAAATGTAGCAGGTGATATGGTACAAGATGCTTTGATTCTTGCATTAGATAATACTAGTGATTACTGGGTAGTGGATCCGGGGGGCTTCATTTCATGCTACAAACCCATAGGAAATTCTTTCATGATTATGTTCTAGGCGATTTTGGACATGTTTTATTGGGTGATGATGAACCATGTAAAATTGTTGGAATGGGTAAGGTATGGGTAAAGTTAAAGAATGGAGGTGAATGGCTGCTGAAATATGTAAGGCATATTCCTGCTATGAAAAGAAATATGATCTCAACATGGCAGCTGGGAGATGGCGGCTGTTTATCTATGTTTGGAGAAACATGGTGTAAGATCACTATAGGATCACCAGTAATAGAAAAAGGGATATAGGATAGGTACGTTGCTTCTATCTCTATAGCTTCCAAAGAAACAGATACAACATTGTGGCATCATAGGCTTGGCCACATGAGTGAGAAGGGGATGTAGATTCTCCACTCAAGGAAGTTGTTGCCAGATCTGAAGCAAGTAAGTTTGGAATTATGTGAGAACTATGTTTATGGAAAACATAAGAGAGTCAGATTTCTTAGGGTAGGGAAACATAAGAAGAGTAAAAAGTTAGAGATTGTGCATACACATGTATGGGGACTGACTCAGGTACAATATCTTGGTGGCTCTCTTTATTATGTTAATTTTATTGATGATGCAACTAGAAAAACTTGGGGTTATTGCATTAGACATAAATATGATGTGTTTTCTACTTTTAAGAAGTGGAAAGATTTGGTTGAGAATGGGGACATAAAAAAGGATGAAGTGTCTTGTTATCACCAAACTTGTAGGTGCCCCAAATGATAGATCCAACAGGATGGTAGAGGGGATAGGAAACCAAAGAGGTGAATCACGAGAGCCTTGATTCCCAAAAGGATTGGTTGTCATGCCAATCGAGGCACCCTTCGCCTTATGCTATCAAAGCCAAAGATAACAAAGGGGGAGACCCTGATCTACTCCCAACAGGAGAGATCTAACCAAATCACCAGATCAAGCTATCAAGATAGGGTATGTAAGGTGACAAGTATGGAACCCTAGATTTAAGTAATTAAGGTCACTGTGGAGGCTTAAGAAAAGTAAGACTTGACAAATATTGATTACACATAGTGACTCGATAATCAGATATGATTCCAGGATTCAGGTGCTAGTATAAATGATCAAATTCAACTACCTTGGGAAACATGACCCTTAAAATAGGGAAATTGCCCCAAAGAGTGGATCTGAGAGTTAGGGCTTTCTAGCACAGCTTGATAGAAGGAATTGATAGTGTTAAGGAAAACAAGTTCACAGACAGGGATCAAATGACTGTTAGGATATTCCTATACTCCATCCTAGTCCCACCAGTATTTTGATCTACATTTTCAGTCATGCATGCACTTTTAGGGTTTGCATGCATAATTTAGGGTTTGCATGCATTCCAATCATCAGTCCCAACACCTAGCCCTCAGTTAGCTATCCCCCGGAGCTTCCTTCCACTCAGTTTCATCCCTCCTAGCCTGTCATGCGCCCTCCTTTCACCTACTGCATGAGAAGGGCGCCATTCTCACCTACCAGTCTAGTTTACTTCAGTTAGTCACCAGTATTTCCTTGATTTGAGGCCAGAATGACTCCTCACTGCTGTTATCACTCCGATTGACCTCTGATGAGACATGACTACCTGTTCTGACTCCAGTTTGCTCCTCATGCACCCTCCACTGAGCCTCCTTCATTCAATTAGTGTCTCCATGTGCCAGTTACATTTAGTTATACCTACCACACTCAGTTAGACTCAGTTTGACTGATGGTTGACAGTTACTTGTGCATTGATGACTCCACCGATGATGAGATAGACCACTAGTTGTGCTCCGATGACACTCAATTGATCTTTTGATCACTCCATGAAGGCTAATTCGAATTGCCACCTTGGCATTTGAATACTCATGCATTGTACTATTTATTTGTCCATATTGTGATTAATTAATTAGTGTGTGTGAAGTATTTTTGCTTCTATCTGAGTTCTACTATATTATTATTCTGTTGCTAATTAGACTGCATTGACCACTCTTCTTCTATCTTCCTTCTTAATCATAATTACTCTTGTGAGGTATACATCATCTCTTAGATCTGCTGTGAGGATTTTCACATGGTATCAGAGCATGTTGAGAGTATTGTTTATCTCCATTCCTTAGAGTTTTTTGCAGGTTATTATCAAGATTTCGAGTGCAGCAGTTGCAGTAATTTCTGCATTTTTGCAGCAGTAGCAGTTGCAGAGATTCTCTATTGTTTTTGCAGGTCTTCTATAGCTTCAATGTATTTAGAAGAAATCCCTCCTCTTTCTCCATTCAACTATGATCTTCTTTCTCTATTCAACTATGATGAATGGAAACTGAATATGATAGCACATTTGAAGAGAAATGGTCTCTTTGATTATTGTTTTGAAAGAAAGTTCGAATCCTCTGAAGAAGAGATTGACTGGTTAAATAATGGTGACAGATCTTGTGCAACCATGATGCTTGCTATGCCTTTTTACATGACACACTAATACGTTGATATTGAAACTCCAAAAGAGATATGGGCCCATCTGGATGAAAGATTCGGCAAAAAGAATGAAGGATTTGGTCCAAACCCCTTCAAAAGCAAGCAAAGTGATCCATTCGCGCTCCTTGATCATCTCATTGATCATGAACTATTATCAAACACATCTCATATTGAAGTTGTCCACAAAGAAGAAGAACTTGCAGATTCTACACTCATGCTCCAAATTTCTTCTCTTTCTGTGCCAGTTCACACTCTAGATATTGCAGACTATCCTAAATCCTCTCTTGCACCAGAGTCTGTTGGTTTGCATCATGATCACATGATTATTTCGGAGGTAAAATCAGCTATTGGAGGTAATGCATTCACTCTCCTCAAGCAATCACCTCTTATTTACTACTATATAATCATTATTCCATGCTTTCAGAAGGTTATTGAAGAATATGGCCATTTCCATACGCTTGGGATAATTTCTCAAGCACATCATGGTTTTGATCTCACCCTTGCTGGTTCAAAGGAGATCTCAAAAAACCATTGCCACCCACTTGGGATAATTTCTCATGCATCTACTGGTTTTGATCTCAACTCTTATGGTTCAAAGGAGATCTCAAGAAACCATGATTCAAGCCTTGGATCTGATTTGGATTCCAAGCAATAACCTCTCATTTACTATTGTAAGATCATTCTTTCATGTTCTCAGAAGTTTATTGAAGATAATGGCCATCGCCATTCACTTGAGAAAATTTCTCATGCACTTACTGGTTTAGATCTCACCTCAAATGGTTCAAAGGATATCTTAAGCAACCATGATTCAAGTCTTGGATCTGATTTGGATTCCAAGCAATCTTTATTATTTGATGGTTCTTTTTGGCATAATCTCACCCATGATGGTTTGAAGGAGAAGAAAAAAGACTATCTGCACATTCATAGATTTGATCCTACCTCAGCTGATTCGAATCACAGGTTCAAGGATCATCCTCATACTTTTGGATTTTTTCTCATCACATTCGATCTGAAAAGCAAGTACAAGCACATGCTTTTTGAGCATGATCCACTTCTTCCCAAGAAGAAGATACCTCCAGACATATGACCAAGCATCACACCTGCTTGAGTTTGGAGCATTTATCTTTTATGTGTGCCTTACAGTCTGTTTTGAGGGGGGGGGGTATTTTTCCTATGAAATTTTCCCCACTTCCTCAGTTTATTGACTGTTATTATTCATTGTATTGGGTGACCTTTGGTCTTAGTTACCAGGGCCCAGGATGTATTAAGGGGGGGTGTTAGGATATTCCTATACTCCATCCTAGTCCCACCAGTATTTTGATCATTTACATTTTCAGTCATGCATGCACTTTTAGGGTTTGCTCACATCATTTAGGGTTTTCATGCATTCCAGTCATCAGTCCCAACACCTAGTCCTCAGTTAGCTAGCGCCCGGAGCTTCCTTCCACTCAGTTTCATCCCTCCTAGCCTGTCATGCGCCCTCCTTTCACCTACTGCATGAAAAGGGTGTCTTTTCTCACCTACCAGTCTAGTTTACTTCAGTTAGCCACTAGTCTTTCCTTGATTTGAGGCCAGAATGACTCCTCACTGCTATTATCACTCCGATTGACCTCTGATGAGACATGACTACCTGTTCTGACTCCAGTTTGCTCCTCATGCGCCCTCCACTGAGCCTCCTTCATTCAATTAGTGTCTCCATGTGCCAGTTACATTCAGTTACACCTACCACACTCAGTTAGACTCAGTTTGACTGACGATTGACAGTTACTTGTGCATTGATGACTCCACCGATGATGAGATAGACCACTAGTTGTGCTCCGATGACACTCCAGTGATCTTTTGATCACTCCATGAAGGCTAATTAGAATTGCCACCTTGGAATTCGAATCCTCATGCATTGTACTATTTATTTGTCCATATTGTGATTAATTAATTAGTGTGTGTGAAGTATTTTTGCTTCTATCCGAGTTCTACTATATCATTATTCTGTTTATAATTACATTGCATTGAACACTCTTCTTCTATCTTCCTGCTTAATCATAATTACTCTTGTGAGGTATACATCATCTCTTAGATCTGCTATGAGGATTTTCACAACGACAAGTAAACCAACTCAATCAGGGAATGCGCTAGGGCTAGAAGACAAGTTCCTTGGTATTTGGGCCAATGTAGTCCTCCAACTATGACACCTTGGAGAACCCACCTAGGGATATGCAAGAGCCTAAAAACCCATAAATGGTTTTCCAGTAAACCAAGTCGTTTGAGCAAGGGATTTTTTCGAAGAAATTATATGAGGGTTTTAACATTAGCCTGACAGATGGGTAGGATAGAAGAATAAACTACATACCTTGAAAGCGTACCTGAGTCATGGAGATGGTTGCTATGATGTTGAGGATTGTTCCTGCAGAGATCAAATGAGAGTTTGATGCGTTTCCTTTCCCACACGAATTATGTCCAGCTGCACAAATGCACCCTCCTCTTCCTGTCGAACCAAGGACAACAAGATCAATCAATTCAAAGCAATAATGGAAGAAATAAAAATGATGAACATGATAACAAAGAGTAAGAGGTACAAAGACAATGATACTCCTTGTAACCAATGAAGAGAAAAGAAAGGAGCATGGTGAGTCTCCCCAGCCAATGCACCCTCCTCACCTAATCAACTTCTTCACCTGTAGATAAAACGTGGAGAAAATATGTGGAAAGATAATCACCAATAACCTCAGTGCAAAGGAAGAACAATTTTAATCAACACCAATAACATCCAAAGCCAGAGCACAAGTATTTGCAAAGATATATTTTATTCCAGAAGCCAAGAGCCAGAAGTCCCTTTACAATGAGAGGGTCTCTCCTTTAAATAGAAATAGGAGAGATCAAAACCCTAACCACCTTTTAAATGGATGGCTAAGATTAAAAGATACATAAGTGATAATCTACGATTGAGATGAGATCAACAAATAAAGTACATGGATCAACTCCAAAACATAAGAAACCCACTAGTCAAATCGCCCTAGGGAGGACATCCTCATAAAATAACTAGGAAAATATAACATGAAGCTCATGGTAGGTCTAGGGGGAAACATATATCCTCCCTAGTGTGTCCCCATGGCTCAATAACCATCAAATATATAATCAAAGTTTAAAATCATGACCAATAGGGAAAGTTGTGTGCCTCCAAAGACACCATAAAACCATGAAAATGTGCCCGAGAAAGATGTGTGGGCCTCACTAATTGCTGCAACTGCTGTGGAAGGTGTGGGATACATCATACACATCATCAAAACCATTCCTATGCCATTTCCTTGCCTCAGTAGCCCAAATTGATTTCCTCTGTAGAAAATTTTACCATTTTTTCTGCCTCTGTAAATCACTTGAAAAATATAAAAATGCATGTAAATCACTGCCTGGTCATCCAAGGCCAAATCTGACTGCACCAACATGTCTAGAAGTATAGTAATATAGTAAAAACAAGTGGCTAAACTCCATAATCCCTTTGTAGCACCATAGGTGAACCAATCAAATCATGTAACTGCTCTAATAGGTCATTTTTAATGGCAATTCTGGACTGAAGTGATAAACTGAGAGAAATCCCAACTGCAACTACCTAGAACTAAAAACTGACTGTCCCAATGGACTCAGAGAGCCCAAATGCACTAGAGATGCATACTCATACACCATATGGATGACATCATAATCATATAATATCAATATCATGCCCAAACAATATAAAAATAATAATAATCTGCAAATGATCAAAATCATAAAAGTACCATAGATCACTATCTGAACCTGTAACTGCTGCATGGAACCATCTAGTGACCAATAATAGACAACATATCATCAACAGCTATCATCCAGGGTCTGACTCATCTCATGTCCTGTGGTTGAATTTGGTCAAACTGGGGTTGACCAAGTCAAACTGACCCATAATATGATCCAAACAATAAACATCAAAGTGCTGCAAGTGTATTTGGTTAAAGCATGTTTCATTAACCATTACAATATAAATATAAACATAAAGTAATCATTTCACTGACGATCTAAAACAAGATATTCAAGATTTTCAATAATAATAATAGCTTAGATTAGAACCTCAAGGCTATACTCACATCATGGCCGTGATCAATTTGTTAGTGATGGGTGAGGGTGGATAAATGCAAGGCTAGGATAAGGGATGAATGTAATGACTCAACACTGTGACAATTTGGAAGTAGGAAAGGGGATACACACTAAAGCATATGCTGGACAAGCAATAACATAGGGGATGGTAGTGTCTCACAAATGGATAAGCTGTTTGGGAAGTGCTTATTCAACCTTGACAGATGTCTACAACTCACATCCATGCCGATACAACTCTGTGAGGATCTTTTCTAAAGCCACCATGACCAGGTGCCAGGAATCGTAACTCAAGACTCCAGGGGACACTTAGAATTAGCTATCCCTTGCTCCATCTCATATCACAATCCACAGGCTAATGAGGAATAAATCATTACAGTATAAGGCCAACAGATCATTAGATATAGAATACATTTAACCACTGCTTTTTGGGCCTTTCATTCATTTCCATAGTCTTAGTCCGTGTGTGTTGAGAAACACATTCTTGGATTTCATTTCAGTAGGCTTTTTGATCCGTGTGTGTTGAAAAACACATTCTTGGATTTCCATTTCAACATGCCTTTCATTCACGTGTGTTGAAAAACACATTCTAGAATGGGATTTCATTTAAGATATACAAGAAAGTTTCCAGATACATGTAATGATGGTAGTACTATCTGTTTCAGGTCTAGCCAACACAACTTAGGCAACTTAGAGCCGAGACACAAAGTAAACAGGGAAGCTCATCCAACAAAGAGGCTAGAGTGGGGGGAAGTCCTCCATATCACAGGTCAAGTAGTAAGTCAAGGTAAAAACCATAACTGGAAGGTAGCAGATGGATGGAGATAGTGAAAATGATGCCAACACTAGCAAGCCAAATAATGGTGGGAATGATCACATCCATTCTCCTAGGAGGGTAAAACCAATGAGTATAGACAAGAACTTCATACTGAACACGACACTAGATAAATGAATAATAACAACCAAGTCCAATATATATCTATATCTATATCTATATATATATATATGATCGCCAAATCATGATACTAAATGATTTGACATTCTACTAGAATGACAAGAAAAGCAATATAAACCAATACACAAGATTATACATGCTGGATCATATACCTGTGCAAACCATCTGAACCATCATCTGTCTGCTGGGAACTTACTGCTGCAACTCTAGGCACTGCATACTGCTCTGTATGGAAAAATGGCCACATCGGTCATCAAATTTGAGTTTCCCGAGACTCAGTCATGGAAAAGGAATATACTGGCTGCTCATAATCATAGGATGATTAAAAAATAGATGCTCATCTCAAGCATCTCAGTGTAAAGGACTGGCTGTAAAATGTACTGTTATCTGGAATAATGTATGGTAGCCCCAGCTACTATAAATGTGATAACATCTGGATCCAACTGGGACAAGTGCTCTGCTGAATAGAGCGCTTGAGAACCTCATAATCTCTGTTTCTCATCACTTTTCTACTCGTATCCTTGATCAATGCACTCTAGCTCTGCATCATCTACAAAATGTACCTGCCATATGCAAAATGCCAAGAGCTATACCAAACTCACAGACCGGTCATCAGAACAATGCATGTATATACATAAATATCAAATAAGATAACTAAAATGACATGTTGAAAGGAAACTAATCTACTAACAGAAATTCAAATTTTATTATTTTGCAGGAAAATAAAATGACAAGTACTCAGGACTAACTATGAGCTTCAAAAGGCGAGCTTTAGGGTAATACAAAGGTTCCAGATTCAATGGCTGAAAAACTAACTACTGCTCAAGTGATCTTATTTAGTTCCTACCTACTCTAACCTACCAGGCAAGTCATTCAATATTAATATGAGGGAAGTAATGTTTCCACATCCTCCCATTTACAGGAAATTCAACTTCATCACCATCCAATGTCTCAAGAACAAACGAACCTTTTCCGGCTAACCTAATTATTCTGTAAGGTTCCATCCATAATCTTTCCAGTTTTGCATGGTTTCCCGGCTTTTCCTTAAATTTATCCCATAAAAATACTACATCTCCAACATCAAAAGTTTCATTCCGAGTACTTTGATCAAAAGTGCCCTTTACTCTCTCTTTTTCAATGAGCATTTTATCAAGTGCATCCCTTCTCTTCTCATCAAGTCCGACTAATTTATCAATTCTAGCCTGAATTGCTTCTTTGTATGTGGTGCATTGATGTAGTAAATCATAAATTGGTATCTGCAAATAAATTGGAAGACTACAGTCCTGCCCATATACTAACTCGAAAGGACATTTCCCTGTGATCTTTTTAACTATTGTCCTATCAACCCACAATACATATTTCAACTTATTATCCCAACTTCTTTTGTTCTCACCCACCATCCTTTTTAACAATCTGATCAAATTTTTATTGCTAGATTCAACAAGACCATTTCCTTGAGGAAAATAGTTTGAGGAATGAGATAACGTAATTCCATGATTCATGTAGAAAGTTGACATTTTGAATTTGCTGAAATCCTTAGCATTATCAGTGGTTAGTTTTAAAGGACAACCATATTGGGATACAATGTTTTCTTCCAAAAATTTTACAACTACTTCCGCTGTGGCCTTTTTGGTCGGAATAGCCTCAACCCATCAAGTGAAATAGTCAGTGCAAGTTAAAATGTATTTATACCCATTACTTGAATTTTCATTATAAGGTCCTACAAAATCCATGCCCCACTGCTAGAAAGGAGTTTCAACTACAACCGGGGTCAAAGGCAAAGTAGGTAATCTCGGCTTTCCAAAGAAAAATTGACATTCTTGGCATGTCCTAACATATGTGTGCACATCTTTGAATAATGTTGGCCAATAATAACCCGCTCTCATGATTTTTGCAGCAGTTTTTCTTGGAGCATAATGTCCACTGCATAACTCTGATTGCATTTCCTTAATAATGGTTTTTGATTCTTCAAGATTTACACATTTTAAAATAATTCCATCAGGGTTTCTCCAACCAAGTCCATCTTGCGTTAAGACATACTTCTCAGCCTTCAACCTTAAGGCCCTTCTCTGATGGTCAATCAAATAATCAGGACAAGACAAATTTCTTAGAAAATAGATGATGTCTTTATACCACTCATGTTCTTCATCAATATGTAAGATGCAACGTTTCTGTTCACTAACAATATTAACCGCACTACCATTTCCTCTCTCAATTAAAAGTTGAGCCAAACCTTGTCCTTTCACAATTTTGATGGGTTTAATTTCCAAATCATTTTCTTGGATTCGTGAAATCCAGTTCCCTCTAACACCTATACTATCTGCTTGTGATAAAACATCCTTTACCGCTTGGTATGGAACATATGCTTTAATTTTGGAATATCCAACATAAGTTATAGAATGTTTTAAGGCTTTGACCAAGGCATAAGCTTGTTTTTCAGTAATGGTATATTTTAACTCAACATCTCGCAAATTTTTACTCATGAAAGCTATATGTTGTTCATGGTTTTCATTGTTCTTTTGCAACAATACTCCAGCAATGGTATCTTCATATGCGTACGAATAGATTAAGAATTCCTTGTTGTAATCAGGGTATGCTAAGATGAGAGCAATTGAAATAGATTTATTTAGTTTGGTAAAAGATAATTCATAGGTTTGATCCCAAATGAATTTCACGTCCTTCTTTAAAAGAGCATTTAGAGGCTTGGCTAATTCCACTAGGTTTGGAATAAATATTCAGACAAAGTTTATTTTTCCCAAGAAAGATTGAAGGGAAGCAACATTATGTGGTGCAAGAATGGCATTAATGGCTTGGACACATTCAGGGTCAATTCTAATTCCTTCCTTGGACACAATATGTTTGAAGAGTTTAGCTTCATCTATTCCAAAAGTGGACTTCTTCGGATTTAGAAATATACCAAACTTCCTACATCAATAAAAAACTTTCCTTAAATGTTTTACATGATCATCCCCTTCTTTGGAGAAAACTGTTAAGTCATCTTGATAAATAGCAATGATTTTCCCAATGAGATCACTAAATGCTTGATCCATAGCTCTTTGAAAAGTTGACCCAGCATTTAACAACCCAAAAGGTATCCTTATATACTCGTAAGTTCCCCAGGGAGTTGTGAAGGTTGTCGTTTCTCAATCTTCTTGTTTAATACGCACTTGGTTATATCCTGAGAAACCACCCAACATAGATAACATTCCAATGCCTGTGACACTTTGCAGCAAGTTTTCAATATTTGGAAAAGGGTAGTTATCTTTCAAGGAGTCTTGATTTAAATTTCTAAAATCATTGCATATCCTTATTTCTCTAGTTTTCTTCCTCACAATCATTGGATTTGACACCCAAGTAGTATACCGAACTGGTCATATGATTCCGACTACTAGCATCTTTTCAAGTTCTTTCTTAACTAAAGGAGATAATTTAGGATTTATATTTCTCAACTTTTGTCAATAAGGATTTCCCGCTTCATTCCAAGGAATTGTATGTTCGATGATAGCAGGATCACAAGTTTTGAGATCGTCACATGTCCAAGCAAAAACATCTTTATACTCCCTAATCAAATTCTCGATGACTTTCCTCTCCTTAGGGGAAGCATTTTTCAAATTTTAATCAACTTAGGAGCAAGTGGGGATCCTATGTTAATATCTATAACCTCATCTATAGGTTGAGACCTCCTTCCTTTATACTCATCATGTCTGTCAAAGTTCTTCTCTAACGGAATTGATAGTTTTATAACATCAACATCTTGCATAGATAATTCTTTATTTTATCTCCAAGTCAACAATTCAATTTTGGAAGTCATCCACATAATGTAAAAATGAAATAATTTGAGTATCATCATCAAAGATCTGCCAATGGTCTTGGTTACCAGGAACATATGGTCTAAACAAGACTTCAACTTTACAATTCTTCTCCTTACGATAATCCGGGACTTCAAAAGTACATGCTATTACCGATAATGCATCGGCCAACCCATTTTCTTCTCTTGGAACAACTCTAATTGCAAAAGCATAAAAAATCTCAATAGCATCCCACACAACATTCTATAGTCTCTAAGTCGATTTTTCTTAGCCGCAAACTGATTTTTAACTTGGGATACAATTAAATAAGAATCCCCTGTAACACTCAAGCATTTAATATTTTAATCACGGGAAACCTTTAATCCCAAAAGTAATGCCTCGTACTCGGCCACGTTGTTAGTGCATTCAAATTCAAGGCGGAGAGAGTATAATTGATCTTCTCCAGAAGGTGAAGTATGAACAACTCTAGCTCCTACGACATGCCGAGACTTTGAACCATCTAAATGCATCTTCTAAATTTGGTTGGGGGGAAAAGGATGTTTTCTCGTTTCTTCCCAGTAATTTGCTAACACCATATAGTTTCCGACTTCATCTGTGGGGTGTATAGCTTCTTCAAAGAGATGCTCAGGAGTTTCAACATGTTCTGACATAGGCTTTTCATTCATTAACTTGTAAAAGGCATTTCCTCCAATAGGGATGGTTGCATATGAGAGATCCATTTGAATACTTCCTCCTAATTTTGCTGCCCATTCTCTTGACAACAACATTCCCCAAACATCAGGTATATCCAACACCAGGACATTCATGCTTATTTCAATCTCAGGGTATGTTGCCAATTTCATCTCCAGATTCTCAATTACTCCCTTAGATGTCACAGGTCTAGAATCCATCCGACATACATTTTTAAACTGCCTTGATGGCTTCAACTCTAGCTGTTCCATCACCTTAAGTGGCATGACATTGATTTCTACTCCTGAATCTAACATGCAGTTGTGCAAGATTAACTGGTTTATTTCCAAATCCAAATAAAAGGGTGGATGACCACTACAGTTGTCGGTTACACTTTGAATGATAACGAGCGGGTCTTCCTCTATGGTTAATTGTTTATGAGTTTTAGTTTTGCGCTTGATTCCCAGGAATTGCGTAGCTTGACTAAATAATGAAGGAATCTTTAATAGCTCATCAAGATGCACATGAATATTGGGTTTGGAGAAGAAACTGCTTAGATCAACGTTTAGACTACAAGGCTTTTCTGGGCTCTTATCATTTCTTTTAAGTACCAATAAACTCATTACTTGCATTCTAACAGAAGGGATGACTATTAATTCTTCCAAAGATACCATGACCGATGACCCATAAATTTTTCCTAATATATTTGTATTCAAATTCTCTTGCACCATGGGAAAAGTATCTTTGCTGGGCATGCTTAATTGTTTTCTTTGAATTGTTTCCTTGTTCTGAAATCTAGTAAGGGTTGGATTCATTTCCCTTTTCACATCTTCAGATGCCATCTTTCAAGATTGGTCTTTATTCTTTAAGATACCCTTAGGAGGAGAATTAGAAGATTGCAATGGAGCCTTATGAATGATTTTTCTTTGCTTGAAAGAGCTCTCCCTTACAAGAGGTTTTTTATTATCTTAATTTTTCAAATTACTTTTGAATTGAGATCTTGTTACTACTTGACTATTCGAGGGATTCCTCATAGACCTAATTTGAGGATAATCATTAGTATACACATTCTCAAACAGTTTATGGAGATGTTCATCATGCCTCTTATTTTCTTGTTGCCGATTCAAAACTAAACCATACAAACTTTGTATTAACTTAATCATTTCAGTCATCATTTTCATGGTCATTTAGGTCTCAAAATCAGTTTCTTTAAGGTAAGGCATGATTTAAGGATTTAAGATTTATGCGTTGGATTTGATCCTCAATAGTCATGGGGTGGAGTCGCCAGGTGAATCACAAAAGTAATTCACTAAAATGATAAATGTCATAGGAGAGGTGAGATGAGTGAATTAAGATGGTGATTGGGATAATTATGAAAAATGGAAAATGCAATCACCAAACAGAAACTGGATGCGATAAGATATATGATAACGCACAGACACTCGTAGACACTGAAGGTAAGCCTCTACCTCCTCGACAATGATGCCAAAATGTTATCACCAAAATTGTAGTTACCCCAAATGATAGATCCAACAGGATGGTAGAGGGGATAGGAAACCAAAGAGGTGAACCACGAGAGCCTCGATTCCCAAAAGGATTGGTTGTCACACCAATCGAGGCACCCTTCACTTTATGCTATCAAATCCAGAGATAACAAAGGGGGAGACCCTGATCTACTCATGATAGGAGAGATCTAACCAAATCACCAGATAAAGCTATCAAGATAGGGTACGTAAGGTGACAAGTATGGAACCCTAGATTTAAGGAATTAGGGTCACTATGGAGGCTTGAGAAAAATAGGACTTGACAGAGATTGATTACACACAGTGACTCGATAGTCAAATATGATTCCAAGATTCAGGTGCTAGTATAAATGATCAAATTCAACTACCTTGGGAAACGTGACCCTTAAAACAGGGAAATAGTCCCAAAGAGTGGATCTGAGAGTTAGGTATTTATAGCACAACTTGATAGAAGGAATTGACAGTGTTAAGGAAAACAAGCTCACAAACAGGGATCAAAAGATAAGAAAACCAACTCAATCAAGGAATGCGCTAGGGCTAGAAGACAAGTGCCTTGGGATTTGGTCCAATGAAGTCCTTCAACTATGACGCCTTGGAGAACCCATCTAGGGATATGCAAGAGCCTAAAAAACCATAAATGGTTTTCCAGTAAACCAATTCATTTGAGCGTGGGATTTTTTTGAAGAAATTATATGAGGGTTTTAACATTAATTGACAGATGGGTAGGAGAGAAGAATAAACTACATACCTTGCAAGCATACCTGAGCCATGGAGATGATTTCTATGATTTTGAGGATTGTTACCGCATAAATCAAATGAGACTTTGATGTGTTTCCTTGCCCACACGAATTATGTCCAGCTCCACAAATGCGCCATACTCTTCCCGTCGAACCAAGGACAACAAGATCAATTAGTTCAAAGCAAGAATGGAAGAAATACAAATGATGAACATGATAAAAAAGAGTAAGAGGTACAAAGACAATGATACTCCCTGTAATCGAAGAAGAGAAAAGAAAGGAGCAGGGTGAGTCTCCCCAACCAATGTGCCCTCCTCACCAAATCGACTTCTTCAGCTGTAGATAAAACATGGAGAAAATATGTGCAAATATAATCACCAATACCCTCAATGAAAAGGAATTATATTTTCAATCAACACCAATAACATCCAAATCCAGAGCACAAGTATTTGCAAAGATATATTTTATTCCAGAAGCAAAGAGCCAAAAGTTCCTTTACAATGAGAGGGTCTCTCCTTTAAATAGCAATAGGAGAGACCAAAACCCTAACCAAATTTTAAATGGATGGATAATATTAAAAGATATATAAGTGATAATCTATGGTTTAGATGAGCTCAATAAATAAAGTACATGGATCAACTCCAAAACATAAGAAACCCACTAGTCAACTTGCCCTAGGGAGGACATCCTCATAAAATGACTAGGAAAATATAACATGAAGCTCATGGTGGGTCTAGGGGGAAACATATATGCTCCCTAGTGTGTCCCCATGGCACAATAACCATCAAATATATCATCAAAGTGTAAAATCATTCCCAATAGGGAAAGTTGCGTGCCTCCAAAGACACCAAAAAACCATGAAAATGTGCCTGAGAAAGATGTGTGGTCCGCATTGACTGCTGCAAATTCTGTGGAAGGTTTGGGAGACATCATACACATCATAAAAAACCATTCTATTCCATTTCCTTTCCTCATTATCCAAAATCGATTTCCTCTGTAACCAATTTTACCATTTTTTATGCCTCTGTAAATCACCTGAAAAATATAAAAATGCCTGCAACTTTCTTCCTGGTCACCCAAGGCCAAATCTGACTACACCAACATGTCTGGGAGTATAATAATATTTTAAAAACAAGTGGCTACACTCCATACTCCCTCTGTAGTGCCATAGGTGAACCAATCAAATCATGAAACTGCTTTGACAGGACATTTTTAATGGCAATTCTACACTAAAGTGATAAACTGAGAGAAATCCTAGCTGAAACTGCCTGGAAATGAAAACTGACTGTCCCGATGGACTCAGAGACCAAATGCACTAGATATGCATAGTCATACACCACATGGATGACTGCATAATCATAAAATATCAATACCATGCCTGAACAATATAAAAATAATAATAATCTACAAATGATCAAAATCATAAAATACCACAGATCACTATTTGAACCTGTAACTGCTGCATGGAACCATCTGGTGACCAATAATAGACCACATATAATCAATAGCTATCATCCAGGGTCTAACTCATCTCATGTCCTGTGGTTGACATTGGTCAAACTGACCCATAATATGATCCAAACAATAAACATCAAAGTGCTGCAAGTGTATTTGGTTAAAGCATGTTTCATTAATCATTCCAATATCAATACAAACATAAAGTAATTATTTCACTAGCGATATTAGACAAGATATTCAAGATTTTCAATAATAATAATAGCTCAAACGAGAACCTCAAGGCTATACTCACTTCCTGGCTGTGATCAATTTGCTAGTGATGGGCGAGGGTGGATAAATGCAAGGCTAGGCTAAGGGATGAATGTACTGACTCAACACTGTGACACTTTGGAAGTAGGAAAGGGGATACACACTAAAGCATATTCTGGACAAGCAATAAAACAGGGGATGGCAGTGTCTCACAAATGGATAAGCTGTTTGGGAAGTGCTTATTCAACCTTGACAGATGTCTACAACTCGCATCCAAGCTGATACAGCTCCATGAGGATCTTTTCTAAAGCCACCATGACTAGGTGCTAGGCAAGCCGTAACTCAAGACTCTAGGGGACACTTAGAATTAGCTGTCCCTTGCTCCATCTCATATCACAACCCGCATGCTAATGAGGAATAAATCATTATAGTATAAGGACAACAGATCATTAGATATACAATACCACTTTTTTTGGGCCTTTCATTCATTTCCATAGCCTTAGTCCGTATGTGTTGAGAAACACATTCTTGGATTTCATTTCATTAGGGTTTTTGATCTCTGTGTGTGTTGAAAAACACGTTCTTGGATTTACATTTCAACATTCCTTTCATTCACATGTGTTGAAAAACACATTCTAGAATGGGATTTCATTTAAGATATACAATAAAGTTTCCAAATACATGTAATGATGGTAGGACTATCTGTTTTAGGTCTAGGCAACACAACTTAGGAAACTCAGAGCTGAGACACAAAGTAAACAGGGAAGTTCATCCAACAAAGAGGCTAGAGTGGGGGGAATTCCTCCATATCACAGGTCAAGTAGTAAGTGAAGGGAAAAACCATAACTGGAAGGTAGCGGATGGATGGAGATAGTGAAAGTGATGCCAACACTAGCAAACCAAATAATGGTGGGAATCATCACATCCATTCTCCTAGGAGGGTAAAACCAATGAGTATAGAAAAGAACTTCATAATTCTGAACAAGACACTAGATAAATGCATAATAAAAACCAAGTCCAATATATATATATATATAGATCATGATACTAAATGCTTAGACATGCTACTAGAATGACCAGAAAAGCAATATAAACCAATACACAAGATAATACTTGATGGATCATATACCTGTGCAAACCATCTGAACCATCATCTGTATGTTGGGAACCTGCTGCTGCAACTCTGGGCACTGCATACTACTCTATATGGAAAAAAGGCTACATCGATCATTAAATCTGAGTTTCCTAAGACTCAGTCATGGAAAAGGAATATACTGTCTGCTCATAATCATAGTAGTGATCCAAAAATAGATGCTCATCTCAAGCATCTCTGTGTAAAGGACTAGCTGAAAAATGTACTGGAATCTGGAATAATGTATTGTAGCCCCAACTAATATAAATGTGATAACATGTCTCATATATGATAATGGAGGTGAATACTGCAACAAGGAGTTTGATAGTTACTGTTCATACCACGGGATTCGTAGAGAGAAGACAGTCTCATGAACACCACAATAAAATAGTGTGTCAGAAAGGATGAATAGGATGATCATGGAACGTGCAAGGTGTATGAGATTGCATGTAGGGTTTCCCTTACAGTTTTGGGAAGATGTTGTAGATACTGTTGTTTACTTAATAAATAGAGGGACTTCAAGCGCTTTGGATGATGGGATTCCAGAGGAGGTATGGACAGATAAGAAGGTAAACTACTCATTTTTTGAGAACTTTTGGTTGTGAATCATTTGTCCGTATTGATAAAGAAAATAGAACAAAGCTTCAGGATAAATCTAAGAAATGTACCTTTATTGGATATGAGGTTGATGATTTTGGTTATCGCTTGTGGGATTATGAAAATAACAAAAAATTTAGGAGTAGAGATGTGGTATTCAATGAAAATGTCATGTATAAAGATCTGTTGCAGGGAAAGAAACATGTAAAGGAAAACATAGAGTACATAGTGCTTGGTGAAATAAAAGAAAATGAAGTTCCAAAGTTGCCGAAAAATCAAGAACAACAACAGATACATCAAACTCCCACAAGTGTTAGAAGATATACTAGGTCAAGTAGACCTACAGAACGATACTCTCCTCACCGTATTATTTATTGATGACTGACTCTGGTGAATCAGAATGTTATGAAGAAGCAATGTAGGTGGAAACTAGAAAGAAGTGGGAACAAGGCATGAATGAGGAGATGGACTCATTGGTAAGAAACCAGACTTGGGATTTGGTTAAGTTTCCTGCAGGTAAAAGAGCATTGCAGAATAAATGAATTTACATGTTGAAGGGAGAAAATGGAGGAAATAAGTGGTACAAGTCCATACTTCTTGTAAAGGGGTTTGCACAAAAGAAAAGTATATATTGTAATGAAATATTTTCTCCTGTTGTTAAAATGAATTCAATTAGAAATATTTTGCACAAAAGAAAAGTATATATTGTAATGAAATATTTTCTCCTGTTGTTAAAATGAATTCAATTAGAAATATTTTAAGTCTAGTGGCAGTAGAAGATTTGCATATTGAACACTTAGATGTAAAAACAACCTTTCTCCACGGGGATTTGGAGGAAGAGATTTATATAATTTAGCAGCCACAGGGGTATAAGGTCAAAGGGAAGGATACTTTAGTATGCATGTTGAAGAAGAGATTGTATGGCATGAATAAATTTCCAAGGAAGTGGTATTTCAAATTTGACAGATTTATGACAGAACATGGTTATAGTAGATGTCATTCTGACCATTGTGTTTATTTCAAGAGGCTAGATAATGGAAGATGTATTATCTTGTTATTGTATGTGGATGCCATGGTTATTGCATGCTCTAACATGCAGGATATAAATGTGCTAAAAAAGAACTTAGCTAATTCATTTGTGATGAAGGATTTGGGTGATGCAAAGCAAATCCTTGGTATGAGAATAACAAGAGACGTGAAAAATTGCAAATTGACATTGTCTCAGGGTGAGTACATAGAAAATGTGTTGGATATGTTTAGAATGCAGAATGCAAAACTAGTTAGTACACCTTTTGTAACGTTCCTTGACCTCCCAAGTGGCCTTCATAGGCCATGGGAGAGCCTTATGTTTCTTCTTTTTTTCTTCCAAATTCATCCATATCTTACACAACCGCAATGGGATCGGATCCGCAATCCACCATTGCGGTCTGCAATCCGCCTTTCCGAGTTCCACAGACCACATGCGGAACTTGGAAGTCGGATTGTCAAATCCAACTTTCCATCGAAATGCGCTTCGGACTCCCGCAATCCGCATGCGGAAGTTGGTAGTCAGAAGCCAAATTTGGCCCTGAAAATTGTCCGTCTGACTTCCGTTGTTCCATAATATGCATGTAGATCTCAGAAATCGGGTCCCTCCATTGCTATCCCAAAATTCATCTCCTGCAATCCACATTCCGCATTGCGGATGCGGAAATACGGATTCCCATAATCCAATTCTCGGGATATTTTACATCATGCAGTCCACATTCCTCATTCCGCATTGCAGATGCGGAATTCCATTCGCCCCAATGGTTTATCCCCGACTTCCACAATCCACAATCTACATTGCGGATGTGGAAAGGTCCTTGCGGAAGCAAGAGAGTCAGGACCAAAGACCCCTATTCCAACAAGCTTCTAGAGAAAACTTCCAAGGGTCATAACTCCCTCATCCTTGGTCCAAATGGGACAAGGTTGGTACCGTGGAAAAGCTCTTGGAGATCTCTATCCAATTGTGACATATATACCCCATATGAGCACTCTAACCATGCCAGTATTCCAACTTAATTTTTGTTCATAACTCGACCTAAGTGTCCTTGTCCTTTTGCTAGGGATTTTGCCTCCTTCCTGCCATGACGTCTCCCCTCACTTGACCCACAGAGGGGGTCTGAAACACATAAGAGGCTATTCCCTTCCTTCTCCAAGACTAGGTGAAGTCAAGCCATCCCTTTTAAGGATGAATACAATGCATAAACAACATACAAAATGAACTAAGATAATCATTACACCCACCGCTTGCAGGTGTTAGTCATACATCACATTCATGCCAATGATGAAGTATTCAACATGCATTTAATCTCATAGTCAAGTCTCTACCTATCTTCCTAATGAGTAGGATCATGAAATCATCCATTCATTAGTCTAGGGCATGACAAGCATAACCATACAAAGGGTGCATGCAACTAGGTTTAACCAATACACCTACCACATGCAATATTTATAATGTATTAAACTCATGCAAATGAATGAGGAATCCAACATTATCTCAACCTTCTACTCAGGATTATCCATAGTATACCTATTGCTCACATTCATATAAACATCCATTCAACAACTTAAACAAAACAAGCATAATATAACACATGAAAGATCAACATTCACTCCACAGGAACACTTATCTTTGGATCTTGAAGTTTCCCAAGCAACTGGCTAAGTGAGAGAAACGTTCCACCCAACCGTAGGTCCCTATCCAGCCTATACTCTTTCAGTTGAGAGACCGCCCCCGAGCTAGGTTATGTATCCACTAAGGTGGGCTAACTAGGCTATTTTTGTAGCAGTTGTTCTTGGAGCATAATGTCCACCGCATAACCCTCATTGCATTTCCTTAGTAATGGTTTTTGATTCTTCAGGATTTACACATTTTAAAATAATTCCATCAGGGTTTCTCCAACCAGGGCCATCTTGCATTAAGACATACTTCTCAGCCTTCAACCTTAAGGCCCTTCTCTGATGGTCAATCAAATAATCAAGACAAGACAGATTTCTTAGAAAATAGATGATGTCTTTATACCACTCATGTTCTTCATCAATATGTAAGATACAACGTTTCTGTTCACTAACAATATTAACTGCACTACCATTTCCTCTCTCAGTTAAAATTTGAGCCAAACCTTGTCCTTTCACAATTTTGATGGGTTTAATTTCCAAATCATATTCTTGGATTCGTGAAATCCAATTCCCTCTAAAACCTGTACCATCTGCTTGTGATAAAACATCCTTTACTGCTTGGTATGGCACATACGCTTTAATTTTGGAATATACAACATAAGTTATAGAATGTTTTAAGGCTTTGACCAAGGCATAAGCTTGTTTTTCAGTAATGGTATATTTTAACTCAACATCTCACAAATTTTTACTCATGAAAGCTATAGTTTGTTCATGGTTTTCATTGTTCTTTTGCAACAATACTCTAGCAATGGTATCTTCAGATGTGTACGAATAGATTAAGAATTCCTTGCTGTAATCAGGGCACACTAAGACGGGAGCAGTTGAAATAGATTTATTTAGTTTGGTAAAAGATAATTCATAGGTTTGATCCCAAACGAATTTCACGTCCTTCTTTAAAAGAGCATTTAGAGGCTTGGCTAATTCTGCTAGGTTTGGAATAAATATTCAAACAAAGTTTATTTTTCCCAAGAAAGATTGAAGGGAGGCAACATTATGCGGTGCAAGAATGGCATTAATGGCTTGGACACATTCAGGGTCAATTCTAATTCCTTCCTTGGACACAATATGTCCCAAGAGTTTACCTTCATCTATTCCAAAAGTGGACCTCTCTGGATTTAGAGATATACCAAACTTCCTACGCTGATCAAAAACTTTCCTTAAATGTTTTACATGATCATCCCCTTCTTTGGAGAAAACTGTTAAGTCATCTTGATAAATAGCAATGATTTTTCCAATGAGATCACTAAATGCTTGATCCATAGCTCTTTGAAAACTTGATCCAGGATTTAACAACCCAAAAGGCATCCATATATACTCGTAAGTTCCCCAAGGAATTGTGAAGGTTGTCTTTTCTCTATCTTCTTTTTTAATACGCACTTGGTTATATCCTGAGAAACCACCCAACATAGACAACATTCCAGTGCCTGTGACACTTTGCAACAAGTTTTCCATATTTGGAAAAGGGTAGTTATCTTTCAGGGAGGCTTGATTTAAATTTCTAAAATCAATGCATATCCTTATTTCTCTAGTTTTCTTCCTCACAATCACTGGATTTGACACCCAAGTAGTATGTCGAATTGGTCGTATGATTTCGGCTGCTAGCATCTTTTCAAGTTCTTTCTTAACTAAAGGAGATAATTTAGGATTTATATTCCTCAACTTTTGTCGATAAGGTTTTCCCCCTTCATTCCAGGGAATCGTATGATCGATTATAGCAGGATCAAAAGTTTTGAGATCGTCATATGTCCAACCAAAAACATCTTTATACTCCCTAATCAATTTCTCGATGGCTTTCCTCTCCTTTGGGGAAGCATTTTTTCCAATTTTAATAATCTTAGGAGCAACTGGGGATCCTATGTTAATATCTATAACCTCATCTATAGGTTCAGACCTCCTTCCTTTATACTCATCATGTTTGTTAAAGTTCTTCTCTATTGGAATTGATAGTTTCATAAAATCAACATCTTGCACAGATAAATTCTTTAATTTATCATCCAAGTCAACAGTGCAATTTTGGAAGTCATCTACATAATGTAAAAATGAAATAATTTGAGTATCATCATCAAAGATCTGCCAATGGTCATGGTTACTAGGAACATATGGTCTAAAAAAGACTTCAACTTTACAATTCTTCTCCTTAAGATAATATGGGACTTCAAAAGTACATGCTGTTACCGATAATGCATTGACCAACCCATTTTCTTCTCTTGGAACAACTCTAATTGCAAAAGTATCAAAAACCTCAATAGCATCCCACACAACATTCCTATAGTCTCTAAGTCGATTTTTCTTAGCTGCAAAATGATTTTTAACTTGGGATACAATTAAATATGAATCCCCTATAACACTCAAGCATTTCATATTTTGATAACGGGAACCCTCTAATCCCAAAAGAAACGCCTCATACTCAGCCACGTTGTTAGTGCATTCAAATTCAAGGTGGAAAGAGTATAATTTCTCTTCTCTAGAAGGTGAAGTAAGAACAACTCTAGCTCTTGTGCCATGCTGAGACTTTGCACCATCTAAATGCATCTTCCAAATTTGGCTGGGGGGAAAAGGGTGTTGTCGCGTTTCTTCCCAGTAATTTTATAACACCATATAGTTTCCAACTTCATCTGTGGGGAGTATAGCTTATTCAAAGAGATGCTCAAGAGTTTTAACATGTTCAGACATATGATTTTCATTCATTAACTTGTAAAAGGCATTTCCTCCAATAGGGATGGTTGCTTATGAGAGATCCATTTGAATATTTCCTCCTAATTTTGCTACCCATTCTCTTGACAACAACATTACCCAAACATCGGGTATATCCAACACCAGGACATTCATGCTTATTTCAATCTCAGGGTATGCTGCCA
Organism: Larix kaempferi; assembly: GCA_027924585.1. NCBI lineage: Eukaryota > Viridiplantae > Streptophyta > Pinopsida > Pinales > Pinaceae > Larix > Larix kaempferi. The sequence goes on from BSBM01000622.1 coordinate 2,500,745, forward strand.
ATTTCATCTTCAGATTCTCAATTACTCCCTTAGATGTCACGGGTCTAGAATCCATCTAACATACATTTTTAAACTTCCTTGATGGATTCAGCTCTAGCTATTCCATCACCTTAAGTGGCATGACATTGACTTCTGCTCCTGAATCTGACATGCAGTTGTGCAAGATGAATTGGTTTATTTCCAAATCCAAATAAAAGGGTGGATGACCACTGCCATTGTCAGTTACACTTTGAATCATAACGAGAGGGTCTTCCTCTATGGTTAATTATTTATGAGTTTTAGTTTTGGGATTGATTCCCAAGAATTGCGTAGCTTGACTAAATAATGAAGGAATCTTTAATAGCTCATCAAGATGCATAGGAATATTGGGCTTGGAGAAGAAGCTGCTTAGATCAACGTTTAGACTACAAGGCTTTTCTGGGCTCTTATCGTTTGTTTTCAATCCCAATAAACTCATTACTTACATTCTAACAGAAGGGATGACTATTAATTCTTTCAAAGATACCATGACCGATGACCCATAAAGTTTTCCTAATATATTTGTACTCAAATTCTCTTGCACTATGGGAAAAGTTTCTTTGCTGGGCATGCTTAATTGTTTTCTTTGAATTGTTTCCTTGTTCTCAAATCTAGTAAGGGTTGGATTCATTTCCCTTTTCACATCTTGAGATGCCATCTTTCGAGATTGGTCTTTATTCTTTAATATACCCTTAGGAGGAGAATTAGAAGATGCAATGGAGCCTTATGAATGATTTTTCTTTGCTCGGAAGAGCTCTCCCTTACAAGAGGTTTGTTATTATCTTGATTTTTCAAATTACTTTTGAATTGAGATCTTGTTACTACCTGGCTATCTGAGGGATTCCTCATAGGCCTAATTTGAGGATAAACAGTAGTATACAAATTCTCAAATAGTTTATTGAGATGTTCATCACGCCTCTTATTTTCTTGTTGTTGATTCAAAACTAAACCATACAAACTTTGTATTAACTTAATCATTTCAATCATCATTTTCATGGTCATTGCGGTCTCATAATCAGTTTCTTTAAGGTAAGGCATGATTTAAGGATTTAATATTTATGCGTTGGATTCGATCCTCAGTAGTCACGGGGTGGAGTCGCCAGGTGAATCACAAAAGTAACTCACCGAAATGATAAATGTCGTAGGAGAGGTGAGATGAGTGAATTAAGATGGTGATTGGGATAATTATAAAAAATGGAAAATGCAATCACCAAATAGAAATCAGATGCGATAAGATATATGATAACGCACAAACACTCACAGACACCAAAGGTAAGCCTCTACCTCCTCGACAACGGTGCCAAAATGTTATCACCAAAATTGTAGTTTCCCCAAATGATAGATCCAACAAGATGGTAGAGGGGATAGGAAACCAAAGAGGTGAACCGCGAGAGCCTCAATTCCCAAAAGGATTGGTTGTCACGCCAATCGAGGCACCCTTTGCTTTATGCTATCAATCCAGAGATAACAAAGGGGGAGACCCTGATCTACTCATGACAGGAGAGATCTAACTAGGTCAACAGATAAAGCTATCAAGATAGGGTACGTAAGGTCACAGGTATGGAACCCTAGATTTAAGGAATTAAGATCACTTTGGAGGCTTAAGAAAAGTAGTTCTTGACAAAGATTGATTACACACAGTGACTTGATAATCAAATATGATTCTAGGATTCAGGTGCTAGTATAAATGATCAAATTCAACTTCCTTGGGAAACGTGACCCTTAAAATAGGGAAACTGTCCCAAAGAGTGGATTTGAGAGTTAGGTATTTCTAGCACATCTTGATAGAAGGAATTGACAGTGTTAAGGAAAACAAGCTCACAAACAGGGATCAAAAGACAAGTAAACTAGCTCAATCAGGGAATGCGCAAGGGCTAGAAGACAAGTGCCTCGGGATTTTGTCCAATGAAGTCCTCCAACTATGACGCCTTGAAGAACCCACCTAGGGATATGCAAGAGCCTAAAAACCCATAAATGGTTTGCCAGTAAACCAATTCATTTGAGCCAGGTATTTTTTCAAAGAAATTATACGAGGGTTTTAACATTAACTGACAGATGGGTAGGAGAGAAGAATAAACTACAAACCTTGCAAGTGTACCTGAGTCATGGAGATGATTGCTATGGTGTTGATGATTATTACTGCATAAATCAAATGAGAGTTTGATGCGTTTCCTTACCCACACAAATTATTTTCAGCTCCACAAATGCGCCCTCCTCTTCTCGTCGAACCAATGACAACAATATCAATCAGTTTGAAGAAAGAATGGAAGAAATACAATGAACATGATAAAAAAGAGTAAGAGGTACGAAGACAATGATACTCCCTGTAATCGATGAAGAGAAAAGAAAGGAGCAGGGTGAGTCTCCCCAGCCAATGTGCCCTCCTCACCAAATTGAATTCTTCACCTATAGATAAATCATGGAGAAAATATGTGCAAATATAATCACCAACACCCTCAGTGCAAAGGAATAACAGTTTCAATCAACACCAATAACATCCAAATCTAGAGCACAAGTATTTGCAAAGATATATTTTATTCTAGAAGCCAATTGCCAAAAGTTCCTTTACAATGAGAGGGTCTCTCCTTTAAATAGCAATAGAAGAGACCAGAACCCTAACCACCTTTTAAATTGATGGATAATATTAAAAGATACATAAGTGATAATCTACGTTTTAGATGAGCTCAATAAATAAAGTACATGGATCAACTCCAAAACATAAGAAACCCACTAGTCAAATCGCCCTAGGGAGGACATCCTCATAAAATGACTAGGAAAATTTAACATGAAGCTCATGGTGGGTCTAGGGGGAAACATATATGCTCCCTAGTGTGTCCCCATGGAACAATAACCATCAAATAGATCATCAAAGTGTAAAATCATGCCCAAAAGGGAAAGTCGCGTGCCTCCAAAGACAACATAAAACCATAAAAATGTGCCCGAGAAAGATGTTTGCTCCCCATTGACTACTGCAACTTCCGTGGAAGGTGTGGGAGACATCATACACATCATCAAAACCATTCCTATTCCATTTACTTGCCTCATTATCCCAAATCGCTTTCCTATGTAATCAATTTTACCATTTTTTATGCCTCTGTAAATCACCTAAAAAATAAAAAAATGCCTGTAACTCACTTCCTGATCATCCAAGGCCAAATATGACTACACCAAAATGTCTAGGAGTATAATAATAGACTTAAAACAAGTGGCTACACTCCATACTCCCTCTGTAGCGCCATAGATGAACCAATCAAATCATGAAACTGCTATGACCGGGCATTTTTAATGGCAATTCTGCACTGAAGTGATAAACTGAGAGAAATCCCAACTGAAACTGCCTGGAACTGAAAAATGACTATCCCAATGGACCCAGAGAGACCAAATGCACTAGAGATGCATACTCATACACCACATGGATGACTGCATAATCATAAAATATCAATACCATGCCTGAACAATATACAAATAATAATAATCTACAAATGATCAAAACCATAGAAGTACCACAGATCACTATTTGAACCTGTAACTATTGCATGGAACCATCTGGTGACCAATAATAGACCACATATCATCAATAGCTATCATCTAGGGTCTAACTCATCTCATGTCCTATGGTTGAATTTGGTCAAACTTGGTTTGACCAAGTCAAACTGACCATAATATGATCCAAACAATACAGATTAAAGTGCTGCAAGTGTATTTGGTTAAAGCATGTTTCATTAATCATTCCAATATCAATATAAACATAAAGTAATCATTCCAATAGCAATCATAGACCACATATCATCAATAGCTATCATCCAGGGTCTAACTCATCTCATGTCCTGTGGTTGACTTTGGTCAAACTGGGTTTGACCAAGTTAAACTGACCCATAATATGATCCAAACAATAAACATTAAAGTGTTGCAAGTGTATTTGGTTAAAGCATGTTTCATTAATCATTCCAATAGCAATATAAACATAAAGTAATCATTTCAATGGCGATCTAAAACAAGATATTCAAGATTTTCAATAATACTAATAGCTCAGACTAGAACCTCAAGGCTATACTCACTTCATGGCTGTGATCAATTTGCTAGTTATGGGTGAGGGTGGATAAATGCAAGGCTAGGCTAAGGGATGATTGTACTGACTCAACACTGTGACACTTTGGAAGTAGGAAAGGGGATACACACTAAAGCATATGATGGACAAGCAATAACACAGGGGATGGCAGTGTCTCACAAATGGATAAGCTGTTTGGGAAGTGCTTATTCAACCTTGACAGATGTCTACAACTCGCATCCAAGCTGATACAAATCTGTGAGGATATTTTCTAAAGAATCCATGACCAGATGCTAGGAAAACCATAACTCAAGACTCTAGGGGACACTTAGAATTAGCTGTCCCTTGCTCCATCTCATATCACAACCCGCAGGCTAATGAGGAATAAATCATTACAGTATAAGGCCAACAGATCATTAGATATAACATACCACTTCTTTTTGGGCCTTTCATTCATTTCCATAGCCTTAGTCCTTATGTGTTGAGAAACACATTCTTGGATTTCATTTCATTAGGATTTTTGATCCATGTGTGTTGAAAAACACATTCTTGGATTTACATTTCAACATGCCTTTAATTCACGTGTGTTGAAATACACATTCTAGAATGGGATTTCATTTAAGATATACAATAAATTTTTCAGATACATGTAATGCTGGTAGTACTATATGTTTCAGGTCTGGCCAACACAACTTAGGCAACTCAGAGCCAAGACACAAAGTAAATAGGGAAGCTCATCCAACAAAGAGGCTAGAGTGGGGGGAATTCCTCCATATCATAGGTCAAGTAGTAAGTGAAGGTAAAAACCATAACTGGAAGGTAGCGGATGGATGGAGATAGTGAAAATTATGCCAACACTAGCAAACCAAAATGGTGGGAATGGTCACATCCATTCTCCTAAGAGGGTAAAACCAATGAGTATAGACAAGAACTTCATAATTCTGAACAAGACACTAGATAAATGCATAATAATAACCAAGTCCAATATATATATATATATATATATATATATGATCGCCAAATCATGATACTAAATGCTTAGACATGCTTCTAGAATGACCAGAAAAGCAATATAAACCAATACACAAGATAATACCTGTTGGATCATATACCTGTGCAAACCATCTGAATCATCATCTGTCTGCTGGGAACCTGCTGCTGCAACTCTGGGCACCGCATACTACTCTGTATGGAAAAATGGCTACATCGATCATCAAATCTGAGTTTCCCGAGACTCAGTCATGGAAAAGGAGTATACTATCTGCTCATAATCATAGGAGTGATCCAAAAATAGATGCTCATCTCAAGCATCTAACTGTAAAGGACTAGTTGAAAAATGTACTGGAATCTGGAATAATTTATTGTAGCCCCAACTAATATAAATGTGATAACAAGTCTCATATATGATAATGGAGGTGAATACTGCAACAAGGAGTTTGATAGTTACTGTTCATACCATGGGATTCATAGAGAGAAGACAAACCCATGAACACCACAATAAAATGGTGTGTCAAAAAGGATGAATAGGATGATCATGGAACATGCAAAGTGTATGAGATTGCATGTAAGGTTTCCCTTACAGTTTTGGGAAGATGTTGTAGATACTGTTGTTTACTAGTAAATAGAGGGACTTCAAGCACTTTGGATGATGGGATTCCAGAGGAGGTATGGACAAGTAAAAAGGTAAACTACTCATTTTTGAGAACTTTTGGTTGTGAATCATTTGTCCATATTGATAAAGAAAATAGAACAAAGCTTCAGGCTAAATCTAAGAAATGTACCTCTATTGGATATGAGGTTGATGATTTTGGTTATCGCTTGGGGGATTATGGAAATAACAAAAACTTTAGGAGTAGAGATGTGGTATTCAATGAAAATGTCATGTATAAAGATCTGTTCCAGGGAAAGAAACATGTAAAGGAAAACATAGAGTACATAGTGCTTGATGAAATAAAAGAAAATTAAGTTCCAAAGGTGCCGAAAAATCAAGAACAACAACAGGTACGTCAAACTCCCACAAGTGGTAGAAGATCTACCAGGTCAAGTAGACCTACAGAACGATACTCTCCTCACCGTATTATTTATTGATGGATGACTTTGGTGAACTAGAATGTTATGAAGAAGCAATGCTGGTGGAAACTAGAAAGAAGTGGGAGCAAGGCATGAATGAGGAGATGGACTCATTGGTAAGAAACTAGACTTGGGATTTGGTTAAGTTGCCTGCAGGTAAAAGAGCATTGCAAAATAAATGAATTTACATGTTGAAGGGATAAAATGCAGGAAATAAGTGGTACAAGTCCATACTTGTTGTAAAGGGGTTTGCACAAAAGAAAGGTATATATTTTAATGAAATATTTTCTCCCGTTGTTAAAATGAATTCAATTAGAAGTATTTTAAGTTTAGTGGTAGCAGAAGATTTGCCTATTGAACAGTTAGATGTAAAAACAACCTTTCTCCATGGGGATTTGGAGGAAGAGATTTATATAATTTAGCAACCACAGGGGTATGAAGTCAAAGGGAGGGATAATTTAGTATGCATGTTGAAGAAGAGCTTGTATGGCATGAATAAATCTCCAAGGCAGTGGTATTTCAAATTTGACAGGTTTATGACAGAACAGGGTTATAGTAGATGTCATTTTGACCACTGTGTTTATTTCAAGAGGCTAGATAATGGAAGATGTATTATCTTGTTATTGTATGTGGATGCCATGCTTATTGTAGGGTCTAACATGCAGGATATAAATGTGCTAAAAAAGAACTTAGCTAATTCATTTGTGATGAAGGATTTGGGTGATGCAAAGCAAATCCTTGGTATGAGAATAATAAGAGAAATGAAAAATCGCAAATCGACATTGTCTCGGGGTCAGTACATACAAAAGGTGTTGGATATGTTTAGAATGTAGAATGCAAAACTAGTTAGTACACCTTTTGTAACGTTCCTTGACCTCCCAAGTGGCCTTCAAAGGCCATGGGAGAGCCTTATGTTTCTTCTTTTTTTCTTCCAAATTCATCCATTTCTCACACAACCGCAATGGGCTCGGATCCGCAATCCACAATTACGGTCCGCAATCCACCTTTCTAAGTTCCTTAGTTTGCATGCGGAACTCAGAAGTCGGATTGTCAAATCTGACTTTCCATCAAAATTGCGTTTCCGACTCCCATAATCCGCATGTGGAAGTCAGAAGTCATAAGCCAAATTCGGCCTTGAAAATTTCCTGTCCGACTTCCGGTGTTCCACAATCTGCATGTAGAACTCGGAATTCGGGTCCCTCCATTGCTATCCCAAAATTCATCTCCTGCAATCCGCATTCTGCATTGCGGATGTGGAAATGCAAATTCCCATAATCCAATTGCCGAGAGATTTTACATCACGCAGTCCAAATTCCTCATTCCGCATTGTATATGCGGAATTCCATACTCCCCAATGGTTGATCCCTGACCTCCGTAATCCACAATCTGCATTACAAATGTGGAAATGTCCTTGCGGATGCGGAAGAGTCAGGACCAAAGACCCCTATTCCAGCAAGCTTCCAGAGCAAACTTCCAAGGGTCATAACTCCCTCATCCTTGGTCCAAATGGGACAAGGTTGGTACCGTCGGAAAGCTCTTGGAGATATCTATTGAATTGTTAAATATATACCCCATATGAGCACTCTATCCATGCCAATTTTCCAACTTAATTTCTGTTCATAACTCGACCTAAGTGTCCTTGTCCTTTTGCCAGGGATTTTTCCTCCTTCCTGCCATGACTTCTCCCCTCACTTGACCCACAGAGGGGGTCTGAAACACATAAGAGGCTATTCCCTTCCTTCTCCAAGACTAGGTGAAGTCAAGCCATCCCTTTTAAGGATGAATACAATGCATAAACAACATACAAAATGAACTAAGATAATCATTACACCCACCGCCTGCAGGTGTTAGTCATACATCACATTCATGCCAATGATGAAGTATTCAACATGTATTCATTCTCATAGTCAAGTCTCTACCTATCTTCCTAATGAGTAGGCTCATGAAATCATCCATTCATTAGTCTAGGGCATGACAATCATAACCATACAAAGGGTGCATGAAACTAGGTTTAACCAATACATCTACCACATGCAAGATTTATAATGCATTAAACTCATGCAAATGAATGAGGCATCCAACATGATCTCAACCTTCTATTCAGGATTATCCATAGTATACCTATTGATCACATTCATATAAACATCCATTCAACAACTTAAACAAAACAAACATATTATAACACATGAAAGATCAACATTCACTCCACAGGAACACTTATCTATGGATCTTGAAGTTGCCCAAGCAACTGGCCAAGTGAGAGAAACGTTCCACGCAACCTCAGGTGTCTGTCCATCCTATACTCTTTGAGCTGAGAGACCACCCCCGAGCTAGGCTATGTATCCACTAAGGAGGGATAACTAGGCTCTCTAATGGTCAAGGTCCACTCCAATGCTTATACAACCTACAGTTTGGTTTATCAAGCATACAAAGAAACACGGAGGATGGTGCTAAGCGAGTGAGCTCAACCACAGAACTACAAGCATCTCAACACTCAACAGACATGGCACCTTCATTATCTACCTCACCAACACAAGGAAGGCCCTCTTCTCTGCTGCACAGTACCTCAAGGCCCCTTCCTTTCTAGTGCTATTCAGGGTGGGCATAGAAAGTTCCAATTGCTAGTTCTATGATATTACAGCCTTCACTACGTTTATCAAGCATTCCAACTCTAAATATGACCTTCTATCTCTGTTAAACAAGTTGGGTTCTTCACAGGGTTGCGGATTCGACTCTGTCCCGCAACTCGACTCTCTGCACACCGATTCCAATCTTCCCATGGCTTCGTCAATATGTTAATGCTCTGTAACTCCTTTTAGGGTTTTGTTACAAGGAATTCATCCATAAATAATGCATCCGCACAGGGTTTTCTATGGCACTTGGCTCCATAATTTTGTTTTTTTTTCCAGAATCACGTTTTTCCTTCTCTATTTCACGACTGGGCTCTGTAACTCATGCTCCCCAAAATTATGGGTAGCAATAGCATAACATAACAGGGTTTTCAGATTCTCAGATGATGGAATGGCTTCCAGGGCGAATGGGAAGAACCCCACTTTCAGATCTCAGGGTCATTTTATCCTCAATCAAATCTTTGTACCGAGCTTCCTTCCCCAACTTTTGTAGCCAAATTCTATGTCAGTGTGGGGAATCAATTCAGTTTCTCCTGTACAGGTGGAAGCATTGTTTCCCATCCCATAACCCCCTCACCTCTCCCTAGTGGATACCATATCCCCTTCGCATTAGCTGTCTCACTTAGCCATTTTTTTGGGTATTTCATTACAATATTAAATATTTACATCAACTACAATATCTCATGGCTTAATAGCACATGAATAGTTCGAATGTCAAATACTTGCCTATGCAAACAAACCTTAAGAATCCACTAGTGGGGCGTTGGACTTGAGCTCCACACTAGGGAAAACACACATTGCATATACACAATATTTACATTGAAGCCAATAAATACTAAGACAAGGTAGGGGTATTACACCTTTGGCTATCCATTTCAAACTAAGTAAGGAGAGGTGTCACAAGACACAAGAAGAGTTACAATACATGTCCAAGGTTCCCTATTCATTAACAGTTAGCAACTTGATATATTCCATGGTGTGCACAAGGCCAGATATTGCACATGCAGTGGGAGTTGTGAGCAGGTATATGAACAATATAGGTAAAGAACATTTGAAGGCAGTACAATGTATTCTCAGGTATATGAAAGGTACTACCACTCGTACATTATGTTTTGGAGGTTCATACATTGTTCTACATGGATATGTTGATGCATATATGGCATGCGATAAATATAGTAGGAGAAGCACCACATCGTATGTTTTTACTGTAGGTGGAACAACAGTAAGTTGGATTTCGAAACTGTAAAAGGTTGTTTCACTTTCAGTAAGAGAAGCAAAGTATGTTGTTGCTATAGAGGCTAGTAAAGAGATGATTTGGTTACAAAGGTTCATGGAGGAATTGGGTAAGAAATAGGAGAATAGAAGGTTGTATAGTGAAAACCAGAGTGCCATTCATCTTGCAAAGAATTCAACTTTCGATTCTAAGACTAAACATATACAACTCAAGTACCATTTCATACGATCTGGTTTAGAAGATGAACTGTTGAAGTTGGAAAAGATACATACTAGCCAGAATCCTGCAAACATGTTGAAAAAGGTAGTAACCAGAGAGAAAATGAGTTCCTGCTCAATTTAAATTGGCCTTCAAGCATGAAGGTGAAGATGAGAAATTTTCTAGGTCCAAGGTTCAGAGCATATTCTAACAAGTGCAACAACGGTGGAGTTTTTGTGATTAGTCTCCAAGTGGGAGATTGTTGGTTGTGGAGCCTAATTTTCTTGATTTAGAGATGTTGTTCAACCGTGTTTATACCCTAGTTTTTATATGCTGTGCAGGTGGAATGTACACTCATCCCAACAGGGGGGTGTGGGGGGGATCCCCCCCGTAAGGGGATCCCTGGGGGTGGGGTTGTTTTTTGGCAAACATTTTACGGTCCCATAGTATTGGGTAGCCCGTGGTATTTTCCCATGGTAATTCCCCTTTAAAAGGAAGACATTGTTATACGACTGTGTATTGTATGGTATTGTATTGTACTATGAGAGAGTTTGTGAGAGAGTGAAGAGGAAGTTGTGACATATGTGATGTAGGTTGTATCCCTTCATTTTGTTGGATGGTATAATAAAAAGTACTAGAAATTTATGTGTGAATGTATCCCATCTTGGGTGAACCACATTATATTGGTGTATCTATTAAACTGTGTATATGTGCTTTATGTTTGCATCTTGTTTATTATTATTGCTTTGGATCCTATTTATATAACACGGTTGGTGCAGGTGGGGTCGCGGTTGAAGGTGGTGTCGTCGACAGGGGAAGGGTTTTCAACGGGGCTAGATTACTCATTGGGGCCAAAGTACTCGACGAGGATAGAGTACTTGAATGGGCCAAAGTACTTGATGAGTTGGTTTCTATGGGGATTGACGACAAGGCACCTAGTGGGTGTACTTCTTCAGCTATGGTCGATGTGATGGTGGACTGAGCAAAAATTGTTGTACTAGGTGACATAGAGGTTTGTCTTTGTGGGACTGTTTTAATGGACGGAAAGGGAGTATAAGTTTTGAGTGATTTTGATACTAAATGATGGTTGGGTATTTGGGTATTTTGAGGGGGTGAGTGTAGTTGGGATGGAGGCACCAAAAATTTGACGACATGATTTTCTATAACTAGCTGCTTCCAATTAGGGACAAGTTGAGGTAGCTTGGAAAGGAATGCACTCATTTTCAGTGTTATCTGCGGTGGCAAATATGCTAGATGCGTGGAAAATTATTCTTCAATATAGGTTGGTGAAATGGGTGGGGAATTGTTGGGGACCGAAATAGGGACATCGGCTTGGGAATGCATATTAAGATTTAGTTTTTCAGTGCAAAAGGAATAGGTGTTACCTTCGTTTCGACAACTTTCATCATTAGATTCTTTTCAATCTACTGTTCAATTGTAACATGGTTCCATGTAGCTGCTGATATGACTTCTTGTGCTTCATCACGAAGTTCTTCTAGCTCATCTTTTGTAGGCATATTGAGTACCTGTTTTATTTTAATTGATTGTTTGGATGAAGTTGACTTGAAGGTTTGCTTCATAGTAAAAATATTCATAGTAAAAATATTCTCGGTTACCTGATCAAGCTTCTCTTTGAATGTGTCTAGATCTGAATACTCTTCTGCTGGTTTTCATCTTCTTTAATTGTCTCTTCATATGATGCTTCTTCTCTTGATGGTTTCTGACTTGTTGATGGTACAATGGCATGTGGGTTTGTTTTGACAATGTCATCCTCAGGTGCGAAAATCATCAGGTATATCTTTGCTTCATATTGGTCTTCTTTTTCTCTGTCAATAAGTGGTTCGGTTATGTTGACAAGTTTTCTCCAAGCAAAGTCTGGAATATGCAAGACTTCATTTGAATACAGTGATATGTCTGCAAATATGTCTTGGATTGTTGGGTACTAATCTAGCTAAGATGGATTTCCATACTTCCCTTCCATGAACAAGAAATTGGTATGATCCAGCTCTAACTGAATGTGTGCTGTCGATGGAAGACTTTGGCGGAATTGCTAGGGAACTCTCCAGTGGAAACAATTATTTTTCAATACCTCAAACCAATTCTCCAACCATATATTGGTGACATTTGTGCCTTTTTAACATCCTTTTGGTGAAAAAGCCATGAAGTTTTGGATGAGGGGTGGGGAAGTCTTGGTGAAGTTGGGGTTGCCGACAGGTGGGATATTGGACATTGCTATCCAGATTAAGAGTGATGGGAAATGGATTGCTTGTCCTATTTCCTGTGATTTATCATAGTTTATCCTAACAACCAAGGATAAATACTCATCCTAGTTGTATATTTTTCCATCTTTTTCTACAACTTTTACTGCTTCCAATATTTCTAATTTTATATTGGATGGATGACCGAATCTAGTCAAATGGATGGATATAATAATAACAACAAATTTAAAGACCGAGTAAATGATCTTACTAATAATGAGTCCCTTTGGATTCTTCCCTTGTGGTTTTCTAGTCAATTCTTGGACCAGTGCTAATGGATTGTTGCATACTAGTACTACTGGTCCCTTCCTGGGTAGACCAGTGATGTGTGCAATGAGGGAGTCATTTATTTCTTATAGCTCATCGAACCACAACTTACCGTCGTGGTATTTGATAAAAATGTATTTAGTGATGACTTCTTTCGAATTGTCGAAGTTGTAAAGAAGGGGTGCATTGAGGTAGTGTTGAATTTGTGTTGTAGCAAGGTTCTCTGTTTCTTCTATCCATTTTTGATATCTAATCCCCCATTCCTAGAGATTAACTCAATGCAATTTCCATATGTGCCCATTTGTGCGAAAGTTTTTGATTATGTTGAGTCTGGATTCTAGCGGCATCATAGTGGCTTCTTATTATTAGAGGATAAGCTTTTCTACTGATATGGTTGTTCTAGTGATTGTTGTTTATTTCTTGGGTTCCATTTCATCAAGAAACCGAGTTGAAAATATTGGGCTTTGTGGTTTTAGTGGAATCATTGATAGTTGTTCTGCTTGTTCAACCCCGCGAGAAGAGTGTTACCATCTTTCTTCATGGTGGATTTTTATAGGTGCGACATCTAGTGAGTATTTAATATGAGTAGGTGATCTCATTAAATACGAAGTTCATGGTGGAAATATAGTTTTCATGCATGGGGAAACTTGTGGAAAAATATTCATACTCAATCCCATTGGTTTGCGTAACGGTCGTCGGTTGTGCAAGTAACTTTGTCGGTCTCTCGTGGGTTGAGTTCTTGATCCATTGGGTGGTCTATCTTCGGGTCGTTTTCTTTGTTATGTCGACATTTTTCACTTATTTATGTTTCAATGATGCGTTCTAGGTTTTATTTGGTTGGTCTACCTTCCTACATCATCCCTTTTTACATATGTTTTCCAGTCGATCATTATTGTGTTGAATATTTTCGCATTATGCCAATATCCATGTCTCAGTTTCCTTTTTATATGTATTCTAATTTAGTTAGTTTTTAAAACCATTTCTTTTAAGATAATTAGTTGGTATATTTTATAAAGTGAATTTAATATACAAACGTTGTGCAAACCTGGGACATGGTGGTCGATTGATGGTGATACGATCATTGGTTGACCAATCTTGGTGTTATATCTTTTCAGTTGTGCTCATTTAAGGACTTCGCTAAATACTCGACCTTGTAGTGTTTTGAGCCAAACTGATCGATTGCTATGTAATTCTTCAACAATATATGGGCCTAGCCATGCAGTATGTAGCTTTTTCAGTTTTCCTTTTATCTTGCTATCATATAGTAAGACTAGATCATCGATTGAGATATGTTTTTTCTTTATGTTACGATCATGCCAGGATTTATGTTGTTGCTTTTGTATTTCTTGATGATTTATAGCTAGATGTCCGTTGGGGGTCCAACTTGTACTTATTTTTGTCTTGTTGTTTGGACATTCTATGTTGCAGACTACCCATTTTGCCACCATAATCCTTCATTTTTATCATCCCAAGTGCGTAAAGGCAATGTAATTCCATGATTAAGATTCCCTCCAGTATGTAGGGTCAATATATCATTATGTTCCTAATATTTGATGAATTTAGTAAGTTTTAGTTGTAAAAAATGGTAATTACAAGTTTTCCTTGTAATTACACGTTTTTCTAGAAAACATGTAATTGGGATTGTTCAAGATAGTTGCAGGTTTCCGAATGAAAATACGCCACTTGGATTTGGTAAAGGACACCTCCAACATGGTTCTATTTCCATTGGATCACACCCAGCTCACACGTGTGAAGTTCTAAGGCTTGGTCAAAATTCCAATCAAACCCATATTTTTAACAACAATTTTTCTAGACAACCATATTGTGCCTTGATTTGCGTGCAGATGGAGGCAAATCTAAAGATGATGAGATATGGGTTTTTTCTCAAATACCACCAAATTGAGTATAAAGCGGATGGTTTCATGAAATATTCTATAGTTTGAGGGATATGAGGGGTTCTTTAAATCAAATTTTCCCAAATTAGTAAAAACACAGATTTTGGGATTTTGAGCTAAAATTGTGAATTTCAAATTCTCCATTTGGGGATTCGATCTAATCATGTCCAATATATGAATGATGTATAAATACCTATTCATAGGTGAATAAAGGGGGATTTTTGTTGGGTTTTGAGGCTTCTATTGTAAGAAACCATTTTATTCAATAAAGAGGAGAATTGTTATTTTGCATATGCTGTGCGTAATCTTCCCGTAGTTGAGCAACTAAATTTTATTTAGCAGAGTGTTGCTGATGAGGAAGGTCCCCCTCTAATAGTAGTGCTTCTGCCTCTATTATTTGGTGTGTTCAGGTATTAATTCTTTATTTGTTAAATTATATATGTGTGGGTTTATGTATTGTGATTTACTATTATTTCATGTTTGCTTGTGTAATTTGTTTCAATAGCTTGACATTCCATGGACTGTTTAAAAAAAAAGAGATCTAATAGGACTTATACTTATTGATGCATTAGTTTAAATTCCTTTCCATTTTCTTAGGTATGATTGGTTATTATTTCTTAGTTTGGAAGTGATAATTCTTAATGTGAAATCTACAAATTGAAACAGAGTACTACATTGTTGAGTAGAGCATAAGACTGCAGAATATCAATAGTGCCTAACCTTCTACTGACACCAGTTACATATTAATAACTGAAGGGAATAACCTTTCCAATCTGATTAGAAAATATTTATTTGCAGCGAGTAATAGTCACCAATATCTATTTGTAAATGGAGTACTATGAGAGCAGTGACCTTTAAAGGAACGATGGATGCTTTTCACCTGTGGTTCTACCTGAGATCAACATAGATATTCTTTGATAATTTACTCTTGAAAATTGCAAACTTGATTTAAGGTTTTCAACATGTGTGTATTTTCTTTTGAAACTTGAAGAATTCTCTCAAAGACACTCTGGCTAGTTAGTGATTGGATGTTGGAAATGTAGTATTGAGTAGCACATGATCATAGATTATGGGCACGTGTTAACACCTGTAGCCAAGACCTATCCCCAATAGTAAAATAAAGAACTAATGAGAGATTAACTGGTTTCATAGAGAGTCTTTGAGTTTTAAAATTAGGATAAGTTAGTCTAGATTTAGTCTTGTACAAATTGTGCTTGCACCTCACAAGCCTACGAACCCCAGGTTGAAAATTAAATTGTTGGAGAATTAAATAACATAATTTTACCCCAACATTTGTTCTTCAAGTTTTGATAGCTCAAATAGTATGTATTATTTTACTCCTTCAACACCCAGATGTAGTACTTCAGCTATTATAGGGGCTTGCTATTAAAAATGTAGTGATATGACTGCTTCTTTCCCATATACTAGTTTGAACGGTGTCTGGACCGTTGAGCATTTATGCACAGTTCTATATGCCCATAGAATGACAAGAATTTTATCATTCTAGTCATCTTTATGGATACTACATATTTTGTCATCCCTTTGGTAAGAGTTTTGTTGAATGCTTCTACTGCTCCATTTGGCTGCAGATGGTATGATGATCTCTTCTGATGATCGATCATGAACTCTTTAAGCATTATATTAATAGTCTTATTAATAAAGTGAGCTCCTTAGTCACCGATTAGTGTCAAAAGGCATCCAAATTGTGTGAAAATGTTTTCATATATAAATTTTGTAGCAACCTTGCTAGAACATGTCTTGATAGGTTCAAATTCTGCCCATTTAGTAACATACTCGACTACTGTAATTATATAGAGTGCACCAGTCCATCATCCTGGAACTGGTAATGGTCCAACGAAGTTGATTTCCCAAATTTAGAATGTAAGGATAGGATTGGCATAAATAAGAGGCAAATCATGTTGACATAGTGGTCAAACCATCCTCTGGCATTTGTCACATTTATTTACATATTCTTTAGAATCTTTATGTAATGATGGTCACCATAATCCAGCTTGTAATGTTTTTCTTGCATTCATATCCACATGAAAATGACCTCCTGCTAGCTCGGAATGTGCTTCTTCTATGATAGTATTTCATTTGTGTTCAAGGGTGCAACGATGAAGTATGTTTTCTGGGCTTAGATTGTATAGGTATCCATTTATTAAGGTATAAGGAGGTGACTTCATTGCTAATATTTTATTTTTTCCTCTCTGAGGTCCCTTCTATAGCCTATCCATCTTCTAGATATTGGGCTATATCTTTAGTGATATGTACTTGATTATATCCTGAGAAAACATCTGTGAATGAATATAATTCGTGTCTTGCAAATTCATTAATAATTTCGTTGGTGAATGGTGTAGGAAATGGGTCGGTTAGTGTTATTTTATTAAGTCCATGAAAGTTGACGCAAATTATTAGCTTTTTCAGGTCGTGTTCTTTTGGTTGGATGACCATTGGGCTGGTCCATTCTGATTGGTTGACCAGGTCAGTTATCCAACTGCTATCATATTTTCAATTTCCTTTTTGACTATGTCTTATATTTATGTGCCAATTTGCATGGTCATTTATTTACATGTTTTGCATCCAGTTTTATATCAATTTTCATCTCTCCCATTTATTTGAATAATCCTTTTAAATCCTTATAATTCTTGGATAAGACATCCTGATATTCTTTTAGTAGGTTTGTAATTTTTTCTATTTCCTGATCCAACCAATAATCTCCTATTGTAGCCATCTTTTTTCTATCATCGTTTGATATGTCAAATTCTCTTATCTTTATTTGTGCATCCATCCACTCTAGTGCTTCTGATTCATTGATTGGTCATTCTCCTTCTTTAAATTCCATGAAGGTTGGGGGAAAGTATAATTGCTCATCCATGTCCTCCTTAGTGTTTGTAGAAACCTTCCAAAATTTTCTCATCGGTCGGTTCACCACAGGGTGGTTCTTATTCCATTTGAATCTTTTTCCAATACTATTTTCATTTTCCATGTGTAGTCTAGTCAAGTCGAGGAGCGATTTTTTTTGTTTGGCTGTGATTATTTGGAGTTGGTCGGGTATTATTTTCATCGTTCTTAACTCTTTGGTTTGTTGGTGTGATAAATTAGTGTAGTTGTCATACTACTTCACCGAGGCATTCTTCTGCACGAGATAAAACCATAAATCCTTAATGAAGTTTTCCTTAAGACTTTTCCAAGTGAAAGTATCTCCTCTAACTTCTTCCATTTTATACCATTTTTTAGGTAGGTCATCCAAGGTGTTCGGGAACAAGTGTGAATAGAATCTCTCATCTCTATATCCATCTCATTTCCATTATTTTTCACAATTATCTATATGCACTGTAGGGTCTAGGCCTTCGACAAATTTATTGATTTCTACCTGCGATGTTAATTTTTTTCCACTAAAGCGTTCAATGAAATATGTGTAAGCGTTCATCCAAGTATGGAGGCACAAGTGATGAGTATCCAACCATCTATATGATTTACTGGTCAATGTTTCGACTAAGCTCTGTAATTGGCCTTGATCTCCAATGTTTTTGGATACCACTTCTACATGGGTTATTGGGGAACCACGCTTTTTGTACCATGGGGGGGGTAGGTTTGTTGGTTCATTTTTTGTCAATACAAGGGTTGGGTACTCCTTTTATATTTTTTCAAGAATATTTGGTATTACTGTTATTGCAAAACATCTTTGTGTTGGTCACAAAGGGATAACTTTGACCATCCAACATTCTCTTGCATGCTTTTCATAATTTTCAATTTTCCAATCATATAATTCTGAGTCGGAGTTTTTCCCATCAGACATGGGAGAACCCAAGTGAATTTCTCCAAATTTATTTGGTTCTATTGGGTCTTCATTATCTTGGATGAATTGGTATAATTGTATTATATCTCCATCGATATCATATGGCTCCGCCCAAGGTTTCCCTTGAGATGGGTTAATAGGTACTATGACCTTTTTACCTTTGCTTTTTAGATTTATTCTATACTTTTCCAAAGAGATGGAAGCTTTCATTTTTTGACCCCAAGGATGACTGAATAATGTTGGGAAGGATTTTGATCCTTATCTTGGGTCGATAATTTCAAAATCAATATGAGTGCTAATAGCCATGATTGTAGTGCTAACATTTTTCCACACATTAATGGGTTCAATCAACCCTTGGTCGACAAGTTTAATATAGATTCCTGACTCAACTAGTAAAAGAAGAAAAATATTTTCCCAAGTAGACCTCGCCATTATGTTGGCCTGGGTTATGAAGTCTAGGATGACTTGTGAGATGCAAAACCCTTCAAATTTGAGATCGATGAGGGGTTCGATGTCGATTTTTTATTTTTTATTTAAACTGCAAAGTTTTTTTGCAATCTTTTCATTCCTTGTGTTTTTTTAATAAGATACATTAACTTGTTTAGATGTGTAACGACTTCTTCTTTCATTAATATTTTCAATAACTCATTAAGTGTTTTATTTTTGGATTCTGTAGTAGTTTCTTTAGCAGCAATTTCCTCAAATATTTTTGCAGCATTGTTAAAGATTTCATTTTGCTTTGATGGATTGGGATAGTTATATTATTTTCTTTGTATTCTTGTGACTTGAGGGTTATCCCCTCCAATATTTGTTCCTTTCTTGGTAATTATTTGCAAATTTTTAGTTTTTGATGCTTCATGTTTAGGAAAACTAGACAAGAGATTAACATTCCTTTTATTATTAAGTTCTTCCAACATGATGGGACATTCTTCTAAATTGTGTTCTCCCACTCCAAATTTTGTACAAAATTTAAGTTCCACTCTTTCCTTTCATGGACAGTTGGGATTCAAATGATGTTCACTGTAGCATATGAAGCATCGTGAATTTCCTCGGCATGCTGAGTGGTTCCCTTGATTATTGTATCTTCAACAACTGTTGTATCTGCCTTATTGCACTGATTTTTGTTGCGGAAGTCATGACCATTTTGGTTGACAGTCTACGTCTGGTATACTATATGGTGATTAGCCTTGGTATTTAATCTCTTGTTGCATTCTATAGGCATATCCTGATTTGTTTGACATATGCCACACCATTTATGTTTTACATTGTCAACATTATAGGGGCATTCTATTGTAGAATGGGGTTCAAATATTTATCAAATGTCACAAAAGTAACTGGTTTGAGTCATGCAAAAGTTCTCTGGTCTCCGCTCTTCTGGGAATGTCCTGGGATAATCATGAAATTGTATCCTTTCCTCCTGGTATGCGTTCTTGTTGTTCTGATATCTCTTTTGTTCATTGTAAGGGACACTATATTTTGTATGGCCTTCTATCCTGCACTTGGTACACCATAGTGTTAGGATATTCCTATACTCCATCCTAGTCCTTCTAGCATTTATGTCATTTTCATTTTCAGTCATGCATGCAAAATTAGGGTTTGCATGCATTTTGCATGCATCCTAGTCATCAGTACCAACACCTAGCCCTCAACAAACTAGCCCTCGGAGCTTCCTTTAGATCAGTTTTAGCTCTCCTAGAGCTTAGTGCACCCTCCTTTCACCTACTGCATGAGAAGGGCGCCTTTCTTCACCTACCAGTCCAGTTTAGTTCAGTTAATTGAGTTCACTCCCTGATTTTAGGCTTAACTCACTCTTAACTGATCTTATCACTCCGATGGATCTCCAGTGTGACTAGATAACCTGTTCTGACTCCAGTTAGCTCCATCTGCGCCCTCCACTGAGCCTCCTTCACTACATTAGTGCTTCCATGTGCTAGTTACACCAACCAAACTCAGTTAGACTCAATTTGATTCCCGATTGACCATTACTTGTGCATTTATGACTTCACTGATGAGAAGGTGGACTCCTAGTTATGCTTTGATGACTCTCCACTGATCATGGATCTGTGCATGAAGGCCAATTCGAATTAAACCTAGTGAATTCGAATCCTTAGCATTGTATATTTACTAGTTTACTATTCATATTAATGTAACATGTGTAATTATTTTTCCTCTATCAGAGCTCCTTTGGATCTATGTTCCATTGCTTCTCTCTTCTTCTATTATTCCTAAATTCTTTCATTGTGACGTTTACATCATCTCTTTGGATCTTATGTGGGAATTTTCACATGGTATCAGAGCCATTTGAGAGTATATTCTACCTCCATTCTTGAGAGTTTTTTGCAGGTATTTCGAAGTTCCAGCAGCAGATTCAACAGTTTCTATTTGCACTTGTTCCAGCAGTCAAGATGAGCAATTTGAATGCTTCTTCTTCTCTTTCTCTTATGATCCTCATTCCCTTCAATTACTTCGAATGGAAGGGTGAGATGAAAATTCACTTGATGCATAAAGGGATTCAAATATTGGTTTATGAAAGAGATTAGATACCACATGTAGCTGTAGAGAGAGTCAAGCATATAAACAAATTGGATGAAGCTTTTGGATTCATATGCCTTCATATGTCCAAATATCTATTGTTCCATGTTGAAGGATTGAAGTCTCCAAATGAGTTATGGACTAAATTGGAGAGTCTTTTTGGAAAACAAGATGGGCTAAGAGGCCATATTCTTGAAAATGAATTGGTTTCCCTACAACCTAGCAATTTTGAGAGCATTCAAGCATTCTTCTCAAAATTTAAAAATTTGGTTTTACAATGCAAGCATTGTGGCATCACTAAAAGTGATGAGCAATTGGTGCTCTCCATTTTGAGCAAAATTGGATCTCAATTTTCTATCTTTGTATCTACTTTCCATTCTGGGCATATTTTAATCCCTGGATGGAAGTTTCCTACCTTAGAAGTCTTCATTCAAGCCCTCATTCAAGAAGAGGACAAATTGTTTCAAATGGGTGCCATAAACACCTCCAAAGATCTTGCTCTTCTAGCTGGTGAATCAAGTGGAGCGAATGCAAAAGGGAGGCAAAAAGACAAAGACAAGAAGCCATCAAAATCCAAGAATGACAAACAAAAGAGACCAAATTGTTCCTACTACAAGAGAGGAAACCATCCTGAGAAAGCTTGCATGCACAAGAAAATTGATCTTCTAACCAAGCTTCTTGAACAAAACAAAATTGTTGTTCCAAAAGAAGCAAAGATGTTTGATTCTGGAAGTGGATCTGATGATTGCCATGCATTGATGGCTGGTTTTTCAAAGTCAAAATCCCTCCTCATAGATTCTGGAGCCTCCAACCACATGGTTTCCTCTGAACAATCCTTTTCCTCTTTGGATCTCCAAGATGGGCCTACCATTCACATGGGAGACAACTCTTAGATTTTTGTGAAAGGATTGGGTACAGTTCATTTGGAGCATGGTAAGTTCAAAAATGTTTTATTTGTTCCTTCTCTAACAACTAATTTGTTGTCAGTATATCAAATGACTCATACAGGATCACCAAAGCAAGTAATTTTTGGTCCAAACACAGTAGAGATTACAGAAATATCCACTGGAAAGGTTATAGCGAATGGGATTGCTAATCATGCCTCAAAGGCATATGAGTTCTCACACTTCATGCCTTTCTCTTCGACTATTCCTTTAGATTCTGATGAAGATCACAATGAATCCTCTTCTAATGAAGAAGAAGATCAAGATCTTGATGTTGAGAACATAGTTCAAGAAGATTTAGATCCAAAACCAACACCTATTCTCAGTCCAGATTCAAGGTCAATATGGGCTCACATAGTCCTTGCTACTACTGAAAACACAGTTGATGATTTATCTGTTCACAGAACTACTAGACTTCAGCATCATGCCAACCTTGCATTATGCCATCCACCTCTCCATGAGAGATGCCGCATGATGATGGGGTTCTCTCTTCCATCTCTTGGGAAGACTCCTCATGTTCCATTCGCTCCAATTACAGAAAGAGTTCCTGAAAGACTTGCTTCGTCCAACACATTCTCCACACAGTGGGAGGCATATCAAGAGACTAGATCCAAATCTAGCTTCTACTTTGGCTTCCTACAGGGGATCAGCTTGCCAAGTCTTTTGCAAAAGTTTTCACTGATGAAAGCTTCTTTCTTTTCTGCATAGTGTGATGGTTGTTTGAGTTATTTACTGTTCTTTTGAGGGGGGGTATTTTTCCCATGAGGTTTTCCCCATTTCCTCGGTTTATGGATAGTTCTTTATTTTTCTATCATTTCTTTGATTGTATGGGTGACCTTTGGTCCTAGTTACTAGGGCCCAGGATGGATTAAGGGGGGGTGTTAGGATATTCCTATACTCCATCCTAGTCCTTCTACCATTTCTGTCATTTTCATTTTCAGTCATGCATGCAAAATTAGGGTTTGCATGCATCCTAGTCATCAATACTAGCACCTAGCCCTCAACAAACTAGCCCCCGGAGCTTCCTTTAGATTAGTTTTAGCTCTCCTAGAGCTTAGTGTGCCCTCCTTTCACCTACTGCATGAGAAGGGCGCCTTTCTTCACCTACCAGTCCAGTTTAGTTCAGTTAACTGAGTTCACTCCCTGATCTTAGGCTTAACTCACTCTTAACTGATCTTATCACTCCGATGGACCTATAGTGTGACTAGATAACCTGTTCTGACTCCAGTTAGCTCCATCTGTGCCCTCCACTGAGCCTCCTTCACTACATTAGTGCTTCCATGTGCCAGTTACACCAACCACACTCAGTTAGACTCAGTTTGACTCCTGGTTGACCATTACTTGTGCATTGATGACTTCACTGATGAGAAGGTGGACTCCTAGTTATGCTTTGATGACTCTCCACTGATCATGGATCTATGCATGAAGGCCAATTCGAATTACACCTAGTGAATTCGAATCCTCAGCATTGTATATTTACCAGTTTACTATTCAGATTAATGTAACATGTGTAATTATTCTGCTTCTATTAGAGCTCCTTTGGATTTATGTTCTATTGCTTCTCTCTTCTTCTATTATTCCTAAATTCTTTCATTGTGAGGTTTACATAATCTCTTTGGATCTTATGTGGGCATTTTCACACATAGACCGTTATGCCTCATAGTGAGATGCTGTAGTGATCTTTGTACTATTTCGATATTTTATTCTAGTCCTCTGTTGATAGGTCCTCTTGAGTAGTCTGCATTTGACTTGAATCTTAAATATTTCTTTAAAACACCATCATATGTCATGTATATGTGCAATAGTAGTGGCATCTTGATTCGGGGTTGCATACTTGTAACACATAATTAGATTATGATAGTATGAAACGCTCCCACTCCTTTTGTTTTTGTTCCCAATTTGATGTGGAAGTAATTCACAATAGAGGTCGTGGCTCGAATATGTGGCCAACTACATTTTCAAATAAGAGTTTATACAACAAGCTCAATATTGAACAAAAAAATCCTCCGGGAAGGTCAGTGTAAAATCTACGTCGATCTTGGTTGACTGAAGTCCTTTCTTCTATGGTTTGTTTTTCACAGAAGTATTAGCATATATTGTTGAGCCACTCATATATATTTTCTCTTCATCCATGGTATATTTTTTGCATTAATATCCTTTCATTATTGGCTTCCAACCTTCTCAAGAACCGTGTTTAGGAATTTCTTTAACTATTTGGGAACAAATTTTATAAATCGTTCATGGGACTCGGTGAAGAACTTTTCTCGGGCTTGTGCAAGTGTCAACTTGATCCTTTAGCATAATTTTGGATATAATTCTTTACTTTTCATTTCCACCATTCTCTGATTTCTTCCTCTGTTATCATCTATGAAGATATGATCATCATGTTATCCCTATTTTAGTACTATCGGAAATAGAACTAATGTTGTAATCTATGAGATTACATTAGGTTACCAGTAACATATCAAAGCATATAACATATAAGAGATACACACATACATATAGATACGATAAGGAACACAGGTAGTGGCGGTAGAAATAATAGGTTATCCTTTATTATATGATCATCATGTACAAAATCACTCTCTTTATCTCCATCTCACTAGCCTATTTATACAAGATATGAGGTAGTTATACATTTATAACTGCTCGACTAGTTGGCTAACTACCCGAAAAAATGGACCGACCCGACTATGGTTGGTTAGGAGGACCTAGTTGGCGAGCTGGCTAGGATCCTCCAATAATTCTTCTTTTTCTCATTTTTCAGGAAGATTATGAAAATTCGAAAGGACAAATAAGGGGAAACTCAAAAAATTGTTATAGCATGATTTGCCACACCCTATGCAATATGCCTTGATGGCCTACCTTGTCCTTCTGTAGACTCATCCTAGCCCTCTTGTTAAGGAAAAAAATTTAAATCACATTGTTGTTGATGTATGCGGGTAAACAACACTACAACATGCATATACACATCCTGCACCATTACATACTATGTACATCGGGTTTCATTCGCACAATTAAAAATATTTTGGGTTTTCCTTTCCAAGGAACGACCATTATGATCCTTGGACTTCCATATACTGGAAAACAATCTGATTCGACCCTCCACTTGCTTTGAGAGTTAT
Organism: Larix kaempferi; assembly: GCA_027924585.1. NCBI lineage: Eukaryota > Viridiplantae > Streptophyta > Pinopsida > Pinales > Pinaceae > Larix > Larix kaempferi. The sequence continues at coordinate 2,525,766 of BSBM01000622.1, forward strand.
ACTGAGACATTGTGAATCATTTGAGGAGGGGAAAGAGAGACCATGTAAAATCCAGAGTAATTTTTCCCCATTACCATTTCCTTGAGTCTGCATCCCTTGTCCTTGTTAGATTGAAATCTCTTATGTTCATTTCCCAAGTTCTTCCCTGTCTTGTGAAGGAGGAACCCAATTACTCCTTGAACTTGTGATATTTCCATTGCATGTAGGATTGAAGTGGTGAAGGCCTAGGTGGAGGAACGTATTTTCTTAGTTCCAACGAGTTTCCAGCAAAAGGTTGTCACTATGTACTTCTGTTCATTATATTAATAGAAATACTCTTTTCTCGTCCAATTCATGTTACAAATGTTGATATTATTTTCACTGGGTATATTTTATTAATATTTTTATGGACTATGCTAGATTATATGCTAACAATTTATATACATTCTATATGTTCACATGCCTTAGTCGTTGAGGACAAGTTGCAGGTGAAGAGCATTGGATTGCGAGCTCAACTGTGGTCTTCTTCGAACATCCGATTGAGGTAAGGGTGCTATTATTTTATTATTGGAATTTCATGTTTATATAACATGCTTGGGAATTGAGTTGATTACTTGTGTCACTCTATCTGTTGTGGTTCTTCCCAAGCCATAGGAATATATTCTCCGTAATAGAATTGGTGACTCCACTGGGGATTCTCCTTTTTGGGGTCTTTTTGGGTGATTTTTATCTCTTATTGGTCTCTGTTTTTCCAAGTTTCTATGTTGCTGGTATCTTAACAGTCAGTAGTCTGCTTTTTTCCCGAGTGATTTGGCTTCATTCTGATTTTTGTTTTTGCCATTTTTCTCCCCCCAAATGGGCTGGGTTTGTCTTGTGTTTGTACCCATGCAGACTTACTGTGTTTGACCCATGTACATATGCTTCTGTTTGGTTGAAAATCATGTACATCTCAATTTTAAGCTTATTTCTTGAATAAGATGCTTACTGGGTGAGTTCTAAGTGTTGCTGAGTCTTCTTGGGCCTCTTTGTTGACTGCTGGTTGCATTTATAGTGACTGGAAGCTCTCATTTTATTAATTTTTAAGCAAATTATATTTTTGTCATTTTTTTCATTAGTAGTCATTTTTGTGTGTTTGAGTCATGACTTCTTAGTGTCTTGCTTGGTTGGTCCTCTTATACTAGATACAAAATCTGAGAGGTTTATGGTTCAATATTGCATTTTTGTTGACGTCGATTTGTTGACAAGGGTTCTATTTCTCACTGTTGTCAAAAAATATCGACACAGACTCCTATAGACATCAACCCAGAAAGGTTTTATCCTTTCCAGCAACACCCGCAGAGCGAGTGAAGTCTCACCCGAGATATCTAAGGGGGATGCAGGAACCACATTTCTGTAGATGAAAGAGGACACATATCATTCATAATCAATTGCTAAGTAGCTCAGATATTGACAGAATCATTATTCGCATAAAAAAACTATCATTTCACAATCTACAGACTAATCAGGTCTATACAATAACAAATTATCGAAACATGCTTAACATATCTGATATACATAATATAACTGTGATTTCATTCATAAAACATATATAAACATGTAGCGACATCAAACATTGCGACAATGCATATTCAAGCACATTGCGATAAATAAAAAGAGATAAAGACATAGATCAATCAATCCTTCTCATTATTCATCAACTTGTCTCATACATCGCAGAATTCTCCAGAATGCATATCACAGAACCAATAGAAACTTAGAACAATACTTGCGATCCGATAAATAAAAAAGACTATCTCTGAAAGATGCTAGACTTATCATGCAAAAGGTACCAAAAATGGATGCCCTTAATCTTACAATCATACTCTTATTTATAAGCTCGCTTGGGCATTACAAATTGGTCCAAATGACCCATTAACTAACTAACTTAACCAAATATTCCGCATTTGTTGGCTCTTTTACACTTCACGACCGGTCCTTTGTTCATGTCGATGACTCTTTCGTCACACTTGTGCGCTTTGGCCCCATGCCAACATGCCCCCAACACAAACTTGTGCTCGCCCTTGAGCCACCTCAGCTGGATACTATGTGTGCATTTACATGCATCTTGAATTTGTCATATGCTGCCGTAACCTAGTCGACAACTTCTTTGGCCGACGCTTTGAGTACTACGCAATATTCCACTTCTTGTTCTGTTGGGTGTTCACCACCCATATGCTACGCTTTCTCTAAATATTCCTTGATATTCGTCATTCCTTCCATTGCTTTGACTGCCAACTGTTGAGCTTTTGTCTGCAGCTCGTACAAGTGTGTTGTTCTTCTTTGTTGTCTTGTGCACGCCTTGTTGACCCGATGTTGTAGTTCTTTTAGCTCTGTTGCCTTTGTCATTTGCACTAGTAGAGGCATTTCCTTAAGCGATCCCCTCAATACCTCAAGATGGGATTCTGCTTCGCCGAGTTGCACGTTCAACTAGTGCAACTGCTCATCCTATACTAAGCTTCCCCAAAATTGTGACACATCTTCCGCAATGTTTTGAACCGATTTCTCTAGTTCAACGATCTCTGTCGCAGCTTCTTCGATGGTGCTCTTCCTTCTTTCAACCTACTCTGGTGGTGTGCTTGGCACCGCCCTTATCTGTAATTTCTCATTCTCTTTTTGAAGATCTGCAATGATCGCGCCTAGCCTGAATGCTTTTTCTTCCTCAAACATTTATTTTCCGATTTATGGTGCATCTTTGCATGCCATGGAGATCTCCTGTTCCAATCTTCTTCGATCCTCCAATGCCTTCACCCTTTCATTCATGACCACTTCTTTTTCTTCCTAGAGGCGCTCAACCTCCTCTTCAATATTTCACACATGCCGCTTGTAATTGACCATTTGATCATGCTAACATGTGCTAATGCTTCGCATTCGTTGATCTTTTCACTCACCCCAGTGTGAGTGCACTACAACATAAACATGGGCATCATGTTTAAGTTGATGCTAATGGTGTCTAATCCTTGTATTGTAGCATCCAAGTCCTCATTTATGGTCATGATCATAGTAGGTAATATTTGTACGATCCATCGTCGGGTGCCAATATCTACCTCGACCCGGCGCCCTTATGGCGCACTTGGCCTTGCTTCTTGAAGTAGACTTTTCTCCACAATTGTAGTGCTCAATGTCTGCAACAGCTGCGACACTTAGTGTAATTAATCTGTCTCATGCTGGTTGAACTTGGCGAGGTTCTCCTCCACCACAGTTGTTATCTTCTCGAGCAACTTGTTCATTTTTTCTTTGGGGAGATCGACAATTGTAATCCACTTGCCTCTCTCCATCCTATGCTTTGTCCTTGCTTCCTCTTGCTGTGCTGCGAGCTCTGAATCTGTTGGAGTTACCGATGACCCACAGTCATGACTTGCAGTGCGTGATTGTCCTTCCGCACCTTCACCTTCATCTTCTGAGTCTTTGGTTTCTTCTTGCACCTTTGGCCCATCTATTGACTTCCCATCCTCCGGGTTTGATAGTTGGTCTTCCCCTAATGGAGACTTCCACTCATCTAGCCATTCCTCCACTATGGCATCTAGTTATGCATTGCTAAGCTTGTATTGCGTCGATAGGAACTTCTTCTGTGGGTCTGTGCGCACCTGAATGAGTATCGTTTGGGGATCTACTGACATCCTTGCAATTCTTCTATAGTTTTTGAATGCTTCTTCTGTTAGTCACATAATCTCTTCTGCGTCTATTTTCAACATTTCTAAATAAATAAAGAATTGAATGCTATTACCTGTTTGTATTTATTTTTCGTTTAACACCCACAGGTTCTTGTATCATGCCCCTCGGCACACTTTTTCTAACTCTGTCTCCATCCCTTGATACTGCGATGGCTCCCTCCATCCAACCAGCGCGATTAATATTGACAACCATGAGTATGTGAATGGATTCCCTTTCTCCTGCACTACTACCGCGTCCTCCATCAACTCATTCAACAAAAATAGTGACCAATTCATTTTAACTCCTGCGGCACACTGTTCCGCAGATGCAATCACCCCTGATGTACACTGATTTGGTCGATTCTTTCTCACGATCTTAATTCCCAACAATTTTGCTGCAATCCTAACCGCCTGATCATTGATTGTGTCGATTAGGTATCCTCAGGTGTTCTTCTCCACCCTGTACCTTGCCTTCATCTTCTCAATAAGGCTCTTATCATTATCCTTCCTTGGAAGTATTGCGTAGGATCTACCGCGGCCTTGGGAAATCCAATGATCTGCGAAATAAGAGCGTCTGTGATTGGAATCTTTGTAGCCAACCATAAGTATCCTCCATGAAAGCAGGCCAGTCGCTTCTTTACGCATGCATTCACTTCCGCTAATCTTCCAAAATGTGGCATGTGGATTATTGATAAGAGCCCTGATTGCTTCATCCCCAATCCCCACTGCATTGGTTCTCGTGTGATTGGACCTCCTTCTGCATGCGCTATCTCAATGTGTGTGTCCTTAGTGCACTCGGGATACGCCATAATATCATGGTCACTGTACTGAAGTTTTTGCAGTCGTTGTACTATGTTTCTAGTGGTATGGACACCCTTTGGTATCTCCAACTCTTTGATACTATACTTTGCGTTCTTCCCCAGTCGGATTGCTGGTTCTCCTTCCTTCTGCGGCGACACATACCCTGGTATGTCTGCTATTGTTGGGCCATGTTTCCCTCCTCTTGGTGTCCTTTCTTCCTTTGCGGAACTTGATGTGCCCACTTCTCCTACTGCAGTCACAACCAGTGCTGAACTATGGGTATCCCTATTTGGCCTTTGATCGGTATCCACCGACTGAATGGAACTTCTCTTCTTTCTGATTATTCGCACCGATGCAACCTCCGGTTGCTTGTGGACAATTTCCGTCGGCTTGGGTTAGTCTTGTGTACTCTTGTTGGAAATGAAATGTGCATTGTAACTCTCTAAGCTCACTTTTCGCTCAACTATGTTCTGCAAATTCTTCAATAATTCACACAATGCACAATGAGTCGAACTGTCCATCTATTCTTGTATTTATAGCTTTTGATTTCTCGCTCCCCATCCATCAAGTCGATCTTGGACAATGATTTCCAAATCCTCAGTCGATTTACCGAATCCTCCATCGATTTATCAAATCCTGCGTGTAGTCATTGGTCATTAATTTCCTCTTCATCCACTTGCACCATTTCCCACCATACTTATTGGTCATTAAATTCATCTTCCTCCCATTGCGCCATTGTTTGCCGTGTTTTAACTGCTGCATTTATTGCCCGATTTTACCCATTCGCACTTCACCGGATATCGTCAAGCCTCAAAATTTGTCACTGTTTTAACTTTGGCGCTATCCCATAGACAACATCCTGAACTCCAACCTTGTAGCAGTTAATTCGATAGATGCAAAAATTCAACCCTTCGTTGTTGTTCTATCGACACATTCCCTTTCCAAACTTTTGACTCAGCAGCGTTCTTGTTTCATTCATTTCATCATTTTTTTTTCATGTCAACTGAATTGATTTTTCAGTCAATGTGTTCATGGCTATCCCGATAGGGATTTAGCTAGTTCCCATTCACTAAATTTTTCAACAGTGTTCCATCTAACTTTTGCAGCTGCACTGTGTCTCCATCAGTAATGAAATTGATTATGTATGGACCTAGCCAATGCATCTACAGTTTACCCGGGTGCTTCGAAAAATTACTGTTGTATAAAAAACCATGTCTCCGCATTGAAAGTGATTTTACTTTATGTGGTGATCATGCCATTCCTTCTGTCAATCCTTTTCTACCTGCTGATGAAATCCTGCGATAAAGAAATCTTCTTCAAGTTTTAGTAGTTGCATCAATATTTCTTCAATGGCTCCATCGTCACTCATTCCTATCGCTGCTGCACTATGTAGACTAGGGACAATATAATCCATCGGCATCACTACTTCTTGTCCGTATACTAACTTGAAAGGAGTCTGGCCTTTCAACCTTTTTTATGTCATTCTATAGGCCCATATTACCACTGGAATATTCAATTCTCAGTCGTCATGGTTTCTATTACATACTTTGGTGAGCGCATGCTCCAATATCTTGTTCAATGCCTCAACTGTGCCATTCTTTTGTGGGTGATACGAGGTACTCCTTCTATGCTGAATTTGGAATTCCTCATTCATGGCTCTGATGGCTTGATTGGCAAAATGTGTGACTTGATAACTCATCAATATTTTTGGACACCCGAATCTAGTTACCACATTGTCGAAGAGAAACCACATTGTTGTCGTAGTTGTGCAATCCTTTACTGGTGCTGCTTCAACCCATCTGGTCAAGTAGTCGGTCACAGTAATAATGTATCTTGCACTTGTTCTTCTTCTTGATGGGTTAATGGGTCCCACAAAATCTACTACACATTTTTCGAAGGCTTGTAATGTAAACTGAGGCACTAGTGGAATCTCATCCCTTTGCTATGGCTTCCCTGTCCTTTGACATACATCGTAGCTTTTGGCATAGTCTTTTGCATCACCATGCATTGTTGGCCACCATAAACTAGATCTAAGTATATTCCTGGTGGACGGGCGTCCTTCGTAATGTGCTCCTACGATCCCATCATGATATTTCGCCAACACTCTTTCTTGTTCATGTGGAAGGACACATCGCCGAAGAACTTCATCATACCCCATATTTTATAGTTGTCCTACGATTAGTTGAAAATCAACGGCCCTAACGACCAACCGCTTTTTCTTACTCATAGTTAATTCTTGAGGTTCTCTTCCTGTAGCCAAGAACTGAATAATCTATTTGTAATGGTCATCGACCATGCCAATCCTAAATAGCTGTACATCGGCAAATCCTTCATTGATTCTCCTTGGTTCTTCACCCGATTCAATCCTTGACAGGTGATCAGGTCCTGCATTCAATCGCCCCAGTTTCACAATGATTTCAAAATCAAACTCCTAGAATAGCAGAAACCATTGACAGATCTCCCCCCCTAACACAGGATTATTGACCAAGTACTTTAATGCGGAGCGGTCAGTAAAATTTTTGAAGTGTCCTCCAAGCAGATAGTGTCTGAATTTCGTAGCGCATATACCATCGCCAGGCCTTCTCTCTTTGTCATCGTATAATTATTCTCCATGGTGGACAAATTCCTGCTCGCAAATGCGATTGGATGGTCAAGCGACCCTTCTCCTGGATGGGACAATATCACTCCCAACGCTACTGATGATGCATCCACATGGACATGGAATTCTTTCTTGCAGTCAAGGAATACTAATATTAGTGCTGTGACCATCTTCGCCTTTAGTACGTCGAGGATCTTCTAGCACCCATTGTTCCACTCAAACTTCACATCCTTCTTTAACAACTTCTCCATTGGTGCAGTAACTGCTACATCTCCCCTGATGAAATTCCTGTAATATCCAATATGTCCCAACGTTTCCCTCAGTTGCTTCACTGTCGTTGGTGGTGGTAAGTAAAAAATGATCTCTATCTTTGATGGGTCGACCGACATGCCTTCCTTGCATACGATATGGCTCGATAGGATCCCAAATGGTGCACATAAAATACACTTCTTTAGATTCAACAAAATATAATGTTGTCGACACCTTTCCAACATCATCCTTAGGTTCACAACGTGGTCCTTAACCAGCCCATATACAGTCCAGTCATCCATATACACTTCCAAAAACTTGTGAATGAAGTCTTTAAACGCAGCGATGACTAGCCTTGAAAATATTGCGGGAGCATTCTTGAGACCAAATGACATCATGGTGTATTGAAATCAACCCCATTCTGTCACAAAGGTTGTTTTATGTCGATCTTCCTTTGCAATCCTAATCTGGTGGTATCCTGAAAATCCATCTGTAAATAAGTATACCTCCTAGCCTCCAACACCTTTCAGTACTTCATTAGTGAATGGTGTAGGGAATGGATTGTGAAGGCATGCATAGTTTAGCTTCCTTAGATCGTGCAAATCCAAGTTTCACCGGTCTTCTTATTTTGGATGACCATTGGGATGATCCATCCCGACTCTTCGACAGGTTTTATGATTCCTGCATCCAACACTCGCTCTATCTCATCCTTCACCCACTCCTTATACCTGAGATTCAGTCTATATGGTCGTTGCTTTATTGGCTTCGCATCAGGTTTGAGAGGAATTTTCATCTCACCCAGGTCCCTGGAAATGCCCTTCATTTCAAAAAATTTAGTTGGGAACAAGTCTTGAAATTCATGCAGTAGATCAGTCACTTTTCCAATTGTTGAATCATCCCAATAATATCCAATGCTAGCGAACTTGGGATTTTCCTCCGACCCAATATTAACCTTCTTAATTTTCAGCTGTTGATGTATATGTAACTTTGGAATGTATTTCACATATATGTATATTGTATTCCTATAGAGATGTTATTATTCCTCTATACGGAAGTGGTTGTATTCCTATAGAGATGTTATTATTCCTCTATACGGAAGTGTTGTCATTTATATTGTAAGTGTCGTAACTTATACTTGATGGGTTATTAGACCACCTTGTTGGGGTCGGCCCTGTATAAGTCATGTGGGTCAAAGGGTTATTAGACCACCCTATTGGGGGTCGGCCATGTGGGTCAAAGGGTTATTAGACCACCCTAGTGGGGGTTGGCCTAGTCAGCATTATGTTAAGTGGTTAAGTTGAGGCCGACCTAGTTGAGTAAAGGTCAAGTCAAGTTAGTGTATAAATAGAGAGTGTGTCTCTCTCATTTTACACATTCTATTCTCTCACTCACACTGTGGAGAGTGGCGCACTTGTGGAGGAGGAGGCTTTGCTTCTAGGAGAAGACTATCTCTTGTATTCTGGTTGTATCATTGCTCTATCTATCTCTGAGGAAGTTATTGGGGTTTTTCACCTTTATGGTTTTCCCCAAGTAAACTCAGTGTCTCTTCTGTGCTTGCATTATTGTGTCCATGAATGATATGCTGTATATTTGCTGTACATGTTGTTCTCTCAGTTAAGATCCTAGATCAGATTGAAGTAAATTCTGAAAATTTAACATCAGCGGCTGTTGGAATTTGTCGAATGGCATCTCTGGTGCTTCGACATCGCGGTTTCCTTTTGAATCTGGGACATAGACGGCTCTGGGATCTTCCTCATCATTAGGTCCTCGCAACACATTATAGAATTCCATCATCATTTCTGGTGTTGCAGTCCATTGTAGCCCCATTGGTCCTTCTATCGAAACTATCTCGAGTACCTTTTCATGGATCTCCTGCAATGCACTGTGGATGAAAGGATTCTCATCAACGAAGCTGAACATTTGATTGAAACTAATGGTCAATTATTCCCATGTAGTTGTTCCTTGTCATAATTCTACTGCTATGTACCAGTTCTATGGTACTTCATCTAGTGTATGGATGGACACATGAACCCATTCCTGCTTTGGTCTCATTCCTGGTGCAATTTGACACTCTTCCAGATGATCCCTTGGATCACCCCTTCCATTATTTTTCTTTCCATAGTAGCATTCCCTCTCCTGAAATATGAATTCCATCAATTTTCGACATACTTTCCAGTTTGTGATCAATGACTTGTGCACAACCCACCATCTTGTTGGACTAGCCTTCAGTGCTTCTTCTAACACCAACAGTCCCCGTGGTTCTGATACCTTGTCTGCGAATTCAGAGATGAAGATAGACAAATTAGGTAATCCTTCATATGTCAGTAGATCACATACCTCCGTCGATACCCATATCAACGACTGAGTGATTCATGCACACTTTATGAATGAAACCTCGTGCATCCGATTCTGCCAGTTTTCTAGTGCCTCATCGGAGTCTGATGATGTCAAACGGATACTCCGCCACCCTAATTCCCCGTCGGCGATGGGATTGATGTAATCCTATGAAACATTGTACACATTGTCCCATCCTTCTATGAATTCATCCCTCATTGGATCGACATATCTTTTCCCTTCTAGTGGATCAAGAGGGGCGTTGACCCTCACATCATGGTTTTCAAAAGACATCATCCTTTTCTTAAAATTGATGACATCCTGATTCTCCATTTCCTAGTCTATTACCAATAGAACAAGATATGGGCTTGTGTTTTTGACTATCTCTATGACGTTGAATTCTATGCAAGTTTTCAGTCCTTCTACTTCGACAGGTAGATGAGATAATCGACCAATTGGTGTGACCTTGCTCTAATTTTCCAGTTGAAGTTGCACAGGGGACCATACTGATCCACTTAGCAGTTGGCATTATTGTCGAATGCTAACATCAATTGCAACAAGTTGTCAAATTTGACACAAATTCGACCAGTTTCGACTTTGACACGACTTCAAAAAATTCAATAGTCTCATGACATCGACAAGTTCAACAGTCTCACGAAATCAACATACAGCATCGATTTGCAAATGTCGAACTACTACAAATTGTGTCTTTGTCTTCCAGTCGACTGTAACGGTTGAACTTCTGAAACCATTATAACTTCTCTTGTAACTAAATGTAACTGGCAGGCACCCAAGCGTCTCAACACTCTATATATAAGCATGTAAAATATTGTAACATAATTAACATCTATCTTGTTACCAGTAATAGAGAAGAATAGTTCGCATTCCTGTATTATGTCTATGTGTATGTGTTCACCTGTGTAGGGTATTCCTGCTTCGCTTAATCTCATTCTTATGCTTCGTCCATAACAGAGCCAACTCATTCAGTCGAACTGTTGTCCCCCCTCATGCACTTGGGCGCCTGCAGATCATTGGTATCAGATCACATCGGCTTTGTTTGTGCTTAAGTTTTGTGTAGACACTTCCATTGAAGTTACCTGACTTATACCAGTTCAAACACACTCACAAACTTAGCAATCCAAGCAGACACTACCTCCAGAGATGGCAAAAGAAATAAGCGATAGACATGCAATCGAAGAGACACAACAACTCCTAGAGAAAGCGCTGGCTCGACAATGAACTGAAATGTTCGCCCATTTCAATGAGATCCCAATGCGATTTGATTCAACATTAGGAGGATTTACGACAAGATCTAACTTCGACAAAATTAGTCCATTCAAAGTGCAAATTAATTTGGATATACCGAATCTAGAAGGAAAGATTGACACAAAATCCGTCAACAAGGGTACAACAATTGGAATCCTATTACTCTATGAATCAACTCTTGGAAGCCGACAAGATCACCATTGCATCCTTAAATATGTCAACATCTGTGCATTGCTGGTGGGAGAACCTCTCGACAAAGATGGAGAAAAGCAGAGACCCCATAGACACATGGGAGAAATTTGTTGAATACATCCGAAAGGAGTTTCACCTGCCCAAGTACCTTGAACAACAATACAAGAAGTGGCAGTAGCTAAGGCAATGGAAATCCCAGTCCGTACAGAGTTACACCGACAAGTTTTATCGACTCATCGCTAGACTTGGCATTCAAAAAGAAGAAAAATTGCTTGTTTTGAAGTACGTCAGCGGATTATCCCAGTACATTCAGCAGGAGATGGATTTTTGGTCTGTCAACACGCTCGCGGAGGCATTCCACTATTCTAACAAACTTGAAACCAAACATAAGGGAAAATCATGCTTCGTGACTAAACCATCAAGACGACCACCCGACAAGAAGGAACTAGCCGACTTCGAAAAGTTGAAATATTCTTAGCCAACTCCACCAAAGCCATATCACGACAAAAATCCTTTTCACAAAAGGGGATGTAAAAAATGACCCCATACCGGAAAATGGTGTGATTACCACCACTCATCTTGGCATGATACATATGAATGCAAAGCTCAGAAGACCATTTTGGAAAAAGGGTCGACATCCGACGCGTTCAAAAAGACTGTGGTAGAATCTGACCCAGAAGAAAATACCCTTTTTCCATCGACATCAATGACTACGGCAGCCTCGACTATCGTCGGCGAGGAGGAACGAGAGCACCTTTCTATACACATATATGGGTTCAAAAAAATCCATTACATTTCATTATGGACAACAAAATAAAGAAGAACTTTGTTTTTGAAGAACTTGTGAAGAAACTAGGTCTTGTTACCACTCCACATCCTCATCCTTACAACTTCGGTTGGATGAAGAATGGACAACAGCTAAGGATCACTCGACAATGCAAGCTAACCTACTTCATAAATCCTTTTGAAGATGAAGTACTTTGCGACGTGGCACCACTCTCCGTATCTGACGCCCTGTTTGGAAAGACTTACCTATGGGATAACCATGGAAGTTATCAGTAACAGACTTAGAAGGTGACTTTCAGGATTCAAAATCAATGGTACAACATACCAGAGCGATGATCTACACCCATGGTTGCAATGATATCTTCTAAACAGAAAAAGAAGCTCATTAACCATGCTCAGAAGTTCGCATTGATCATGATAAAGCCGCAACATTCTAGGAAGACTGGAGCAACTAGTCGACTCACCGACCAATGCAAATCCCAACAGAAGCAACAGATCGACAATATTCACGATGAATACCAGAACCTATTCCAAGTTCCAGATGGAGTACCTCGACATTTCCAGGTAAAACACTCTATTGAACTTGCTCCCGGTTCTTCATTACCTAATGCATCTATCTACAGAAGATCCATTCTTGAAAATGAAGAGATTCGTAGACAAATCCAAGATTTGATCAACAAAGGTCATATCGAACCCAACTCCTCTGCCTGTGGAAGTCCAGTTTTCCTCGTTCCAAAGAAAGACGGGACTTGTTGCATGTGCATCGACTACCGGGCCCTTAAAATTTTTTTGATAAAGAATAGATACCCACTGTCGCGAATAGATGAGCTCATCGACTATCTGAAAGGTGCTACATTCTTTACTAAGCTCGACCTCAAGTTGGGATATCATCAGATTCCATTCGAGCCTTCAGATGTATGGAAAACTACTTTCAAGACCAAGGAAGGATTGTTTGAATGGTTAGTCATGCCTTTCGGCTTAACCAATGCACCTGCGACCTTCATGCGATATATGGATAACATTCTTCGACCTTTCATTGGAAAATTGGTCATTGTCTCTTTTGACGACATATTGATTTTCAGTTGATCATGGGAAGAATGTCAGACAACTTCGACAAGTCCTCGACACTCTCTAGCAACATCGACTCTACTTGAACATAGAAAAGTGCTCCTTTGCGATGAACAACATCAAATATTTGGGGTTTGTAATTGACTCTGTAGGCATTCACGTCGACCCAGACAAAGTACAAATTATCAAACATTGGTCCTTTCCTTAAAGCATTCAAGAACTAAATTTTTTTACTGGTTTGGCAAATTTCTATCGACGATTCATACTCGGCTTTAGTCACATAGCCTGGCCCTTGAATCAATTGATGAAAGCTAATGGGAAAATTGTGTTCAAATGGAAACCGACACAACAAGCAGCTTTCGAACAACTCAAACACAAGCTCTGCACTACACCAGTATTTGTGTTACCTGATTTGCATCAGCCCTTCGATATTGAGACATACGCATTAGACTATGCCTTGGGCACAGTGATCACTTAGTTTGGTCACCTAGTTGCTTTTCATTCCAATACTTTTAACGAAACTGTTAGAATATATTCGACATATGAAAAAGAACTGTACACCATTATGCACGCTCTTAAGCAATGGAGACATTACATCCTTGCCAAGGAAATGGTCATCCTCACTGACCACAAGCCTTTACAGTTTGCCCCTTCCCATTCAAAGTTACAAACAACTCAACAACTCAAGTGGATTAATTACCTGCAACAATTTCAGTTGGTAATTAAGTATCAGAAAGGTAAAGCTAATGCCCCGATTGTCTCAGTCGACCACTTGTTACTCTCTTTTTTACAGTGATGAGTATGAAGGGAGATGACACCACTACTTGGCATCAATTGTATTAGGAAGAAATCAAATTTTCACCAATTTACAGAAAACTTTAGACTGCCGAGTCGTCGATCTCCAACTATTTCCTGAAAGATACCTTTCTATACAAGCTTGGATAGCTTTGTGTATCGATAGGTGAGCACCTATAGGAGCTCATCTGGGATGCGCACTACAGCAGGACTGCAAGAAATTTTGGAGTAGCAAAGACTTTCTATTCTCCAGAAGTATTTCTTTTGGCCTACACTTAAAACCGATGTCAACAAGTACATTCGATCATGCGTGGTTTGTGCCATTGCTAAACCGCCTAATCGACGACATGGATTGTACACACCTTTACCAATTCCTAGTCGACCATGAGAATCTATTTCTATGTACTACTTTCCAGGATATCGTACTACAAAACATCAGCATGACGTGATCTTAGTAGTATTCGACAGATTTTCCAAATGGCCATTCTAATTCCATGCAAGAAGACTACGATAGCGCAGCAGATCGATCAACTCTTCTTTGAACATGTCTGGAAACACTATGGTTTACCAATAACCATCATTTCCGATCGAGATGCCATATTTGTCAGCATATTTTGGAAGACTCTTTGGCAGCAGCTCGACACGAGACTCTCCCTATCAAAATATTTCCATCCTCAGACATACGGACAGACAAAATTTGTGAATCGCTTGGTGCTACAACTGCTTCACATGTACAAACACAAGCATCGAAGAACATGGGATGACAATCTTCTATACATACAACACAGCTACAATCGTGCTCAACACAAATCTACAGGAAAGAGTCCATTTGAGATCTTTTATGGATTTCAACCCTCAACGCCTATTGACTTGATGAGCTCTTCGACACAGTCGAATGACACTGAATACAACCAGCGGGAAGTTGACAAAGCATTGAAGTTTCAAGATCAAATTTAAGACATCCAGTGACAAGCACATGAAATGTTACAACAAGCTAATGAAAAATCCAAGGCCCGACATGATAAGCATCGTATCCCTCATTCATTTCAAATTGGGGATAAGGTTTGGTTGCATCTCAAGAAGGAACGCTTCACTAGTCCATATAAGAAGCTAAAGCCTTTGCGATATGGTCTGTACAACAGTCTTCAACATATTGGAGAAAACGCTTTCCAACTCGACATCCCTTCATGTTTGGGTTTACATCTAGTGTTTAATGTGGATCTACTTCGACCATGCCATGCACCTGTTTTGGAACATAATGACTTACCGACAGCAGAACCTGAAGACATCCATCCAGATGTTCAAGAGCCTCTTCCTCGCAACACCATTGTGGGATGATGAGTATGCCATACAAGGATGAACACAATTCCCTTGTTTTAGGTTGCTAAAGTCGGACAACTTCCATCTCAAGGAAAATGGTACTCTGCTAATGAACTGACCGACAAGTTTCCTCACCTGACTGAGCAAACAATGGGGACCATTGTTTCTCAAGGAATGAGTTATTATCCACTCAGCAGTTGGAATTGTTTTCGAATGCTAACATCAACTGTGACAAGTCATTGAATTTGACACAACTTCGACAAGCTCAACAGTATCACGACATCGACATGCAGCATTGACTTGCGAATTGAGACTGTTGAACTACGACATATTGTCTCTTAGTCTTCTAGTCAACTGTAACGGTTGAACTTCCGAAACTGTTCTAACTTCTCTTGTAATTGAATGTAACGGGAAGGCACCCAAGCATCTCAGCACACTCTATATAAGCATGTAAAATATTGTAACATAATTATTACAGAGCCGACTCATTCAGTCGAACTGTTGTCCCCCCTCGTGCACTTGGGTGCATGAGGATCACATACCAACTACAGCTTCCCAATCATTTCCCATGTTTTCTTAGTTAGGATGTTTACTTTTGATCCTAGATCAAAATGATAGAATCTACATTGTATGCACCAATCTGGGGGTTCATCCTCATTTCTCTTCCCGTCTTATTCCTGTGCAATCGGTTCATTGTCTGATCTTGTCTCCCTTCCTCTTGTCAATACAAGAGGATATCTATTTCTTCTAGTTCATCTTGATCCTTCGCTAACGCCAAACAAATTTCTAGGAAATTCCTCAGAGTACTGGCCTTCCCTAATGACCTCTGCGAATTTTTCGTATAAAAAATCGACGGCATCTCAAAGACAGGTTCCTTGTGGACTATAGGTGGAAACTTAGTATTATTCTTTCTTATCGCATTTCACGCTTCCAAAAAGGTTTGTTTTTTTCTGCTTCTGCATCAAATCGAACCTGCTTCAGGGTTGTAGGCCACACATTTGGTAGTAGCCTATCTTTTCATGTCGCTGCTCCTCCTCTGGTTGCCACTGCAACATTCATGGGTCGACTTATTATCTTTGCTGAGATATTCTGCATATTTGGATTAGGGTTCTGATTCTGATTTACATTCGGATTTGGTTGTGGTTGTGGCACATTCTTAGTCTGCCACTCCACAATCAACTGAGGACAATATTCGAAATTGTGGTCCGCTGCACTGCAATAGGTACGCTGCGGGGTTGGATTTGGGAAATATCTCTAATAATGTCCAATATGGCCACAATTATAGCATGTAACCGATCCTTGACCTCAACCAAATATTCCTCCACAACCAAAACCTCCACCACGACCCCCGCATAATCCTCCTGTGAATCCGCCTCACGGCTGATTGTATTGCAGTGGATGATACTGTGTCTAGTTATACTGTGGTTGTGGTTGATTGTATGGTGGTTGATTATACTACGGTAGTGGTTTATTGTACTTTAGTTGCGGTTGATTAAACTGTTGTTCTGGTTGTATAGGAGGTTTCTCTTCTCTCTTCATGAAATAAGTTTCCGTAGTTCTTTCTTGAAGTAAATCATATGCTCTACAATCCATCTCCTCGTGACCGACTGATCAACAGAAGTTACAAAAAATATTAGCTGGATTTGACACAACCTTCTGTAAGTACATGCATTCTTCAAAGTGATGCCCCCTCGTTTGAAAAATTCGAAACCAGGGAATTCCCCCTTGATTGACTGGGTTTGGTGCACCAGACTGTAAATATTCGCGGAATTCAGGGCACTGATCCTTATGGTGTCCTCCAGAATCACATCGAATGCACCATATTTCTTCACGAACTTCTTTCCCCTTCTTGATATCCTGTAGTTGGATAGTCAAGTTCGCTAGTTGCGCATGGATATGGTTCATGCCAATCCCTATTTCACGAATCAGTGAATCCTCGAGCTTCAACGTAATTTCTAATGCCTCCTCCTGGGATACGATCTTCTACTACATTAACAACATCCGAATGTGCAGTATCAATCATGCAATAAACCATTCTTTATGCTGTATGTTGCTCATGCAAAAACTTACTTTGGCCATTAGAGTTTTGTACCTTTGATCAAATTCCCATACCAATTCATTAGGAAATTGCGTTATTTCCTTCAAATCTTTGATATACCATGATTCCGATTTCGGTTTCCTAATTATGTTGATCAATTCTACTCTAATTTATGCCAATTTTTTTCTGCAGACTCCCTGTAGGTACTTGTACAAACTTCATAAACCAATCCAGCGCACACCCCTAAAGGTCGTCGCCAATTTTCCCTTCATAATATCATCATCCTGGACTTGTTTCACCGTCCACACCACTTCACATAAGAACTAGTATTGTTCGGGATCCTTGGTCTCATTGACCTGAAAAAGAGGCATCTTTACGTCACCGCCTGCCATCCTTGGTTTCCTACTGCTGTTTGTAGATCTGCTACTCTTACTACTGTTCTGACACGCATGATAACCCTTCGAAGAGCTTATATTTCTTCTTTCAACATTTGGAGCATTGCACGAGGTTGTGTGTACGTTGTAGCTTTGGGTCTATCCTTCCTCAGTTTTAGGGGTAACATAGTCGTTCTCTTCATCACAGTAGGGTCGCTTAGTCGATTTTGGTCCCGTTTCGTAGTTCTATGTTCTGGTCTCCCTAGGAGACTCTCTCTCTATCTCAGTCCTCCTCTTCTTTTCCAGCCAATACCTCACCCCAATTCTCAAGCGACCACAATATTTTGTAACTCCCCTCAAAATTTCATCGTAGTTCATATCCATCTACCCCACATCATTCTATCAAACCCGCATCCGCATGGTACCCACAACCTCCGCACACCCAAGATTTACTCGTCGGAGTTCATCTTTAATATTCCCTTTTCACAAATGAGCATCTTGATCCACAATTTTAGTGACAATAGATGCCTTCGTATGGGTCTCTTGAAATATTTCCTTTCTGCGTTGATGTATGACTTAACTGTGGCGACAACAAATTCAGTAATGTATCCTTCCAAAATGATGTCTACCCAAACCTCGATAGCCCTTGAAGCTTTGTTGTTCACCTGTCCCAAATGCTGTATCAGTTATGGGGTCTAGTGTTCAAGCTCACCTCCTTGGAAATTCCTCTTCTGAAAATTTAGTTGTGCCAACCATTCGTAAAGCAGTATAGGAAAATCATAGAAGAATACTTCGTGGACATCATAGTAGATGTACTTCGACAACCACTCGATCGTCGACCATCCAGGGTTTCGATTTTCTTCCTCAGCAAATTCTCACGTCTTCTTGTGGAACCATTTCGTGATCTCTGGCTTTGTCAGATGCCACATCATGTCCTCTTTCCTTACGCATTAGGGTCTCGGAAATAGAACCATTTGTTGATGCTGATCTGTCGACAAGTGTTCTATTTCAGACTGTCATCAATAAATCTCGACGCAGACTCCCATAGACATTGGCCCAGAAAGGTTTGATCCTTTCCAAGAACACCCGCGGAGTGAGTGAAGTCTCACCCGAGATATCTTAGGGAGCTGCAGGAACCATGTTTCCGCATATGAAAGAGGACATACATCATTCACAATCAATCGCTAAGTAGCTCAGAGATCGACATAATCATTATTAGCATCAAAACATTATCATTTCACAATCGACATACTAATAAGGTCTATGCAATAGCAAATTATCGAAACATGCTTAACATATTTGATATACATAACATAACTGTGATTTCATTCATAAAACATATAGAACCATTTCTCGACATCAAACATTGCGACAACGCATATTCAAGCACATTGCGATAACTCAAAAGAGACAAAGACATAGATCAATCAATCATTCTCATTATTCATCAACTTTTCTCATACATTGCATAATTCTCTGCAATGCATATCACATAACCAGTACAAACTCAGAACAATAGTTGCGATCCGAAAAATAAAAAAAGACTCTCTGAAAGATGCTAGACGTATCATGGAAAAGGTACCAAAAACTGATTCCCTTAGGCTTACAATCATACTCTTATTTATAGGCTCGTTTGGCCGTTACAAATTGGTCCAAATGACCCATTAACTAACTAAATTAACCAAATATTCCACATTTGTCAGCTCTTTTACACTTCGCGACTGATCCTTTGTTCATGTTGATGACCCTTTCGTTGCACTTGTGTGCTTTGGACCCGTGCCAACAATTTTCATTCCAATATATTGAAAATAAAAAAATATTTGCATTTTATATTTTTAATTGAGCACTTGCATTTTTTCGTGGAGTTGCATTAGTCTAGGAATCATTTGGAAAGATTGCATTTGCATTGAAATTGAAAGAGACCATACTTGTGCATTTTCAGTTAATGGCATACAAATTTCATTTGAAAAACAAGACTAGTACTTAGCAATGTTTTTATGTATTCTTCTTTCTTTTTGTTTAGTCACAAACATCACTAGTTGCACGACCATAATCCTTTTAGTAAGCAACATCCAATTAAAATTAACACTTAATTTTAAAATTTATTAGAAAGATTTTATTTTTCAGGGTGCACAAGCAAGTGTAGGTTTTAGAGTCTTGCAATAGGATTTTGTGAGTAAAATTATCCAAGACTACAAAACTCAACATTAGGTGTCTATCCAAGGAGTGTGAAATCCATGGTATAATTGATGTTCTATGGAAGTTCCTCTTATACACGATTCAAGCAAGAGGTTGCTTGAAATTTGGTTGCGAAGATAGCGCTCCAATACCTTCCTAGAGTCAGAAATATATATGGGGTCTATTCATGTCTAGGGATTCCAGAAGCATCTAAGTGCTTCTTGAGATTCATGCTTAGCTACCCTGCCCATATGGTGGACTTGGCCTACGATTGTTTTCCAGATCATTGGTTATACATGGTGACCTTAGTTTCTTATCCTAGGTACCACACAGGGTACCTACAAGGGTTTTTCTGAGTGTAATATGTCAGATATGGGTCAGACAACACATAGCATTGCTCTTTGAAGTCCGAGGGCCCTTATAACTAATCCTGTTACCTCCAACTGTAGTAGCAAAGTCTTAGGCCTCTCCTGGGTGAGGCACACCTTCTATAGTGTCAGGAGGCCCCTTATCCATATCCTTTATTTGTGTTCATTTGTATTAGCTTTTCTAGGAGTGTGCTCATTTCCTTTTAGTTGTCCTTAGGGATTTATATCGTTTTTGCGACTCTTTTGAAGTCATCATGGATCGAGTTTTGGCCATCCTCCATTATTGTCGTTTAGTAGGTTTACCACCCAGTTATCCTTTGCAGCCTCTCCATAAGATGCATAGAGATAGTATAGGTTTTCCTCATATTGATCCAGATGGCTATAGGTGGCCACCGACCTATTCCACTAGCTCAAAACAATTTTCCATTATGGGAGTTTTCTTGTAATTTTTCTACAGTTTTTCGGGTCCCAAACTTCCAGGGACATTTTGAGGTCCTAAACGACGTTTTTTGGAGATTCAGGGGAGGCCAATGAACATTGTTGTAGTTCAATGTTGTATAGCTAAGATAGAAATTTCCAACGAGCTATCGATCACCCCAAACAAATATCATATGGAAAAGTTATGACCCTGGGAAGTTGACTATTCAACTAACCACCTTGGGGCCGCAAACGCTATGACAGTTCATCTTCTAGGGTTAGGTTTTTGGATTTTTAGGGTTCTTTCCCTCATGATTATGATAAATAGGATCTTTAGGCCTCTTCTTGTATTCATATTGTCATGAATGAGCATAGCCTCCACATCTCTTCTTAGAGATATAGCTGCCACCATTCTAGCTGCTTTTATTTTACAGTTTGTTCTATTTCATTCATTTAATAGAATCCGATTTTATTGTATCGGTGTGTTTATTACCATATATATGCGTATGCCAATATATATATACTCTTTCATTTCGTTCTCACATAAATCCAGATCGGTGGTATCAGAGGCTTCTTCTCTTGTGATTTCTCAGTGCATCTCCCTGATGAGATCTGAATATCGAGGGTTGGATCTTGAACTAGTTGAGCTTGGGGAAAACCCTCCTCATCGACCCAAGCAGGCTCCCACGGAGGGAGAATAAAAGAGAGATGACGAAGTAGGAGATCCTATTAGGATGTTCTTGAGGAAGCCCTCGCGCGACAGAGGAATGATATGATGGATAATTTCGCACAGATCCTTTGAAGGATGCCGACGACGGCATATGCACCTTCAATGAGCAACCATTTCAGGGGTGCGACTCCCTTCAAGGTACAAGTTAACTTTGACATTCCCCTATTTGAAGGAAAGATAGATGCAGATGCTTTAGAGAAATGGTTGAATCTATTAGAGGGTTACTTCTCTGTTCAAAATTTTCCCGACAATGAAAAGATCACATTCGTGCTCCTTAAGTCCCTTCCTCATATTAAAGACTAGTGGGATGGGTACTGCAAGAGGCATGCAAGAAATGAGTCTGAACTATTCAGGACAGACCTCACTTGGGAGGCTTTTGTCGACACCATCAAGGAAGAATTCTACCCTATCAGAAACTATGATGACCAATACACCAGATGATCAACTTTGCACCACTTTTCGCTAATTCACAAAGCAAAGGACATAGCTTGGATGGCTAAATCCCTGAAAACCAGAACAGGCCACATGAAAAGAAGGGTAATGGGAAATAAAAGAAGGACATTGGAAAGTGCTGTGAATTCCATAAGATCCCTTGGCACAACATTGATGAGTGCCACTCAAAACAATCCTTGTTAGTCGAGACAAAATCCTCGGATCCAGACTATGACTCAGAACCTGATGGAGATAAATAAAAGGGAAATCAGATCATTGATGTGGAACCTAGTGCCACCATTGTAAATGAAAATATTCAACTAGAAGAGTTAGAGGAGCCAGAGGAAGGGGAGTTCCTCTTCCATTCAAAACTGTGGGTGTAAGGAACACCGCTACACTTCATTATTGATAGTGGTAGCCAGAAAAACCTCATCTTGGCCGAGGTCGTCAAAATATTGAAGATTACGAGAGTTCCACATCCCCAACCATACAAGATCGATTGGCTGAGCCAGGGATGAGACATCTACGTTAGTCAACAGTGCCGCCTTTCCTACGGGATCAAGCCCTTCAAAGATGAGGTAATGTGTGATGTTTCCCCGCTTGAAGTTTGTGATGTTCTTTTAGGACAACCATATATGTGGAAACATCATGCTATGTATGAGTCTAGACCTCATAGTGTCATTATTACTTTGAAAAGAAGCTCTACATGATACCAGAGACACTTCCCACCACTGCAATGTGCCTCATCACAACTAAGCAGTGCAGGAAGGTAATCTCCCAGATAGGGAATTTCGTCCTCTTCATGGTTCCTTCTAAAGGTGAACGAAATATTGCAGCAACGTCCACTACCTCCATGTAGAACCCCTCTATGGAGCAGAAATAGGTGGACAAGATCGTGGAAGCATACAAAGACATATTCACCACACCCACCGGGGTGTCAGTACATTGCCTGGTCAAGCATTCCATTGATTTGATACCCGGTGCTCCTTTAACTAACGAGCCAATATACAGGCATTCCCTCATGGAAAATGAATAAATCAAATGATAGATTCAAGAATTGATCCAATGAGGGGAACATTCGACCTAGCTCCTCACCTTGAGGGAACCCAATTGGGTTGGTACAAAAGAAATACATGACATGGCGAATCTATATTGATTATCGAGCTCTAAACATGATCATAGTTCGGAATCAGTATCCCATTCCCCATATCGATGAACTTCTTGACCAGCTCAAGGGTGCCAAATGTTTCAGCAAGATTGATTTGAAGTTTGACTATCATCAAGTGCCAATTTAGCAGACTGATGTTTGGAAAATTTCCTTCAAATATCAGTAAGGCCTTTTTGAGTGGTTGGTCATTCCTTTTGGATTGAATAATGCTCCAAAAAATTTCATGAGGATGATGGATGATATCCTACGACCATTCACTAACTCTTTTGTGGTCGTATATTTGGATGATATTCTCATCTAGAACAAAACATGGGCAGAGCATTTGCAGCATATCCACCAAGTCCTCAGCACCTTGCTCCAACACAAGTTATATGCTAATATAGAGAAGTTATCATTTGGAATGAAGAGGGTTCAATATTTGGGATACATCATGGACGAACATGGTGTTCATGTGGATCCAGCCAATATCCAAGCCATCCATGAATGGCCAATGAGTTTTACAGCTTCCTAGGCCTTGCCAACTTCTATCGCAGATTTGTGTTGGGCTTCTCTAATATTGCTTGGTCCCTTAGCTAGGTGACCAAAGGGGGATCTAAGGCCAAGTTAAACTGGTCCAAGCCACAAAAATAAGCATTTGAGGATATGAAGCAAAGCTTATGTTCAACACCTGTCCTTGCCTTACCGAATTTGCAACAACCCTTTGAGATTGAAACAGATGCTTCAGACTATGTTGTTGGTGCAGTCCTCACTCATCATGTCCATCCAGTGGCATATCAAAGTGAGAAACTTTCAAATACAGTCCGAAAGTACCTCACCTACGATAAGGAAATGTATTCCATTGTCCAAGAATGCCACCAATGGAAGCATTACATCCTTGGAAAAGAGACAATCATCCACACTGATCACAAGCCCTTGCAGTTCTTGCAAACCCAAGGGAAGTTACAGAATTATCACCACCAGAAGTGGTCCACTTACTTGCAGCAAATCCACCTGAATATTAAATATAATAAGGGAAACACCAACTGAGTAACCGATTGCCTAAGTCGGCCTCCAGTAGCAGCACTTACCACAGTGCTCCATCTTGTAGCCATGAGAGATCTGGGTGGTCTCAACTATATACCAATGATCCTGTTTTTTCTTCCATCTATCAAGCTCTATGTTCAGGCACATCCGTAGTATAATTTCATCTTAAGGAAGGTTTTCTATGCCACCTGGGCCATCTTTGCGTTCCTTCAAGCAAGCATGTGAATATGATTTGGGAAGCTCATTACAATCGGGTGGTAGGGCACTTCGACACCGAAAATAAAGTGTCCATATTGCAGAAGTATTTTTATTGGCCTAAGCTCTGACAAGACACCGACCGACACATAAGATCCTGCACTACCTGTTCTATCGCGAAACTTGGCATAAAAAATAAGGGGTTGTACACCCCTCTACCCACTCCTAATGGGCCATGGGAATCATATCTCCATGGATTGCATGTTTGGACTACCTTCAACAAAGCATGGAAATGACTGTGCGTTTGTGGTCATGGATTATTTCTCTAATATGACCATTCAAATAGCTTACAAGAAGAACATCTCTGCTGAAGTCACTACTAAGCTCTTCTTCGAGCGTGTTTGGGTTCATTTCGGGCTGCCATAGACTATCATTTCAGATCATGACAACAGGTTCCTAAGCACTTTCTGGTCCAACCTATGGTCATTGATAGATACCAGGCTCACCAAATTGACTGCCTTCCACCCCCAGGACGATGGACAAACAGAGGTAGTCAATAGGATGATTGTGCATATTATGAGAATGTACAATTCTAAACATCCCTGCACATGGGATGAGATCCTTCCTTATGTTCAACATAGCTATAAAATATCCCTTCATATCTCTATCGACCACAACCCTTTTCAAGTGTGTCTGGGGTTCCAACCACTAGCACCAATTGATGTAGCTCTTCCCATTGCATACACACATGAGGAATATTACCATGATTAGACTGAGGATGATAAGGACACCAGATTTTTTGAACCAATCCAACACATCCTCCAATAGGTCCATGAAGTTTTGGAAAATGCCAACACTAAGTACAAGCAGTGGCATGACTAGTATCGAGTTCCACACAAGTTCTAGGTGGGTGATAAGGTTTAGTTGCATTTGTAGAAAGAGAGGCTCATAGGACCCCATCGTAAGATTTGTCCACTTCGACATGGGCCATACACCATCACCAAGGAAATTGGTGACAATGCCTTCGAGCTAAGCATTCCTCCATTCCTTTGCCTGCACCCAGTATTGAATGTGCTTCTCCCAAATTTTACACCATTGTTGGACACCTAGGAGGTGGTAGAGAAATTGACACCTACAAAGCTTAATTATGACTACATGGAACATGAAACCATTGATAATATCATGGAAACATAGGTTAATAGAACCCACCAACATAGGATCCAACTATATTGGGTTGTCAAAGCAGGGCAACTACTTCACCAAGGAAAGTGGGTCACAAAGAGTCAAGTTCAACAGAACTTTCCCCATCAGATGGGGGCACTCAACACAATGGATACCATTGTTTACTAAGGGGGGAGGACTGATCTAGATGGATATAGGTGGCCACCCACCTATTCCACTCGCTCAAAATATTTTTCTATTCTGGCAGTTTTCTTGTATTTTTTCTACAGTTTTTCAGGTCTCAAACTTCCGTGGCTGTTTTGAGGCCCTAAACGATGATTTTTTGGAGATTCATGGGGGATGGGGGAGGCATTGGTTTCCAAAGTAATACCTTGGCCCCCATTTGAAATTTTTATAGCTCAAATAGACCTTTCCAACGGGATATCGAGTGCCCCAAACGAAGATTGTATGCAAAAGTTATGTCCCCGAGAAGTTGACTATTCAACTAACCACCTTGGAGCCACAAACTTTATGATGTTTCATCTTCTAGGGTTAGGTTTTTGGATGTTTAGGGTTATTTCCCTCATGCTTATGATAAATAGTCTCTTTCATCATTTTCTTGTATTCAGCTTGTCACGAATGAGTGTAGCCACCACATCTCTTCTCAGAGATATAAGTACCACCATTCTAGCTGCTTTTAATTTACAGTTTGTTCTATTTCATTCATTTAATAGAATCCGAGTTTACTATATCCCTGTTTTTCTTGACATATATCTGTGTATGTAAATATATATATATATGCTCTTTCATTTCGTTCTCACATAAATCCGGATCACATATATCCCATCGAGAGCTTCAAATAATTCTTACCATGAGCTCTGCTTCCAATATGTCAGGTATCCCTTCGGCCTCTTCATCAACAGTGGGTGGGGAATTCCATGGGACTCCCTCTTCTGCTACATCATGGGTCCCAGGGACTCCTATTTTCACGGGTTCTCATGCTATTGGGTCATCTCAGCCTATTAGAACTAATCCTTTTGATTATACTTGGTTGTCAGATCATTTGTCCACCTTTTCGTTAGGATTATCAGGGAGTGATGCTACATCGATTCCCAAAGCCTCTAATCCCTTTACGTTTGGCATGACTAACCTATACTTGAGTATCCCATCCTCCATACTAGTTTCCAACGGTAATTTTGGTGTTGGGATTGGAGGAATATTGACCCCCTTTACTGCATATCAATTTGGGAGTGGTCATCCCTCCCTATTATCCTTTGTTGGGGGATGGCCTCCCCCATAATCAACTACTAATACCATTTTTAATCCTTTTATGGGTGGGGGTGGGCACGTAGGTGGTGGTTCTACCTCATATATCCCATTCGTATTCTTATCATCTGCGACGCCAATTCCAACGAATGCTTTTCTTATGGTGCATCCTCCTCCGAGTTCGTCCATTCCTTTGGGATGGAATGTATCCTTTAATATGGGCCCCCCTTCATCTAGATTTCCTCCATTGGGGGGGTCCCCCTATGTCAGGGGCCAATGTATACCATCCTATGGGGAATTTTGGTAATATTGCTTTCTCCTCCCAAGGGATCCCTACCATGTAGATACAAATGCATTCTTATACGAATCAATTTGGAGGGGGTTATTATCCTACTGGTTAGGGTCATGGTATCTATCGGAACCCACCATGGCCCATGGTCTCTAATCCGATGCCTACGGGCATGTATTCACAAAATTAGTCTCTCCCAGGGGCATGGCCTCAAACATCGCAACCAAGGCTCCAGTTTTTGGCTACCTTGAATTTTCCAGACTTATCCAGATTAAAAAATGATCCCGTGTGTCATGATACGACATGGCCCCCAATCCCCACTAAGATTCCTTCCGGCATTCCTAAGTTTTAAGGTAATAAGGGTGAGGATCCGGGTGATCATGTGATGACCTTTAATTTTTTATGCTCGTCCAATTCATTAAATCACGATTCTATTTGTTTGATAATTTCTCAACACACCCTCATAGGGCCTGTTGCAAAATGGTATGTTGAGTTACCTGGGGGCATGTACTAGACCTTTAATGACATATCCTTAGTTTTTATGAACCACTTTCAATTGTCGATTCGTTACAACGCAAGAACGGAAATTTTATCGACATTCCATCAAGATAAAGCTACTCACATTTCAGACCATATTTAGGAGTGGCATAGACAAAAGAGGTTTATTAAAGCTAATATTCAACCATAATTCATGTTAGAATGGTTCCTTAAGTCCCTTTTTCCCTATATTGTGAAGGATGTCTCAACATCCAGAGTAACTACTGAGGAGCATGCTATATTTAAAGCTCAGCAGTTAGAGTTGATCTATGCTCAATCTGGGATTCTTTGTGAAATTATTCCTGACGCACAGTGATATAGTCATGAACCCAAGCAAGCTCCGGGGCCTCATGATGATGGCATTGTAGGCGCCGCAAGTGCCAAGGCTATAGACTAGGTGAAGAATCAAAGGCATAATTCGTCCATTAGCCAGTCTACAATAGGAAAAGGTACGACTTCGTCCTCTCCCACCCAATAATTAGATGTACATTATGTGCAATTGAAGAACACGAAAGGTAGCCAACAACCTATAGGGAATAAGAAGAAGGGGAAGAATAATCATAAGGTTGGGAATAATAATAAGAAAGGAAATCCAAATAATGAAAAAAAATGAGAATAATGCTGGTGGGGACAAGAAACAAAAACGAAAGGTGAATTTTCCTTGTAAGCTTTGCTCACAGGATCACCTCACTCACTTGTGCCCCACAATGGATGAATCCTTGAAGCTCAAAAATGGATCCGAACTGTGTTAACGAATCCACTTCCTCACAATCAAAATATGACTTTGAGTTCTTCCAACATCGAAAATGGGTCTGGTGGAACTTCAAACCCTTTGGCCCATGACTGTGGCCATGGATATGTTAATATGGTCTAGTCAGAGGTTAATGTTGCCACTTGCTCTCGTGACTATGGCCCTCCACAACCTTCTATGGGGAAAGAGCCTCCCCCTCCAGAGATTCCTTTGCAGATTGATAAGCCTAACACTATACATCATGTTCTGAATGGATTTGTTAAGTGCTCGACCCATAAACCTTATGCCTGAGCTTCCCATAATTATTCTATTGTTGACGATCTGGGCCAAATTCCATGTGCTATGTCAGCTTTGGAGGTATTCCAGACGTGTCGTACATAGAGGAATGCCTTGCCATCTTCCTTAGGATCTCTTGATTTAAGTTTTTCTATCATTATTAAGTTTAATACTGCTGATGTTCAACCTCACTTACCTTACCATGTGTCTTTTCAAGTCCATGTGGAGTGTCTTGAAATGACCATCAAACGCACTATTGTTGACGAAGGTGCTTCTATGATAGTGATGTTCCTACCTTGTTTGAAGGCCCTTGGATCTCCTCCACTATCTAAATCCATGACCATGTTGACATCATTTTATGTTTGTTCATTTAGACCGCATGGGATTATACCCTCTCTTTAGGTCCAATTAGGTGGGAAAACTGTGCCGGTTGAGGTTGAGGTGGTTGATGCACCCCTTGACTATAATATTTTACTGGGTAGGAATTGGATCTGTGCTATGAAAGTGGTCCTATTTTTCGTGTTTCATGTGATTTACTTTCCTCACGAAGGAAAAATCATGAGTTTTGATCAGTTATCCTTTACTAGCACCAGTTCCTCTACATCCTCGGGATCTATTGCCCCTAAAATTGAAAATTTTCAGCAGGAAACTGAGAATGTTGTTGTCGGCATGTATTCCTCTCTCATGGGAACTTTTAAGTTTTCAACACCAATCTCGTATATTGATTCCATTTCCGATGGTCCTTCATCATCACCGATTTTGGTTTCATTTCACACTTCATATTTTAATGATCCATGGAATATCCCTTGCTTGAATCAATAATGTGAAGGGAGTCCACACATTGGAATGACCATGCCGTTGTTTGCAATATAGGTTTCTTATCAAGCTATACAAGAAGTCACTGCAGACTCTGATCTTTCCTCTTCATGAACATAGGAGAAAGATCTCACACTCCCTCCTGCTTGGGCAGTTAACTAATCATGCTCACATGATTGTCTCAATGGTACTTTTCCTTTAGATGAAGCTATTGTCAAGGCCATGAATGGTCCCAAAGGGCCTTTGGAGGACCTCCATCACATATCTTATTTACTCCCATAGCTTGAAAGGATTGAGCACGACAAGTTCCAATCGACCTTAAGTGAGAAAGTTGGTCACCTCATGGCCCCGCTGGATATGCATGGTATATATGTTGAAGGGAACATGGCAAATATTTCTACTGACATTCCGATAAACATTTCTTGAAATCCCGTCAAAGTGGAGAATGTTTATATCGGTGAAGATTGCTTACCTAAATAAATTAAGACTTACATTGAGCTATTTAAAGAATTCTGATATTTTTTTGCTTGGTCTTATGAAGAGATGCCAAGAATAGACATGGGAATTGTTGAGCATAAAATCAATACTTACCCGAATGCTAAACCTATTTGACAATGCCTAAGAGCAATTAATAGGAAAAACGAACCTGCCATTAAATAAGAGGTGGAGAATTTTATTAAGGTTGTCTTCATCTACTCAGTTCCTTTGAATGAATGGGTATCCAATCCCGTTTCGGTGGATAAAAATCAAGGAACCATCCAAGTGTGCATGGAATTTCAAGATATGAATAAAGCTTGTCTGAAGGATAACTTACCCACACCCTTTATTGATCAGATTCTTGAAGAGTGTGCAGGAAGTGAAATTTTCTCGTTTATGGACGGTTTTTCTGGGTATAATCAGATCCAAATCAAGCTAGAGGATCAACATAAGACAACATCTATCTGTCCTTGGGGAACTTTTGCATACTGGAAAATTCCCTTCTACCTTAAAAACACTGGAGAAACCTTTTAGCGAGTTATGACATTCACATTCTATGATCTCAAGCATATTGTAGAGGCTTATCTAGATGACCTTTCTTCTCACTCTCACAAGAGAGTGGATCATCCAGATCACCTTCGACTTGTGTTCAAAATACGCAGGTGTTATAAGATTAGATTAAATCCTCATAAATGCATATTTTGTGTTAAAATAGGTCTCCTATTGGGATTCGTTGTTTCAAAAGAGGGGATTATAGCCGACCATTTAAAGGTTGAGGCAATACTTCGATTGCCTCCCCCGCGCTCAATTACTCAACTTTAGGGTCTTCAAGGGAAAGCCAATTTTCTGCGTCATTTTATACTGAACTATGCCAGCATTACTAAGGGTTTTATGCATCTTTTGAAGAAGGATTCTCCATTTATATGGGATGAGTGAGCCCAGGATTCCTTTGATTCTCTTAAAAAATACGTAGTACCAGCGCCTATGCTTCATCCTCCCAACTATAGTAGAGATTTTTTGCTTTATATTTCTACATATTAGGAGACGGTTGGTATGGTCCTGGTTCAAGAGGATGACGAGATATAGGAGCACATTATCTATAATATTATTCAAAATCTCATATATGCACTTGCGACCGTTCATGTAGTCTAGAGGTTGCGTCATTGCATTTTACTTCATAAGACTACTGTCATAGCATACATCAATGCATTTCAATTTGTCTTGAAAATAATCATGATTGGGGGGAAGTATAATAAATGGATTGTGATTTTGCAAGAGTTTGACCTTGATTTTCTATCTGTGAAATCCAAAAAGTCTTTAGTATTCACAAAGTTAATGTATGATTTACCTAGGAAAGATGAGGACACAGTTTACAACGACTCATTTGCTGATGATCATATCTTCCTTATCTTGTCTTCATACCCCTAGTATGGAGACATTATTTTTTTTTTTTATCTCTGGACTTTTAAGTTCCCTCTTCATCTTTCGAAGGAGGAATGACAACATATACATCATCAATCTGAAAACTACCTCATTATCGGTGACACTTTGTATCTCCAGGGGGTGGATTCTATTCTGCATCGTTGTTTAACCCACGAGGACGCTGAGGCTATGCTGAATGATTACCATAGTAAGGTGTGTGGTGGTCACTTATTTTTGCTTGCGATAACTCAGAAAATTTTGCAAGCTGGTTACTATTGGTGGTCCATATTTAAATATTGTATTAATGCGATCAAGAGATGTCACCCTTTTCAAGTGTTCTCTCGCAATATGCACTTGTATCCTGCTCCATTACATCCAATCATCATTGTTGGTCCCTTCAATAAATGGGGAGTTTATTTCATGGATTTCAACCCATATTTAGCTAGGGGGCATCGCCATATCATCATGGATGTGGAATATTTCACAAAGTGAGTAGAGGCCATGCCAACTGTTAAATCCAATGGTGAGACTGCAACCCATTTCATGTTCAATCAAATTATAGCTCGATTTTGGATCCCGAAAGAGATTTCCACCAATCATGGCAGCAGCTTTCAGAATAAAATGATGGCATAATTAGCATTAAATCTAGGGTTTAAACAAGATCATTCATCGTCTTATTATCCCTAGGAGAATGGCCAAGTAGAGGCTGTTAACAAATCTCTCAAGGCCATCCTACAAAATACTGTCGAATAGAGTAAATATAATTGGAACATTATGCTATTTCCTGCTTCGTGGGCATATCGATATGTAGTAAATACTTCCACCAGTTTTTCTCCTTTTCAATTAGTTCATGGGGTGGAATTTGTCCTTCCTATTGAATGCGAAATCCCTTCTTTGAATCTAGCCATTGATTTCCTTCCTGAAACTTCGGAGTTATAAAAACATTTAGTCCACCTTGAGAAACTTGATGAGCAACATCAAGATGTCACTGTGGATATAGAGGCTAATAAATATTGTGTTAAGGCTTAATATGATAAGTATGTCTGCCCCCAAAAGTACGTTGAGGGTGACTTGGTCCTCTTGTATGACCAAGCTAAAGAACCATTGGGGGCAGGAAAGTTTAACCCGATGTGGCACAATCCTTACATCGTGAGGCATGTCCTAGAAAAGGGATCTTATGAGTTAGAATATTATGAAGGGAATGTGTTGAAGGAGCCTATAAATGGGCTTTGTCTCAAAAACTACTATGCTTGAGCCTCCAACTTAGGCTATTACCTTGTACATTATTGTATATTTCTGTATATATTTTGGTTTTTCCCTTTGGTGTTACCATTTTTCTCATATGTTTACTCTTGGTTAGCAGGTGTCAATAGAGTATTTGACATACTTAGGATTCATATATGGTTCCAGCCATCATACACAAAACTTAGCTTCTGCTCCTTGGTTCATTTATTCACCCGAGGGTCAACTTGTGTCTTCAGGAGGTTTATGTCTAGGGCCATCATCAAATACTGTGGTTGAGTATACTGCCGTCATTGATATATTATGCCATGCCATTTTTAATGGTATCCAATACTTAGAATTTCACCTAGATTCACAGTTGGTTGTTTCACAATTGAATGAACGATATCGTGTTAGAGATCCTATGTTATTGAGACGATTTTTACGGGTAAGTATTTTCGAACAAAATTTTGATTTCATCACATACATTCACATACCTAGAATTTCTAATCAAGTCACCGATGCATATGCAAATTATATTTTAGATTGGAATTTGTCTCATAACTAAGCAAAAGAATCATTCATTCATTCATAAATAATAGTAAAACTGGTAGCCATACATTTTTCCATTCAAAATGTGGCATCATAGTAAAAAAATGGGTTTGTATCCCTCAAAATATACACAACCAATACAAAATATAACCACGACATCTAATCCTAAGGTGCTAGAGGTTTCTCATGGTAACTACTATGGAATTGGCTAGACGCCGAAAAAGCCTCACCCACGGACAAGGTACTCCTACTACATGCCTCTGCATGACATTCGGTAGATACTCAATTTGAACCATCGGTACTCTATGGGTCAACCAAGCTAAGTTTCCCTATACATTCTGCAGTTTCCACTCGGCATCTCCGCTAGCTAGATCTTCTCCTCGGCCTCTGCACCGGTGCCGTGGGTATCCCTATAGTTGTCGTGGACCAATGTTTGCGAAAAATATGTTAATGTCAATACATGATGCCACCCAAAAATTTTTTTTGCTTTCATTAAATAAAAAAATCCAAAAAATCAAATATTTAAAAAACCAAAATAATTCTTACCAATATCTCTGAAGGCGGACCCTGTGGTAATGGCATGTCTCTATCTCCATGGAAGTCAATCCCCTCGCAGGGACAGTCATCAATGGAGATCACCTGTCGTCGCCACTAGTGGAAAAAATCATCATCATATGGAGAGGGAACTCTCCCACCTCCCAACCACCTCATAATCTCAGTCTAGTGTGTCTGGGATGGATCTCGTATACCGTGAGGAGTGACTTCTACCCTCGGGCTAAGGTCTAGAACCCTCTTGAAGAAGAAAATGCATAAGATACTAGAAAACCCAAATTTCTTTGCTCTCCCAAGTTTGCATCCATTTAGTTGGATCTTCATGTTTTCCAACAAGGATGTACACTAGTCATATACAGTGGGTCTCAGACACTCTACTGCATAAAACATGAGGGGTCTAGAAGCCCGATGAAGTGCAACTGAACCTGATATATGGGAAAGTACTAGTATGATGATATTCAATCTTAGGCTCTGGATAGCCTTGATGGGGACTTGAATTCCCACCTTTTGTGTGTCGGGAAGATAGTATGTATCAATGTACTCCTCAATAGTCAACCCACCACCAATTCCCCAAGCCCTAAGGTTGATCCTCTCACCTCAGTGAGACAACCCAGTAATGAAATAGATATCATCAACCTCAATCTTTAGAGGCTGCCCATCCAAGTTGAAGGAATCTATGTCTAGATCCCAATAGCCAATTAGAATTTGGAGCAACCTAGGTTGTTCCCTCAATCTACCAATGTTCCAAAAATTATAAATCCCACATCTTTGGAGAGCTTGTTGGGCGACCAAATCTCCTTGCACTTGGTTTTCTATCACATCATGATCCCTCTCTCTCCATTCAATTGCGATCCTGTGTGTGAGAGAGAGAATTTTGAGTCAAAACCTTAAAAAAAAATAAAAACCCATAGCGATGTACATGGTTCATAGTTTTGATAGTCGTGCATGTATGTGGGAAGACTTCACTTTTCCCACATGCAATATCCCTTGTATGCGACCCGATGAACTACTGCCCACGTACACTGATTTTCATAATTTTTGGGCCAAAAATTTAAAAAATTGACCATCAAAATTAGAAATTGAACCATTGAAAATGAAGATCATGTTGAGTAGAATTATTCAATCCATACGACTCATGATTTCGTCCCCTGTAGCTCCCAGAATTGTTGATTGAAGATTGAGAGTGAAATGGGCTCCAAAGCACTATTGCAGTAAAATATGAAAATGATATGGTAAAAAGTCCTATTTTTACTATTTAAAGAAATTTTTACCCACTTTATATAGTTTTTCACTGTACTTTTAATATTTAATGGGCCTTATGGACTAATGTTATGGTGTCAGGTACTTTTTGAAGCAGTTTCTCCAGATCAAAATTGATTTCAGCCTTCTCTATCATGATTCGTGCCTCCAGTAGGTATATGTTGTCCCTGGCATATACAATAGGATTTCACTCCACTTTCATTTTTGGATCATCTTTTGGCCACAATTCACAAAACTTAGGTACGAACCCACTTTTTAACGACACAGAACCTTCCAACTACTTCTAGAAGTGTCGTTATTTAAGCAGTAGTGTTTTCCCTACCATGGGTACACTAGTTAGAACCCATCTTGTCATTCGATGCCCATGCTACAACACCTCCCTAGGTACAGGAGTCCCTTATAGTACCGCCATGACTTTGCGTGGAAACCTCATGTTTATATCAAGTTGTAATTGCATATCATTAACATGCTTTCATTTTTTAGCCTAATTCCAGCTCCCGCTTTCTCATTATAAGCCTAATTGCCTAAGAATTTCTCAATCCTATCCAAGTAGAGCCTATCATTTATCCTTTGCAGCTTTATTCTCCTTTTAATAAGAGGAAACATCCCCTTGAGTGTCCTTATCTTGCACATGTTTCCTTGCATTGAGCATAGGTATGTTCCACTGCATGGAACTAGTTTGCTTGCTCATGACACTCATTTCCTCTCATATGTATTATACAAACTCTTTTATTCCTTTTTAGGCTTCTATAATATGAAAAAGACAAAAAAATAAAAAAATCATAAAAATCTGACGGGAAAATGATATTGTCTTATCTTGGCAGCAGTCATGTATCCTTTGAACAAAGCATAAATCATTGAGTCCATCCATCTAAAGTTTGGGTTTAGTATGGACTTAGGAAGCTAAAATCGTTACTCAAATATTAATCCTCCGACTAGTTAAGCTTTCAGTCCCTATGGATATTCTGTTGATTCCTTCTGCGTCACAGAGATGTGTCAATGTTCAGTCTTGAGTCTATGCTGCTTGAGTTTATCCATCTGTCTCATGCTCTTGTTCAAAGGAAGTCTATAAACTTGAGAGTCAACCATTCCTCATATTTCTTGACTTTTCATGTCGACCATCCATTTATAAGTACATCCTAGAATCACATGAATCTATTGTCCTACCTATCACCCTGGGCCTACTTTCATCAGTGGTAGGTGACCTTGAACTCAACAGATGACACCTCATAATTGGTCATTGACTGAGTGGTTTCCCTTGTGTTAAAAAACAAGAAATATATTCACACATTGGGATTCATGCAGTGTCTTGGATTCCATTAGAACTCATTGGAGGTTTCCTCACTTCAGTCAGTATTCTTCATCATTGGCTGCTATTCAGAGGGTCTCTTTCATGCACTACTTGCATCCAGTACACGCGAGAGACACACATGGTTATTGGTTCATCCTGTTCGTTCAAGTTATTCCAAATCATTTAGCTTAGCTGCATACCTCATGTTGGTTGATGGGGGATTCCCTAATTCCCTCTTTCCAACGGATCTCATTCCATCGATTTCATATCATCTATTCTGTAATTGGGATCTAGAGTCAAATGAGTACCTTAATACTTGTAGTCATTAGTGGAAGGTTCTCTCGCTATCGACATTCAAGAATACATAAATGTATCCCGATCGATGGATTCTGCAAGTGTTCGAACTCAACACCTTTATTCACACTTTTTGAATATACTCAATGCCTTGACACCCATTTTCATCATCGATGAGTAGTCTCACATTTGTTAATAGTATATATTAATGACTGGTAATCAGACGATGTTTCATCATGTTCGACTTCAATACCTGTATTCATGTGATGGGACATGCACCATTGGTGGTTCATGTAGTACATCTCGAACTTTAGTGGCATTATAATATATGCTAATATCCTTGATCGTGACAATACCTATGGGACCTCAGTTCTCATGGCAGAGAAGTTTGTACTCCAATTTGTACTAGATATCCTCAGTTGATTTGGAGACTGGAATCCACTGTGTGTTGCTTGTGGTTGTGACCACTTATGACATATGTCTATTATGTACTACCTATTCATGGCCATAAACACCTATTGTATGAAACTACTATGTACTTCAGATTGGAAGTCATGTATAGAAAGTAAATATTATAATGTTCTGATGTGTGGCTAGTTCTTCCAGCTAGGTCTCCACTACTCCACTTCTAATATTTATAATGTATTTCAGCCATTGTGATCATCCCTTTGAACTCATACATTAGGGGGCATCTATTATAGCATGATTTTACACACCCTATGCAACATGACTTGATGCCCTACCTTGTCCCTCTACAGACTCATCCTACGCCTCTTGCTCAGTAAAAACCTTAAAAATCACATTTTTGTTGATGTACATGGTTCAACGGTACTACATCATGCGTATACGCATCCTGCACCATTACATCTCACATACATCGGGTTTCATGCTCAAAATTAAAAATATTTCGGGTTTTCCTTGCCAAGTAATGACCATTATTATCCTTGGCCTTCCATATACTGGAAAACACTCTGATTCAACCCTCCACCTCCTTTGAGGTTTATATATTGAGAAATTGTAAAGCATTTGAGGAGGATAAAGAGAGAGAAAGTAAAATACGGAGGAATTCCCCCCATTAACATTGCCTTGAGTCTGCATCCCTTGTCCTTGTTAGATTGAACTCTCTTATGTTCATCTCCCAATATCTTCCCTATCTTGTGAAGGAGGAACCCAATTACTCCTTGAACTTGTGAGATTTCCATTGCATGGGGGATTGAAGTGGTGGAGGCCTAGGTGGAGGAACTTAGTTTCTCGGTTCCGACGAATTGCTGAAATAAGATTGTCACTATGTACTTATGTTCATTATATTAATATAAATACTCTTTTCTTGTCCAATTCATGTTGAAAATGTTGATATTATTTTCATTAGGTAATCTGCTTAATATGTTCACGGACTATGCCAGATTATATGTTAACAATTTATATACTTCTATATGCTCGTATGCCTTTGTTGTTGAGGACAAGTTGGAGGTTAAGAGTATTGAATTGCGAGTTCAACGATGGTATTCTTTGAACATCTAGTTGAGGTAAGGGTGTTATTATTTTATTGTTATAATTTCATGTTTATATATCAGGCTTGGGAGTTGAGTTAATTTCCGGTGTCACTCTGTCTGTTGTGGTTCTAACCCAAGTCATAGGAATATTTTCTTTGTAACAAACATGCCAGTAGGTATCTCCAAAAGTGTGTACAAGGATATGGTAAAATAAATAAACATAACTACATCATTGGAGGAACCATCCTAACAACAACATGCATCATAGGTATGCAATTGTTGATTTATTCTTTTATGTATATTGAATTTAATTATCGCATGAAATACTAATTTTCAATTGTTTGTTGTAGAAAATAAAACAAAATGGAATTCATTCAACACATAAGACAAGACAATAAGGAAGAAAAGGGTGGATCGCAAATTTTGTGAGTATTTATGTTTTTCGCCTTAATTAATATTTCATATTTGTTGTGATATTTATATTAATATAATTAATTTACACTCATCCATGGGTTTCTTATAATAGGTTCTAACATACAAAGAAGATCCATCCAAAAAAATTATCAACATTGGATTAAGTGTAATGTCCCCTCAATGAGGATTCCATTACCATTCTGCTGCTTAGAGAACCCCATTGATGTGGCCAAATTCTAGTGTTATCAAGCAATCTACTCGAGCAGACACGAGCGTGATCTCCCTAGTTCAAGTGAATCTAGAACAAATAAGAACATAACATAATACTAATTTCCTAGATCAATTAGAGATCGAGTCTAATAGATGTCTTACCTTCAGATCTGTAGATCCATCTCCTCTTTGTAGCTCCAAGCTCCACGGTTGTCAGATCCAAGCTGCAAAACCTGTCAAAGCATGTGGAAACAAAGCAAGCAGTAAAAATACATCTAAACACTAACTGATCTAAGCAAACGGTTAAGGAAGTAAGCTCTAAATGCTATCAAAATGAACACATTTATGGAAATGGATTATATTACTATCAATAAAGTAGGAAATACAAAGTAGAGTGATGATTACAACCCAATCCTTAACGTTGCAATCCTCCTCCAGCAAGTCAATCCATTGCCTCCAAAGGAAATGCAAGCCTCCCAAGAGATGGATAGGGATCTTCTAGGCTAATTCCACCAACATGTAAGTGCTATAGACTTCCTACCTTTGGAATGGGAGACAACTTCATATTTATAGGACCAAGAGGATAGAGTAGGTTGAGATATGGTAGGAAAGGACTAAGGGATCCTCCCTAGGGGTTAGGACACTAAAGGCCAGCTCACCTACAAGATAGGGATAGAGATCCACCTCATCCACCTTCGAGAATTCACTCAAAGGTCCCCTTTATCCACTTTAACTGACTACGGTGCATGCTGCATGAAGGCAACTTGTGCCTGAGAGGGAAAGCACAGGGTGCACAAGGGAAACCCAAGCCACCGACACAATCTGTCAGATGACAGTCTGCGCATAACCTAGTTGGGTGCTTGCTGCTAGAGGACAACTTGTGCTGGCCCAACTAGAACTTGTGGACAAAGGTCAACAACTTTCTCCAGTTGAATCTCTTAATCAGGGAAACCTCAGGGATTATGGCACTGAGTTAACATGAGACTCATGATGACGAGATTTAGGTGTAATAGAATGCCCCCCAAAGCATGAAGCTGACAAAACATGAAAGGTGAAATGCTTTGAAAGAAGGATGGGAAAGGACTTGACGACTGGAGGATGCTGCTGAAGTACAACTGACTCTGAGATCTTAGTCTCACATGACTCATGACATGAATGATGACCAATACAATACAAATCCATGGTAGTAAAGGCCGATTGAACATAATCATGGCTACTAGACACAAGCGTAGATCCATGATGAGATGATAACACAACCACTACCAATACAAAGTGGATCCGTGTAATATGAATAAAAAAATCTCCATCACAACCTAGGTAATACATGATTTTCCCCAGGGTCTTCAAGCTGAACCCACAATGATATGAATCTATCCATGTGATTACAATGTCTTGGAGTCGAACATGGTAGAAACCACTTGATTACCGGTCATTGATGTATACCGTTAACAAGTGAGAGAGAAATCACCATTGATGTCAATGATCCCCAAGGTATCATAATACATACCATCGAGTGTGAATAAATGAGTTGAGGTCCAACACTCGACGGGATATTTCAATCAAGAGTCAAAGATGTAAACTCATGTTGAAAGCGAGGTAAACTACCATTAGGGCATGTAGGCCTACTTGATTGGTTTCTAAATTCAATCCTCAGATGATGAGTTGAAGTCGACAAGGATGAATCCATCGAAGGAGGGCCATGATGAATCCCACATCATCGACACAAAACTCAATAACAGATGTTTCGAGTAGGTCGGACGGTAGAGCAACATGTAAGACTGACTCAAGGCAGACCGAAGTGGTGGAAGATGTACTGACTGCAGAGTAATGAACATCTCTTGAACATGGGCATGGCATGACTTGGCAGTATTGACATGACGAGAATGGTACCAATTCTTAATGCAACTGATAATTGAAGCATTCTTTGGATGACCCAAAGGAGCGACATGACTCATGAAATCAATAAGACTCAAAGACAAACAGATTACCCAAGTACTGAATACAAATGCAAATGAGTTCCATGTTCAAGAGCGACTAAGTACTGCTATAAATTATAGTGTAATACAAAATCTTTCCCTTTTCCCCATCATGATTGATGAGTACCTCACTTGTTTTTAATGAGCTTGAGGAGGGTAAACAGATGCTTGGTACAGCTCATCTCATGGCTGAGTCCAATCCCAAATATTTTACGAACCTAGGATAAGAGGGGTTCATCCCATGACGGACCCTTCAATGTCGAGTTTTAACGAGTCCATAGAAGGTGAACTCGATGTCATTTCATATTTAGAGAGTCTGAAAGTAACTAAAGAAGACTCCAAATATCCTTTAGTCGTAAAGTTAGTCTCTCCACCCAAAAAGGGTAAAATAATGCGAGAGAGAACTCTTCCAACCATGATTGGATGGAGAGTTCCTTTTTCGTAAATAGTGCCTCCTGGCCCAAAAAAAGGGGTAAAATATCACCAGAAAGACGATCGTTCGAATAATTTTACAAGCGTGAACGCATCAAGTTTGCTTGGCAATCTTTTTGTATTTTGAGAGCCTGAAAAGAGCTTAAAGAAAGACTCTGAGGGGTTCCTTTTTCATGGAAGTTTAACGAGCCCAAAAAAGTGATAAACTATAACTTAGTGACTTATTCTCATCATTTTACGAGCACGAGAAAGAACAAAGAGTTAGCTCGTCGTCATTAATGCTTGAATTTAACGAGCAAAATAATGACATAAAAATGCTCAACTAGTTGTTCATACCTGAAAATATGTTCGAGATGACCACATTTGTGAAAAATGGTGTTAATAAGGTACCTAACTTCACCTGCAAGCTTTGAAACTAGGTCAAATTGATTAGTCAAATAGAAATAATCCCAACTATAGCAAAATGACCCACTACAGAATAAAATTAAAAAAGGAATATGCTCGTTTTTGTTATAAAATGGGTAAATAGTAAAAAAGAATTACTATTTGTTTTTCACCAAGTTGGAGAAGTAAGAAGTGCTATTTGGAGTCGTTTTTCTTTTGCTGATTCTAGGAGTTGTGATTGACTATTTCGAGTGCCGTCAGCGACAGGTAACCCTAAAATCAGCCCTTTAAATTTTCAGTGGTTTACTTTTGCATTTGCATTTCATTTTATTTGGTTTTGAACTTGTTATGTGGTGGGATTTGCACTCGTGGGTCGGCGCAATCTCCCCTTTTGGGATTTACGCTAGGTATGCACCGACGCAAAACCCGAAAAGATGCTTTGTGCCAAAGGCGCCCTATACGAAAGGACAGTTTGCACCGGCACAAACCCACATGTTAAACTCAATACCCAACACAAAAAATAAAAGTGTTTTGATGGTTGAGGAAGGTCTTAATGGTGTTTAATTGGCCTTTTTGACAGTTTTGTATCGACCAAAATGGTCCTCGAGTGGCAAGAAAGCAAGCACGAGCTCTGAAAATGATCCTCAATGCATAGACGCATTGAGGAATTGTGGTTTTCTCAAGTACTTCCGAGTGCCGGGCATGAGGGCCCAAGTACCATTGCTGACACATATGATCCAATGATGGGATCCAGTGCAACAACACTTTCAAATCGGCGTGCACACTTTGAGTATAGATGTTGAGGACATCTACTTTTTGATAGGGTTGTCTCTATGGGGGAACCCTATGTCCCTTACTGGATCATGAGGAGGTGATCGCAGTGTGGACGACATGATTGATCAGTGGTGCACTCCAGGAACTTAGATGACTAGTGGGAGGATTCCCATCAAGGACGTTTGAGACCGAGCCCTCCGTACCATGCTCTTTACCATTG
This sequence comes from Larix kaempferi, assembly GCA_027924585.1. Classification (NCBI taxonomy): domain Eukaryota; kingdom Viridiplantae; phylum Streptophyta; class Pinopsida; order Pinales; family Pinaceae; genus Larix; species Larix kaempferi. The sequence goes on from BSBM01000622.1 coordinate 2,567,835, forward strand.
TGAGGGTGGTCGGTAGTCGATCTGCTCAATTGGAGAGAAAATAGCAGATTATGTATGCTGAGGAGTGTATGGATCCTACTTTGTTCAACTAGTGTGAGGGGATCCTCACCAGTTTACGGGGTCAGCTGACCAAATGCCGGTGCGGGGCGCTGAAGCAATTTGGTTATGGTTTAGTGGTGATATATTTCTTGCTGGAGCGGGTGCCCCACTTACGTCCGTAGGTAGACCTTGATGATCGAGATGCTCGAGATCCTCACATGACTAGGTAGTCCGAGGTGATGGCCCGCCATGGTGGTGGGGGTCCTATTATTAGTTTCAGCTCAGGTTTCTTCACATGGTTGATGGGACAACTCCTCATGGTGGAGGACTATCCATATGATGGGATGGATTTCAGAGGGGACCCTGACCTAGTGCTACTTGAGGGAGTGCAGTGGGGTGATATCGGTAAGAACAACTACTGCTTGTGTTTTTTCATTTCATGTATTTATGATTTTTTTTGGAGTAGTGCTAATGATTTTCATATGTTTGATACAGATGTGGGTCCATCGCGACCGGTTGGAGTCTCCCTTATAGCGTGGAGAGGGGTGGTTCGGGACATGGGTCCTGCGACTCGATATGCCATCGAGGAGATGGAGGAGGTCGAGGAGAACCTCCGCAGGTTTACACTAGATATTCCAGAGCCAGGTGTCCATGATCTACCCCGTGGCTACCAGCGGCTTACGGTCGGGGTGTCTTTGCGTTTCGGCATACTGCTCCGAAAAGTGGCGAGGGCCATGATCTTCTATCTTGAGCAACCTAGGGATTAGCTCATGTTTCATATGTATATACTAAAAGCTATGAGCTTGAGATTTTGTATCGGAGATATTCACTGAAAGCTTCCATGCTTTAGATTTTGTATTAGCATTACCATTTTTGTACTTTGTACCGATTTTATATATACACACACTATTGGCGGTCTTTATACATATGGTGTTCCATGGATGGATGTGGGATCTTATCTATGTGTTTTTCTGTATGCATTATATACATGTCGTGCCATTTTTATGATTCATGATTATTTTATGTGTGTGCAATGTACCAATCCAAAATGAAATTGGCCATGGAGTCCGCAAATGTGTTCATGTCTCTTGAAATGTGCAGGTACTGAACATATTCGAAGGACCTCTCTAAGAGATGCACTCGTCGGAAAAGACAGAGTAACATGGGATCGTGAATGGTGTAGAGTCGGTTGAGATGGGAAACCACTAATTGTGAGTCGAGTTGGACAACAATGTGGTCCATACCCAGGGAAAGAGCGTCAGTTAAGACTCCAATCACCGCATGATACTCAGTGACATTATTGGTTGCATGTCCTAGACAACTCCCTCCCAGACTAATGAGCTTGTCGGTAGGGGAATAGAGTACCCAAGTTGCCGAGGCAAGACTGCGGGTATGCCATCTGGTGCCGTCCGCGAATCCAAAGCAAGTTTTCATCTGCACACGTGGGCAGGACATGGCATAAGCATAAAAAACAAAGATCCTAACACACTTAAATCAAAGCGTCACACCACACAAAAGACACATCATGTACAGTATATACAAGGTACTTATCCGTGAAAATACTCAGGCATAGTATCTCTTCAGGTAGAGCCCATTGTGAGGCTCTCCCAGAGATATTCCATCATAATCCTTGAGCTCGTAGGCTCCCTTCGCCAAGACACATTTTACAACATATGGGCCATGCCACATGGACTCTAACTTGCCTACCCCCAACTTATCATGTTTCTGGTCATATGTGAGGACCAGATCCCCCTCGTTAAATATATGAGGTTGGAATGACTTATCGTATTGGGCCTTAATGCATTTCTTGTGTGTTTCATTGGAAAGAGAGGCATCATAGCGAGTTTTGTCGAGTTTAGCCAAGTAAAGAAAGCATTATTCCTTGGCCGCGGTGTGTGGGAGAAGTTCAACTGCAAGTTTTAGTGATGAAATCTCGCACTCTTTCGATAAAACTGCCTCCAATTCATAAAATAGTTGGAAGGGTGTGAATACAGTGGCAGTCTTAATGGAGGTCCTATATGCCCAAAGGGAAGAAAAGAGCATGTTGTGCCAGTTTTCTTTGTGGGTACCCACCATGCGTTGAATCATGGTTTTCAAGACCTTATTGATGGCCTCTACTTGTCCATTGGACTGTGGGTAATATGGAGTCGAGTTATCATGACGAAAACCCAATCTGGCACTCAATTCATCTACCATATTGTTTTGAAAATGGGATCCATGATCGGTAACGATGGCTTGTGGAACTCCGAACCATGCAATGACATGGTTAAACATGAAGAGTGCAATGGTGTTTCCGTCCTCATTATATGTAGGAATAGCCTCGGCCCATTTAGTGAAGTAATCAACGGCTAATATGACGTAACCATGCCCCCTGGCTGAGGTAGGCTTACAGTGCATGAAGTCTATGCCCCATTTCGCAAAGGGGTTGATGACAATAACTGGATGGAGAGGGGCTGGATGGGAGCGCTTTTTAAATTGAAAGTGCTGGCATGGAGGACACTTCTTAATGGCCTTAATACAATCTTTGAAGATTGAAGGCCAGTAGTATCCTGTGCATAGTATTTTCTGGGCTATAGCCATCCCAGAAATATGACCGCCACAAGCCCTAGAGTGACAATCATTCAATACGTTTTCATCCTCTTCATGAGTTAAACAACATCGAAGTATAGATTCTATGCCACGTTGATATAAGGTATCACTAATGATCAATTAATACTTGGCATGGTGGTGAATACGACGACGGTCATCACGAGATAAATGTGGGTTGAACCGTTGGGTTTGAAGATAAAACGTAAGATATCCATACCATTGGTCGGACGTGCTGATGAGAAACAATGACTCATCTAGAAAGGATTCGATGGGCTCGGGTCCCGTATCAACATGGGGAAGATCACAAATGAGCTCAGCAAACACCAGGGATTTCTTTGACTTAGATTTCTCGAAGAGGAGATCGAATTCCTAAAGTATCACGATCCAACATGAATACTTTCCCCCAAGCACCCGACATGTAAGGACGTGGTACATGAGGTTCGAGTCGATGATAATAGTGGTGGTGCGGAGTAAGATATAATGACATAACGTTTGGATGGAAATGACTGCCGCGAGAGCGAGTTTCTTGACATGTGAGTAACGGGCTTCAGATTCGATAAGACCCTTACTAAGCTAATAGATCACATGTTCCTGGGCGTTGTTGTCTTCTTGGACCAAGAAAATAGCAATCATGGTGGCAGAAGCAACAAGATAAAGTATGTAATCCTTGTAGTAATTTGGCAGTTAGAGCAAAAGGGCGTGAGTGATGGCAGACTTTAAGTTGTAAAAGGATTGTTGGGCTTGGTCATCCCAAATGAAAGGGACATCCTTCTTCAACAATCGCATATAGCCCTGTGTCTTTTGAGCAAAATTACAAAAAAAACACCGTAGATAAGTTTCCTTCCCTTTCAAACTTTGGATTTCCATAACATCAATAGGAGGTGGGAGAGCGACAATGGCTTCCACCTTTAAGGGATCAATGTGGATCCCATCCTTTGAAATGATAAAACCTAGGAGGTGTCCTGATTCGATGTAGAAAATACACCTGTGAGGATTCAAACTAATGTTACACCACCTGCATCTGAGGAATACAGCCGTCAGATGATCTATGTGGAAGTCACGATGCTGCGAATGGGCAGGGAGATCATCAAGATAGGCCTCCACAAAGTCCTTCACATCATGAAAAGCATACGACATGGCCCGGTGAAATGTGGCACCAACATTTTTAAGACCAAAGGGGAGTTTATGATAAGCAACGTACCCCAGGGGTAGATGAAAGCAGTCTTGTGTTGGTCGGCTGGGTGGATCTCAATCTGGTTGTAACCGAAAAATCCATCCATAAATGAGAAGATGACACTTTTGGTGCAATTGTTGATTATATGATCGATGAAGGGAGTCGGGAAATTGTCCTTAGGACAAACCTTGTTCAGATCCCTATAGTCGACACAGGCGCGAATAGTACCCTGCTTTTTCGCCACAGGGATGACATTGGAGACCCATTCTGTTAAAGGAACATGATAGATAAAGCCGACCTTCAAGATATTTTCAATCTCATCTTTAATTGCCATAGTTTTTTGAGGGTGTATTGGTCGTAATTTTTGGTGGACAAGCTTAGATTAGGGATAAGTCTTGATCTCATGCGAGACAATAGCAGGATTGATCTCGGGCATTTCCTCATAGGTCCATGCAAAAACGTCGTGAAATTGTTTAAATAAGGCCATGAATGTGGTGAGCTCTTCAGGAGAGAAAGTTTGGCCAATGTGGATTTGTTCCATGACATCGGGTGTAACCAAGATGTCAATCGGAATGGTGGGTGTGATATTTGCCATGTTTCCTTCCATGACCGTATCGCAAGTGAGGATCGGTGACTGCGAGCAAGGATAGACATCTGGTGTAAAAATGGTGGTGATGGCATTCTCTATAGAGTCTAATGAGGGTAGGAAAGACGATTGATGATGAAGGTCTTCCCATGGAGGTTCATCTATGCTCATAATATCCATAATGGACTCGTCAGAATGAAAATTTCGGAGCAGCGGATCTAGTAGAGATGAAGTTCGCTGTAGAGAACAAGGTGTGGAGGCCACGACTAGGTGGTCCGCAGGTACTGACTGGATAGCCTCATAAGTAGCTTCAGCGGGTGAGAGAGGCATAGTGTCTCCAATCAACTACCTAGTGGCCTCATCAGGCACGAGCCATTGATCAATAGAGTTCGAAGAAGATGGAATCATGGAGGATATCATGTTCACCAAGGAAACATGGTTAGGGGGATCTGGGGTTGGAAAGAAACCCATAAGAGATGAATATTTTATGAGGCCTACTTCCACACTCTCATATAGCTGCGAAGATTTCCCTAACAAAGGGACATTATCGCCGGGATGAGTAGCGGTGTCCGATGTACAGAAGTCCAACTAGTCGATAGTGAAAATTTGACCTTCATGGGGGAATTGCATAATGCAGAAGACAGATGATGTGACCATAGTCATGGCGTAAAAACAATTACGACCAAGCAAGAGATTATAATCCAATGAGGCTCCAACTACTTCCACGTTAATGGTTATAGTCTTACCCCCCAACTTGATTGCTGAGGCTTGTAATATCCCATGGGGTTGAAAGCCACGACTGTCAAATGCTTTCAGGGTAGTAGGAGAATGGATTAACTCAGGAGAACCAATGGCTCTCCAACAAGGTAATGACATGACCGAGATAGAGGCACCCTCGTCTAGCATAGTACGATGGATTGTCTTCCTAGTAACTTTCGTAGAAATTTGGAAAGCTAGCCGGTGGGAAAGCCTCAGTTTAAATAGTCAAGTCAAAACATGATTGTATTCGAGGAATCCGGATCTACAGCACCAATGGAAGCAAGGAGAGTCTTACGTTGGTTGGGACAATTTTGTAAGACCTCGAGCGTCGACATGGCACAAGGAGATTGTGCCAAATCCTCTACGATGTTATAATTATGAGATGCCCAAGCATTAGGATTGAAAACTACTTTTCGAATCGTGCTCTTAGGCAGACGCAATACTGAGTCTAAGGAAGGTTTCTCGATTGTGAGAGAATCTGGTGGCACTGTAACATCTAGAATGGAGGTGGAAGATTTTTTAGTATTACTTCCAATGGGTTCCTTCGGAGGGACTGAGTCATAGGATTGTGAGCATATATTCAAGTTAACCGTCTCACTACACATCATGAGAACATGAGCGGTGGATGATGTTTCTCCTTGGGAAGGATAAGGTTGAGAGATCATTTGTTGATTCTGGGTGGGGAAGGGATCGTTGAGAACTACGGGTGTGGGGTTTCCCTTAAGAAAATTTTGCACTTCGTCTTTGTGGGGACATTCTTTAGAGAAATGGTCACCACCACACAGTAAACAAGGATACTTAAGCTTCTGCTTCTATTTTGTGTCTTCAGGAGTGGTCTTGTGCTCCTGCTGGTTAGAAGATTTCTTAGGTTTACCTTTGATTTTCTTCTTTCCACCGGATTTTTGAGGCGAAGCTGATTGGACAGAATTCACCTCCTCGGTGGGGGAAGGAGTGGGTGATTTGGTGGTACTACTTCCAGCCTCAGGTGAGGGTGGAGAGGAACCATGGTGGTTCGATGATCCACAGGTTTGAGCGGGAGGATGGGAGTGGACGAAACCAATGATGCCATCAACATGAGGTCCCAGGGGTGGTTTTGCAGGATTGTAGGTGGGACGGGGTGCATCAGGAACAATGTCATATAAGGTGTCGGATTGGGCATAGACAAGGTCAAGGTAATGGGCATGAGAAATATCTTGTTCCTCGGTAACGAACCCGCCCATAGCTACATCTATAGCTACGGTCGGTAAAAGAGATTTGGTAAACCAGTCAACTAGTAGTTGATCTGGAATGGGAGCTTTAATAAGATGTCATCTCCATCGCCACTCATGGATATGATCAGATATATGAGTCATGGTGGTCTAGCGGAGAGAAGTCAATAAGTCCGTACCAGTATCATAGCGAATGGGTAACTGGAAATGGGTTAAGAATGACATAGCTAGAGTACGAAAATCAGGAAATGAGTGCGGTGGTAATTCAATATACCTTGGCAGCTATGCCAGTGAGAGTCCTTTGGAATAACCTTAGACGGATCGAGTCGTCCATCAAGGAGTTGGATGAACACCATAAATGGTATGTCATCACATGGTTTTTTGGGTCTTCACCAGTCTTGCCATCAAACTTTGGGATATCTGAGGGTAATTTGATCGGAATGGGTGGCCAATTGTAACTATGTAGGATGGGATCATTAGTCAGACGAGACAGGTCGGGTAGGTCCAAAGTGGCCAAAAATGGGATTTATTGATTCGAATGCAGATACTGATAGTATTGATATGGCATATATCGACCAGTAGGACCTTGCATCGACTGGTTGTAAGGTGTTCCCGAAGGAAATTGGCCGTATGGGGGTGTGCCTCCTAGGTTGGGTGGTGGACTGTATGTAGGTTCACCGCCATAATAGGGTGGTCCACCACCAAAAGGTGGGGGTCTGCCGCCGCCATTGGAAGGGGTGTGCCTCCTCCAAAATGTGGAGGTCCTCCACCACCGTTGAAATAAGGTGGTCCTCCACCACCTCTGCCGGAATAGGGTGGTCCTCCACCAGAAGGTGGGGGTCCTCCGCCACTGCTAGAATAAGGTGGTCCTCCACCGCCTCTACTGAAATGGGGTGGTCCTGCACCGCCTACACTGGAAAGGGTTGGTCCTCCACCAGAAGGTGGAGGTCCTCTGACACCGAAAGGGGGTGGGCTTCTTCCTCCAAAATAAGGAGGGCCTCTTCCCGAAGGTGGGGGTCCTCTGCCCCCTGAAGGGGGTGGTTCGCCGCCTTTGGAACTAGAGTGGGGTGGGCTGCAGCTGCCGGAATGAGGTGGGCCTTCGCTATAGGGTGGAAGTCCACCCCCTCCGGAATGATATGGGGGCCCGCCACCTCTAGAGGGAGGTGGACCGAATGGGGGTGGGGGGTGGTGGGACTTGAGGGAAGGTTGGTGGGGGTCCACTTGGTATGACATTATGATGTCCCCATAGAGTGTATGGATTTCTGGGATAAGGTATCCTGTAGAGTGCTTGACTCCATGGTGGTTGAGTTGAATTGGATGGTCCCTTAGCATGAGATAATCCCATGGTGGATCCCATGGCTTGTAAGGAAATTCCAATAGAATGATCGATTGGAAATCCTCCACTTGTATTATGGATAGAAAACAAGGGTTTCCCCCCAGCAACAATGGTTTGACCACTTATAGATGGTTGACTCATAATGGGTTGTTGATTACTTACCATTGGAGGAACACTACTTGTGAGAAAATTAGGGGGTAAAGAGTATCCTCCCCATGATTTTTGGGGTGGGTAATGTTCCAGTAGTAGTATTAGGGGTGTTGGACTGTTGTCCTTCAACATATTGAGTCATTTGAGGTATAGAACTAGTCTCCTGTCTAAGAGGTGTACTTGGAGGAAATGATGGTTGACCGGGTTCATAAGTGGTCATGTTATGGATGGGTGTTTCCGATGAATCATAAGATAAAGAACAGAATGGGGTATGTTTAAGTGTGGGTACCTTCGAGTCCTCATCCCTTTGTGATAGAATTTGTCTTCTAAGTTCTTTGCCGATTGTATGTAACCAGTTCAGGCGATCACGAAAGGGTGTCGGAAGCACTTCATGAGAACCCCAACTGGGAGGTGATATAGCAAAATGAGCCATTTGTTGTCCTAGAGATGTTTCCCAAAAAGATATGGATGGAACGAATGCTGCAGATGCAGGGTCGTCCTGGGATGGGTTTAACCAATCTATGGCCCCAAGTTCTCCTTCCAATGAACGATGGAAGGATGTGTCTCGTGAAGTAGATGGTTCCATGGCCTCAGAACTAGGAGGATCAGAGGTTGGTGAACCCAGAGGAAATAAATTCGCTCCTGAATCCATGGTGGAGTTTTTTGCTTCATGTGATATGACAGCAGATGGTGGATCCATACTTACCCTCAAAATTACCTCCTGATTAAGGGGATATTCGGGTGGGAAGTTTAAAATTCTACAGGACCTTCTCAAAGGTTGTTCATCCAGAATGACTGAAACAGAATTTCTCCTCAATGTCTCCTATACAAAATAAAAATCAATCCATAAAAGTCTCCACAAACTAAGGCCACAAGAAAACTTATGTGATAGGTGTGGATTCAAAAGTCTGGAACCTCATAGGATTGTTAAGGCTTCGCAACTCGCGATATACCCCAGGGTCCAACAGTTATACTCGACCCAATTTTTCAGAGCACTAACTAGGGAGGATTAGGATCATACCCCTGACCATATAACCCGACTACCTAGAAGCACGTTCATAGTAGCTCCCCAAGTGTTGTTCTTGGTGTATTTCTCTGCCAAGATGGCCAAATGGTTAGCTTGGTTGGTTTCAGGAATCCTAGGAGTGTCTCCCGATATACACAAGGTACATGGGAGCTCAAATCCATAGTGGTGCTGTTTAATGCACAACTGTACGACAGGAGCCTTTCGATATACTACCGAGTATGGGAAGTGCCTTTTGATATACTATCGAGTACGTGAAGTGCCTTTCGATATACCCTAAGGTACGTGAAAGAGCCTTCGATATACCAGTTGGTACGTGAAAGAGCCTTTGATATATCAATTGGTTTGTGGAAGAACTACAGTGTCCTTGGGATGTAGTGTAGGCAAATAATGACAGCTGCCACGTTTTATGATGCCGAAACATGTCACTAACTTAACACACAAGTTACTAGTAAATTTTAATCTAGTTCTACCGGTGAATTTCTGGATGGTTAGGTGAATGGATGAGGTGAGCACATAAATGTAAACATAATGCAATCCTAACTACATGAAAAATGCACTCTTTCTTTTTATGAAATCTATGTAAGGGAAGGAGAAATTATTTTCCAATGACCTCTATAAGACAAAAATCCCAAAAGTTCAAAATCTACCAAAGATGACTAAAGCACTCTTTTCATTTTTCAACAAAACATAAAAATGAATAAGACACCAAATCAAAATTCTTTTTCTTTTTGTATTTTCCAACTAGAAACAAACTAAGCATGAAAAAGGAGAATACCCATCTAGTATGCACTAACTCTCAATTTTCACAATAATAGACTAAAAAGCATAAGAAGATAAAAAATGCATAGAATGCTTCAATCTTGGAACTACTTTGTAAAAGCTTAAATTCACTGATTTTTCAAAAATATGAATGATTCACAATTCAAAAAATTACAATGAACTGATTTCCCTTTTCAAAGATTGACAAATAATGAATTCCAATGCGTGAAGACCATCCTACAATAATTTCCAAATTACTTTGAAAACAATAAAATGAGACATTTTTTTATTTTCCCAATATGTGCATCAAAACAAGATCTGATAACGAATATGCTTTTCATATGTAAATAGTAGAAAACAAGAGACTAATTGTAGCACACTAGTAACTCAGAAATTCTCAAAGAAAATTGACAAGCACTCAAATGAAACCAAAAACACTCATGTCACTCAAAATCAGTCAAATGCAAGCAAAACGAAATGACTAAGTGTGAGAAGGGTTTGGAGTCAGATCTAGCATGGTGAATAGATCTGATAGGGTGATTAGGGAATGAAAGATTGAGCGGATGACCGTGGGGGATTGAAATTTCCTGCCACAAACGGATCTCTCACTCGACCAAACGGAACCCAAAAATCAACACAAGCAATCCAAACACAATCAATGCTGAGTAAATAGGCCTCTGACTGGAAGGTACATCACAGTGAAGTTAGTGGATCACACCAAAATCAAAATGGAGAGTGGATAGACCAATAACCAACTTTGAAAGACCAACGCAGTCTATGGTTAGGGGCAAAGCACCCAGTGCAGATTGTATACAGGTGTAAAGCGCCAGCGGCGCAAACTGTCACATCGGAAAAAGGGTCGATGGCACATGATGCTCAAAGGAAGAATGTGATCAGTATAAAAAGGTGCATTGGATGCATTACCCAGGTGCATTGGGCGAATAAACAAATGCAAAAATTGAAAAATCTCCAAGCAATGAACAAGTAAATGGATTGATAATGATTCAAACAGACTCAGAGAAGGTCAACAGACTCTTCAAGAAGAAAATCTAATGGTGAAAAGAGGCTCAGGAGGAAAAGCAAAGGCTCATTAAGAAATCAAAGAACAACACATTCCAATTGAAATCAAAACAAAGTATTCTCGAGTATGGTTTCCAGATTTGTTATCGGACAATCTACTCAAGCGGACACGAGCATGATCTCCCTAGTTCAAGTGAATCTAGAACAAATAAGAACATAACATAATACTACTTTCCTAGATCAATTAGAGATCGAGTCTAATAGATGTCTTACCTTCATATTTGTAGATCTATCTCCTCTTTGTATCTCCAAGCTCCATGGTTTTCAGATCCAAGATGCAAAACCTGTCAAAGCATGTGGAAACAAAGCAAGCAGTAATAATACATCTAAACACTAACTGATCTAAGCAAATGGTTAAGGAAGTAAGCTCTAAATGCTATCAACATGAACACATTTATGGAAAGAGACTATATTACTATCAATAAAGTAGGAAATACAAAATAGAGTGATGATTACAACCCAAGCCTTAACACTGCAATCCTCCTCCAACAAGTCAAGCCAATGCCTCCAAAGGAAATGTAAGCCTCCCAAGAGATGGATAGGGATCTTCTAGGCTAATTCCACCAGCATGTATGTTCTATAGACTTCCTCCCTTTGGAATGGGAGAGAGCTTCATATTTATAGGACCAAGAGGATAGAATAGGTTGAGACATGGTAGGAGAGGACTAAGGGATCCTCCCTAGGGGTTAGGAAACTGAAGGACAACTCACCTAAAAGATAGGGATAGAGATCCACATCATCCACCTTCGAGAATTCACTTGAAGGCCCCCTTTATCCACTTTAACTGACTCCGGCGCATGATGCATGAAGGAAGCTTGCGCATGAGAGGGAAAGCACAAGCTGCACAAGGGCAACCTGAGCCATCGACGCAGTCTGTCAGATGATAGCCTGTGCTTGACCTAGTTGGGTGCCTGCTGCTAGAGGACAACCTGCACCGGCCCAACTAGAACTTGTGGACATAGGTCAACAACTTTCTCCAGTTGACTCTCTTGATTAAGGAAACCTCAGGGATTATGGAACTGAGTTAACATGAGACTCATGATGACAAAATTTAGGTGTAACACCTAGCTTAAGAAGGGGGTCAATTTTTATATTTAATAATTTCCTAAGTATTTAATTTATGACTTAGAATGAAATACCATGTTAAAGAGATAATGTATTTTTAAATATTAATTTAAGTGAATGAAATAGGTGACCAAGGAGGGGTGTATGAGGCTAGTGTACCCAATGAGTTGTCATAGCAATTGGCAACTAGACAAAAAAATCAAGAAAAATCCACAAATCACAAAAGATAGAAAGTAGGACAAACGCAACAAGTTCTAAAAAGCAGAAAGTAGGCAGGAAAAGAAGGAAAGTCCCCAAAGTAGGAAGGAGAAAAAAAGCAGGAAAAAGCACAGGAAAAGCATAGAAAATATAAGAAAAGTAGAGGAAAGCTAGGAAAAGCAGGATGTTGCCAAAAGCAAGAAAGCAGTCCAAAGCGGGAAGGAAACAAAGCAAGGGTAAAAGCAGGTAAAAGAAAACATGATAAATCCAGTTAAGGAGGGTGCATGATCAAAGGATGTGACCACATTAATTGCATCTAATTCATCATTGAGCTTATAAAATAAGGATGGCACAACACTTTCACATCTTTTTCCCATCTAGTGATTTGTCTTGAGAGCTAGCTTCTCAAAGGCTTGGGAGATGTGCCCCATTGAAAATTTGTTCCAGTCAGTTATTGAGTGCCATAGAATCCATTATAGATTGAGTTTCAGGTTTGATCCATAATTATCCAAGAGGAATTTGAGATTATAGTGTGATGAAGAGAATTGTACAAGCTAGAGGAATCATTTGTGAAGAGATCCATCCGATGATTAGATTATGTGATGGATACGCTCCTGTGAGTGGGATACGAGGTTTTGAAGTCTTCCATGAGCATCCAAACTTCACTTATTCTATTCATAAATATTATCCAATGGTCTCTTCTTCTCCTTTCTTCATTCTATTGAAGAATATTGCTCTTTCATGTAAGATTCATTGAAGACAATGAGTGGTTGTAAGTATGGTTTTATAAATATTCCAAATGTTGTTATTTAATGTTGTTTAATATTTATGGTGTTCCATTCTATTTTATTAAGTTCATATCTCAATTCATCAAGGAAATCTGAAATATTTTGAATTGGTTGAACTCTAATTTTCCTATACTAGCTCTCCTTGCATTGAAATTTGACTAGTTTTACGGTATATTTTATAAAATATTTTATATGAACTCATTTAACTATATGTAAGATTATATAGGTCCTTGAGAGTCTTATAAATCCCTCCATGACTCCGAGTTTGAGATTCTATACCCTTTAAATGCGTTTGGAGAATTTTGGAGATAGACTACTTTAACATTCCTAGGTAGTGTACTTCTCTATTTAGCCTCCAAAACCTTGTATAATTTCTCCTAAATATATGTTTGACTACTGTATCTAGTTGAGGATACTCTAAATAGTTTACCCCTAGTTTTATTAATTCCAGTAAGCACTCGAATCCTTGCGTTTCCACATAATTCTCGTGGACAATTGCCTTGTACCCTTGGGTTTAGCCCAAGGGGTCTCCCAGGGCGTGATGTACCCATAAAAGTGTTGCTGTCGAAGTATTGACCTGATATTAAATTGAATTACATCCTTATAATACCTAATTTAACCTTTTGGGAAGGGTTATGAAGAGTTCAGTGTGTGCATGTATTGTCTTCCTAAAACTAATCAAAGTTTTAACTAGTCTTGTGCCCAAGTCTTCCCTGCTTACTTAAAGTTTTTAAAAGTTTTAAATTTTTGTACTTCAGATATGATAGATACATTACAGTAGTATTAGACCATGGTCCTATGAAATTTCTCTTCTTTTGTATTTTATGAGCCTGAGAAGAAATCCATCCGCAAAGAAGAAAGATCTTGAAGAAGAAGCCTCTGTAGAAGAATAAGTTGACTCCACACAAGCTGAGATTCAGGGAGGTAAATCAAGTATGCGAGAAAGTGAAATGAATTGAGAATAAAAGGAGAACATGTTTTCACAGAACATGTGGAAGGTGATAGAGAATTTCACCCAAGTGCAAACAAAAACCATAGTCATCTTGTCTATATTGGTGGATAAGACAGATGGTGAAGGTAGCAGTAGTGGTCCTCATCACAAGGAGAAGAAGGTATTCAAAGAAGAGATATTATAAAATATTGGGCCACATAATTGGCCACAATAATTCAAATATGTTCCAGGGCCTACTATGCCCAAGTTTCTTTAGCAAAAGGTTGAAGAACCAGAACTACAGTTTGATGTACTTGCACCACCATAGGTTCAACTTGGAGAGTAATATATGGCCTTCAGTGAGGAGTTAAAGAGACATTTGAACTTTAGAGACTACTATGACTATCAATAAAATTTCATATACAAAGCCAATAACATAATTCCTAATGAGAACTTTCAGTTGCAAAGAACTATTGGTAAGATCTCCCTTCCCTTTTTTGATGGATCTTCAAAATGTACAGCTAGTTATTGGGTGAAATGTTAGATACTTACTTCCAATTGAATCCCATGGCTGAAAGGGATGTCGTTAGAATGGATAACTTGCATTTGGAAGAGGAGGCCAATGATTGGTGGTTTCATTGTTTAAGGAACTTGGGCCATGACACAGTAACTACCTATGAGGAGTTCACAAGAAGGTTGGTGAGTAGATTTGATAGGAGAGATTCTGAATTGTCATTCAGGGATCTTGCTTAGTTGAAGCAAACTAGAACTCTTGAAGCTTACATCTCATAATTTCAGAGAGTCGCAGTCATGGTGGATGACATCTCTAAATCTCACTTGATTATTTTGTTTACACAAGGACTAGTAGAGCCATTAAAGGGTTTGGTTAAATGTCACTGACCTACAACATTGTAGGATGCCATGAATAAAACCATAGATATTCAAGAGGCTATTCCTAAAATCAGATTCCCCGAAAAAATCACCTCCTAAGATCAAGGATAAGGGATCCTTTCAAAAGGGTCAAACCATAATTTTTGAGAGGAACACTATTATCAAATACCAAGATGAGTTAAGGAGGATGAAGTTGTGATTCGCAGGCTGGGAGCCATGGGTTCCGGGTCACAAATGTGCAAAAGGAAATGCACATTACATTTAGGTATTCTAAGAGAGCGAATATGAGGAGGAAAATGAGGAAGCACTAGCTGGAGCAAATGGTGGCTATGAGACAACAGGCGAAGAACAAATACCACCATCAAGTGGAAATATTTCAGCCATGACAAGAGTACCTCGCTTCTAGACTCTCAGATTCAAGGGAGTGGTTCAGGGACAGAGAGTTACAATTTTGGTTGATGAAGGTGCTACCCACAATTTCATTGATTCCGCCTTGGTGGTAAGAATGAAGCTACCTAATGAAACCTTTGAAGGTTTCACAGTCATCATACCAGGTAATAACTCCATGAGTTGCACTAAATGGATTCCAAATCTGCAAGTAACCATAGGAGATTAATGTTAATGTTGCACTAATTTTATGTTGTTAATTTTGTTGATACTAACTTGGTGTTGGGAGTACAATGGTTATACTCCCTTGGAGAGAATTCCATGAATTATCAGGTGTCTCAAATAAGTTTCAAATATTATGTTGGGAAGCAGGTGGTTCTTCAAGGCATCAACACATATCCTCATCAAATGGTGTCATCACATAGCATGGGTATATAACCTACAGAGCAATCTAAATTGCTTGTTCTTGGGAAAAAAACTGTCATGGAGGAGGTTGGCCAAGCTCTAGTTTTGCACTATGAAGATTATGGGCTAAATTCAATAGAGAAAGACTCGATCTTTAAGGAGTAGTGAGGGTATAAATGGCTGCTATATGATGCTTACAAAATTCATATCAGGACATGGGAGTTTCACCTAAGTATGTTGGGTGAGACAAGCACTAATGTTGTGAGCCTTAGTACTAGTGTGCATGCTGCTCAAAAGGATATTTGCAATTGGATGGGAGACTCGCATTGTTCCAAATAAGCATGGGGTTGATGAACTTCCAATTGAACATTAGTGCTTGTCTCACCCAACATACTTAGGTATAAATGGCTGCTATATGATGCTTACAAAATTCATATCAGGACATGGGAGTTTCACCTAAGTATGTTGGGTGAGACAAGCACTAATGTTGTTAGCCTTAGTACTAGTGTGCATGCTGCTCAAAAGGATATTTGCAATTGGATGGGAGACTCAGATTGTTCCAAATAAGCATGGGGTTGATGAACTTCCAATTGATTGGCGGGATCTGGGCATTCCATGGAATAATAGATTGCTACACATGATAACAGTGATGCTTGGAGGAATGCAACTCAAACAATGGGATCCTAGCATTGTTTTGTTCTACAGTTTGCAGTTGGAAAAAAGAGGTTGTATTAACCACCTTGCATATTTTCATTATTATTGAGGACCCATATATCACCCTTTAATTTATCTCCTTCAACTGGGTTGATCATATAGTTGCATAGGAGACATAGTTATCCCTTGAGAATGGGTAATAATTAGAGTAGCACATCAAAAACATGGTGGATCTCTTTGGAATTGGATTACAATTGCTTCAGGACAAGCAATTTTGGGTAGGGAGGACTGTAATGTCCCATACATGAGGATGTAATTACCATTATTCTTCTAGAGAACCCCATTGATGTGGCCAAATCCTAGCTTAAGAAGGGGGTCAATTTTGATATTTAATAATTGCCTAAGTATTTAATTTTTGACTTAGAATAAAATACCATGTTAAAGTGATAATGTATTTGTAAATATATTTAATATTTAATTTAAGTGAATTTCCTAGGTGACCAAGGAGGGGCGCATGAGGCTAGTGGACCCAATGATTTGTCATAGCAATTGGCAATTAGACAGAAAAATCACGAAAAACCCACAAAGCACAACAAATAGAAAGCAGGCCAAAAGCAGCCAGTTCTGAAAAGCAAAAAGTAGGTAGGAAAAGCAGGAAAGTCCACAAAGCAGAAAGGAGCATAAAAGTAGGAAAAAGCACAGGAAAAGCAGAGAAAATCTAGGAAAAGCAGGATGTTTCCAAAAGCAAGAAAGCAATCCAAAGCAGAAAGGAAACAAAGCAAGGGTAAAAAAGGGTAAAAGAAGACATGCTAAATCCAGTCAAGGAGGGAACATGAGAAAAGGAGGTGACCACATTCAATGCATCTAATTCATAATTGATCTTATAAAATAAGGAGGGTGCACCACTTTCACATATTTTTCCAGTCGAGTGATTTGTCTTGAGAGCTAGCTTCTAAGAGGCCTGGAGGATGTCCCCCCATCCATGCTTTGGGAGATGTTCCCCATTGCACTTTTGTTCCATTCAGTTATTGAGTTCCATAGAAACCATTATATCTCTATTTTTAGGTCTGATTCATCATTCTCCAAGAGGAATTCAAGCTTCTAGGGTGATGAAGAGAATTGTACAAGCTAGAGGAATCATATGTGAAGAGATCCATCCAGTGATTAGATTTTATGAGGGATGTGCTCCTGTGAGTGAGATATGAGGTTCTGAATTATTCCATGAGTGTCCAAAATTCTCTTCTTCTGTTCATAACTCTGATCCAATGGTCTCTTCTTCTCCTTTCTTCATTCTATTGAAGAATACTGCTCTTTCATGTAAGATTCATTGAAGACAATGAGTGGTTGTAAGTACGGGTTAATAAATATTCCAAATGTTGTTATTTCATGTTGTTTAATATTGATGGTGTTCCATGCTCTGTTATTAATTTCATATCTTAGTTCTTTAAGGAAATCTGAAATCTTTTGAATTGGTTGAACTCCAATTTTCCTAGACTAGATCTCCTTGCATTGAAATTCGACTAGTTTTACAATACATCTTATAAAATATGTTATATGAACTCATTTAAATATTTGTAAGATGATGCAGGTCCCTAAGTGTCTGATAAACCCTTCCACCACTCTGAATTTGAGATTCGATACCCTTTAAGTGTGTTTGGAGAATTCTGGAGATAAACTAGTTGAGCAGTCCTAGGTAGCATACTTCTCTATTTAGTCTCCAAAACCTTGTCTAATTGCTCCTAAATATATACTTGAATGTTGTATCTAATTGGGGATACTTAAAATATTTTACCCCTGGTTGGATTACTTCCATTAAGCACCAAAATCCTTGGGTTTCCACGGAAGTCTTGTGGACAATTGCCTTGTACCCTTGGGTTTAGCCCACGGGGTCTACCTAGGTGTGATGTACCCATAAAAGTGATTCTGTCTAAGTATTGATATGATGTCAAATTTATTTATATACTTATAATACCTCATTTCACCTTTTTGGAAGAGTTCTTAAGAGTTCAGTGTGTGCATGTATTGTCTTCCTAAAACTAGTCAAAGTTTTAACTAGTCTTGTGCCCAAGTCTTCCCTGCTTGCTTGAAGTTTTTAAAAGTCTTAAATTTTTGTACTTCAGATATGATAGGTACATTACATTAATTTTTTTTTTTTAGTATATGTTGAATCAAGGATTAATTGAAATTTTTTTAAGTAGTTATGTTGTAAAACTTCCACCATTTCATAGTTAATGGAATGACAAAAAACCTTTATATTAATTATATCTATGCTTTATCATGGTGCAATACTCTGTAATAGAAGGAGTAGTACCCCCCTGCATGGTATAATTTGTATTAACAAGAAGAACCTGAGCGGTATTAGATTCACTCTCTAACAGGAGAGTGGGATCAATCGAGGATGAAATTAGATTGACCACTTGGGTTTCACTCTTCAAGGGAGGAGTGGGATCGGTCGAGGATGAACCTAGATCAACCACTTGGTTTTCACTCTTCAAGGGAGGATTGGGATCGACCTAGGATAAAACTAGATCAACCACTTGGGTTTCAATCTTCAAGGAAGGAGTGGGATTGACCGAGGATGAAACTAGATCAACCACTTGGGTTTCACTCTTCAAGGGAGGAATGGGATCGACCGAGGATGAAACTAGATCGACCACTTGGTCAACCGATGGAAATTCAAGAGGAAATTTACTAGAATTCATTGGAAGCTATGATTGAGACACATAAATACCTTCCAATAATTGGGAAGCTTCGTCCATGCGGGGACAAATGTAAGTACGGTCCATGTCCTTACATAATAAGCAAGCATTCTTGAATTTAATTTTCTGACTCTTAACCAAAGAGTCATTGGTTGACAAGGTATCATAAATATGATGTCCATAGGCTGATGATATGGGTCGTTCGAAATCTTGCGACCATACTTCTAAGACCTTGGGAATACCAGGGAAATCCTTAAGAAAATGGGGCCCCTCGCAAAGCCTGCAAGGGAACTTAGGTTTACGAAGATTCGAAACAGGTTCATAAATGCTCCCAGCATGATGATCAGTGGCTGGTGGGTTTCCAACATGATGGTTAGAGGTTGGATCCTTTGAACTTCTGCTTAGTGTTCTTCTTCTTAGCCTTCATTTTCTTCTTCTTCTTGTCCACCTACTTACTAATGTCGTAGTTTTCAGCGGGCGAAGAGGAAGAAAGGGAAGCGGACTCAACATTTGATGAAGAAGGCGAAGGATCAACGTGAGGTTGATCTCTTATGGGGAAGGACTATGATCTGACACAATCAGTACACTTGGGATAACTGGATTGGATAATAACCATACTGGTAATCCTATAGTCAATCCAGGAAGGCTCAATGTGGCCATGAAGGGAGGACCAACACTTCCAAATGGAGGAGAAACAAAAGACATAACCTGAAAAGGGGTCTCTTGGTTGGTAGTCCAGGAAGAGTTTTCCATATCTAAACTCTCTAAGGACCTCTAAATTACCACACAAATCAAACACTACTGAAATCTAAAAAACAGTATGTGAAAGGAATGGATAAATAAGCCAGATTCTCACAGGATTATCAAATTTTTGCAACTCGCGATATACTATAGGGTCCAACAGTTATACTCTACCCAATATTTCATAGCATTAACTAGGAAGGATTGGGACTGTACCCCTGACTGTATAACCCGACTACCTAGTAGTACGTACATAGTAATCTCCCCGAGTGTTGTTCTCGGTGTATTGCAACAATAAGACGACAAATAGGTTTACTCGGATAGTTCTAGGATGCTGAAGGGGCATCACAATATATGCAAAGTACATGGGAGCTCAAATCTGTAGTAGTGTTGTCTAATGCACAACCGTACAAAAGGGGCCTTCCTATATACCGTTGAGTACGTGAAGTACCTTTCTATATACCTGAAGGTATGTGAAAGGCCGTTCAATATACCAATGTGTACGTGGAAGAACCACACAAAACCCAGAATGCAGTGCATGCAAGTAACGACAGCTCCTACGCTAGAAGATGTCAGAACACGTCTCTAGCCTATCATTTAAGTTGCTAAAGATTTTAACATAACTAGCGCTTGATTTTATCTTATGTGGTTAAGTGGATGCATGGAGTGTATACTTGTAAAGTAAACAAGATGAACCACTAATCTAAATGAAATGAAAACCTTTCATTTTTCAATGAAGTCCTACTTAAAGAGAGAGTCAGAGGTTCTTTTTCCCAAGTGAACAACCCTATGCAAATGCCATTTTAAAATTTTCAAATATGGTAGAAACAAGCCAATCCACACCAAAGAAAAAATTATATGGAAACCTTAATATGAGTCAAAGAGACTGTAGGATACATGATTCAAAAATGCAATTCATTTCACTTAAAAATGCATGCAAAATACTAGTTTTGACTAAAGGGGCCAAACATCGCTCCAAATCTCAAGAAGACCCAAAAAGGAATTTTTTTTGCTTTAACAAATAATGAGAAAGTAGATCTTTAATGAAAAGAAGAAATGATCTAATCGTTGTTTCCAAACATGAAAGAACATTTTCTAACCCCTAACTATGCAAAAGCTAACAGTACCTTTCTTTAAACTAAGATGGAAACACAATATTTTCTTCTCTTCGACTGTAGAAAGAAGAAAACACCGTACCAACCTTGTCACAAATCAAGCAACAGGGCATTGAAAGGTCTGGGCAGAAACTCTAGCCAACAATCAACAGTTCGACGTGGGGATCGACGCAATTTGCTAAAGAGAAAAGAGCAGAAGAGATGCACTTTGTCGAAAGGAACGCACTGTACATGAAGGTAAAGTGCATCGGGAGATAGAAAAAAAATGAAAAAATAAATATTTTCAAGACAATCAACAGACTTCATGGTCTTAGACTTAAAGGGAATTATACAATGGGATATAGACAGTCAGATCTACCAATTGGATGTGATCTATCAATTGAAAATTAAGCCAGATCGAATAAAAAATAAGGCAAGCAAGGAAATATACAACTTAAATAATTTGATCCCCAGCGGAGTCGCCATTTTTGTTAATGGATAAATCTGTTGGTGCAGACACCAACTGATCTCCCTAGTTTGAATGGTTTGGATCTAGAACAAAGCAAAACAAGAATGAAAACCTTTCCTTAGATCTATCAAATTGCTTGAATACAAAGAGTCCAATCCATACCTTATTTACGAAGGTCGTCCCCGTGGCTTGAATCTTTCGCAATCCAGATTGTTGATGGAGAGATTACCTGCAAAAGAATCAAATGGAAAAATACAAGAGACTACAAGATAACATGATACATCTAAGCAATTGACCAAGGAGAACTACTATAAACAAAATTACACATCATTTGCGGGAAAGGAAGAAATTGATGTATTAATGAAAATAGGGGAAAGAATTACAACTAATGAATCCTTGGTGTATAATATCCTTTCCAATGGAACCTTGCCTCAATTTTCCAAATATGGAAAAATGGATTCCTGGATCAATTTCTACAGCATTTGGCTATCCTCATTTCAACACCCCTATCCCATGAAGAGGAGCTTCATTTATAGGCCAAAAGAGATGAGGAGGAGAGGAGAGGATTAGGGTGAAGGAGGAGGTGGGATCCTACTAAGTTGGGAAGCGAGTAAGATCCACCCTATAAGGAATGGATAATCCTCCACGAGGGTCTCCTTCGAGAGACTTCTCGAAAATTCTCTTTTTCCCTCCGTACAGGCATCAACGCACCCTAGACACTAGCAACACACGTTAGTGACACACTTTGTAATGGAGAAAGGTGCCTCTATCAAGAAAGACACACTTTTCTAGAAGGCAAGGTGAGTCGGCCTCCCTATACATAGTTTTTTCAGGAAAAAACCGTCATGACTTATCTTCTAAGGATTTTGGTCAAGTACTTAAGGGATTTAGGCAAGGATAAAGTGTACATGGTTCATAATCATGACGAGTACAAAATTTCCATGTAACAATGACAAGAATATGTACCCGTGCTTTATGTATAAAAAATGAACTAGTGATTTATATAATATACCCACAGCCATTTCACATAAAAATGTTTGAAATTTAATGTCCCTTCGATGCACATGGTAATATAGGCATTGGGGCATAACATGCACATGCACAAATACTTTCTACATAATATATGCACCGGTTCATTACATATAATACATGCACCAAATATTAATTTATATCATACACACAGATGCATTTTTATTGATATATGCACCAACATCTCACTATGAAATATTCAAAATTTCACGTCCCCTCTATTCACATGTTAATATAGGCACCGGTGCATTTGTATATGAAATAAGAAGTATCGGGGCGTAATAAAAGTTACAAGCACTAGAATTCCATTAAATAAAAATTTCAAGCCAATTGCTATTTTTATAAAAGCACCAGTGTTTCATAGAACAATAAAATTGGAACCGGTGCACAATTAATATATAATCACTAGTGCATTTGTGTTAGTTTCGCGCTGGTGCAGTTTTGTTTTGAATGCATCGATGTGTATTATGTAAAGAATAATTGAAGGAAAACCCTCTGCTAAAACCTTCTCCTGAACAAAATTTTTAAGTTATAGAAAACATCCATTGAAACCACTACTAAAAACTCCACTACGAATGGTGGAGGTTTTAGTGGAGTTTTTTTTTGAAATTTTTTCCCAATCTTGTAACACTAAAAACCTTCACTACGTGATTTTTTCCTTGTAGTGACATGATTCATTTTGAGGAATTCATCCTTATTTATAGACCAAAAGAAAACTCTAACCATAAATACCTCCTAATTACCTAGCAGACCTTCTTTAATGAGGCCCCATTACATGTATTCACCAATAACTACCATAGTGTGCTTTATTTAATAATAATTTCAAAGTGCTCATGCTGATTCCCCACTGAATATACTCGATATCAATACCGGTTAGAGAATAGATCTCCCTAATATGGTTATGTGGATCCAAATATATAGATCCATCCATATCCAAAAAATCAACCGTGTAATTGAAAAAGGTTAGATGGGGATCTTGAAGGAATAAGACTAATGTAGAATATGCAAGTTGAAAAGTGGTAGTAGTAACCTTCTATGGAACTTCTTCCATGATGTTCTCTACATAGGGGGGATTATAGTAATCAAATATAAGGTGAAAGGATTTTTCTTCCCTTAAATGACAACTATCCATGTACCAATCATCACATTTATTCTCTAAATAATACCAATAATTTATGTAAGCGGTATACTCTCTCTAGTTGATGGGATGCATTTACTGACATATACAACTCTCCTTGAATTCATGAGCCCCCTTCTCCATATATTCATATTTTTCATACATATACTGGAAATTTTTATCACCAACATTTGTTTCTCCCATGGCATGTTCCACCACATTGCCATTCTTCAATTCTGGTAGGTTTTGAGGATGGATTTTTATAATGGTTCTAGCACACTCAATATTGGAAAAACATATAATATAATATGCTAGATCAAATTCCTAGAAATTCTTTATCAAATGGACCTAATTTGGCAGAAATTTGAGCAATATATTAAAAGTTATCTACAAATTTGTAAAATCCTCAACCATCACTGGAAATCCCCCCAAAAAGAGAAGATTCCAAACTGCAATATCCCCTTCATCAAAACTCCAATTTAAGCATTTTTTGAAATCATGTATTATAGTGAGAAATATACAAATATACAATTAGTTTTTGAATATTTTTCCAAAAAATAATTAGAAACCAATCTAAGTGTTGTGGCCCTCTTTTCTTCTTTTGAAAACCTAGAAAATAGAAGGAAATAAATTCTCTCTCTTTGGGCCCTGGAAAGTGATCTAATACCACTTTTAATGTACCTTAAATATGAATATGAAACCACACAGAAGATATCATAAATTCTCCATAGATTATTAATATGAAAACTCTTGAGGTAGGGAAATACCTTACAATTGATCATTGTATGGAAGGAATCCACTCATGTTCACTTTCCTATTCAAGGGGGAAACCTCATATGAGCTAAGATCCAAGTACAATATACTCCACACATGATTAACAAGGAGGAATCCATCATTATCTATAGATCACAATACAACTCTAACCATAAAAACCTCCTAACTACCTAATGAAACTTCTTTAATGAGGCCCCATTACAATTATTTACTATAACTACCATAGTGGGTCTTATTTAATAATAACAAACATAATGTACCTAGTCCACTTTACATTGAATGACCTCCAATATTATTAATCCAATGGGTCCTTCAACTCTCCATTACACACCAAGGGAGGATTATAACATGCACTTGAATATTTTCTATTCCATTGGACATTAAATTTTCAATAATACCATGTAGATCATCATGTATTTTCTCATCGTCCACCTTGTTAGGATATTTTAATACTCCATCCTTGTCCTACTTGCATTATTTACCATTTTCTAGCACTTAGTGATATTATTTGCACCCTAGTTGTGTGGAGATGTCATCCAAGACTCAGTAGCCACCTAATGCACCCTACATGCATGATTTTAGGACCACTATAGATAGTTCCCTACATTTTAGGAGACAACTCAATGTTCCAGTTCAGTTCACCTAAGTTAGCTGACTCTTATGGGGGGTTTATGCTCCGAATTCCATTGATTGTGGTCTCATGCACCTTTTTCTGATTGATTTTCATGGAAAATTCACTAATGCACCCTCCTTGCTTAGTTAACTAATTGTGTCTTTAATTAATTGAGTTTTGGTTGAGTTTAAATAAGTTTGGGAGCTTCAGAGCACTGATAGAAGTGACAATTACTATGCTAGACATAATAAGACTCGAATTCTCCTAGGTGGTTTGAATTCTCTCCATTGTAACATAATTTTTCATTCTAGTGATTATTGGATCATGTGACATTATTCTATTCCTATATGATTTC
Source organism: Larix kaempferi (assembly GCA_027924585.1). Taxonomy (NCBI): domain Eukaryota; kingdom Viridiplantae; phylum Streptophyta; class Pinopsida; order Pinales; family Pinaceae; genus Larix; species Larix kaempferi. The sequence continues at coordinate 2,592,752 of BSBM01000622.1, forward strand.
TCATGCATGATTAATTGTCTGCTCTTTTTTACTACAATTTTCACTGTAATTCAATTTCTTTGCTCATTCTTTCTCTGTGAGGTATACTCATCTCCATGATCTGTTGTGATTTAGAATTTCACATGGTATTAGAGCCAAGTGAGCATATTTTGAGAAGCTGCTTTCAATAGTGCACCAGAAGCCTTTATATTTCCACAGCAAATCCTGGTGCTATTGCATTGAATTCATTAGAGAAATCCTTTGAGGTATATCTAGGTGTGAAGGATCCAAACAAATGTTCCTATTGTCCTAAAGCAGTGATCAGTAGTATTCTATCTCCAAAATTGAGAGTTTTTTGTAAGTTATTGAAAGTTTTTCAATGCAGCAGTAGCAACAATACTACACTGTATTCGCTCCAACAGTTCTAATGGAGAATTTGAACTCTCCTCTCTCTCCTAGGATCCTGACACCCTTCAATTACCTTTATCGGAGGGATGATATGCAGATGGTCTTGCACAACAAGTCACTATACAAGGTGATAATGGGAAATGAGGTCGAAACTCAAGTAGGTGTTGAGAAGGACAAGTATTTGAATAGATTGGATGAAGCATTTGGTTTCATGTGTATTCATATTTACAAAGATCTACTCTTCCACCTCGAAGGATTGAAGACTCCAAGAAATGTTTGGTTGAATATGGAGACCCTCTTCGACAAAAAATATGAGCTAAGGGTCCATATTTTGGAGAATGAGTTGATTGCCCTTCAACCCAGCAGTTTCAAAACCATCCAACAATTCTTTTCCAAATTCAATTATTTGGTCATGTAATGCAACAATGTGGCATTGAGAATAAGGATGAGCAGTTGGTGTTATCGATTATGAGCAACCTAGGTCTTGAGTTCTCCATCTTTGTTTCTACCTTCCATTCAGGGATATTTTCAATCCCTGGTTGGATAATTCCATCTCTAAATGCATTCACTAAATCTCTCATCCAAGAACAAGACAAGCTGATTCAGATGGGTGTTTTGAAAGCCTCCAAAAATCAGGCTCTTATGGCTAGGGAGTCAAAAAGTGTGAATGCCAAAGGGAAGCACAAGGGAAAAGAGAAGAGGAAAACTGAACCCAAGAAGAATGCCAAGTCTAGTCCATCGGAAGGAGCCTACAGCTCCAAGAAGGACAAACAAAAGGTATTTGGGAAATCCAAGTGTTCCTATTGCAAGAAAGGAAACCACCCAGAGATATCTGGCATGCACAAGAAGATAGATCAGATGGCCAAACTTCTTTATTAGAGGAAATTTGGGGTCTAAAATGGGCCTTATAAGAAAACGAGCTAAACATAAATTCTTAATGAGTTGGAATTCACAAACCAATAGAATTTCAATAAAATGAGTCAACCATAATGGTTGAATTGATAAATTTGTCATAAAAAAATACCTTTTTTGTTCGTGTTTTCAACATATATCCTTGTGTTTTTACTCAAATTTTGAGCGAGAGCACTCGTTGGATGCATAATTTAATTCTGCATCCAACGAGTGCTCCCGATCAAAATTTAAGTTAGAACAAAGGGAGATATGTTGAAAATATGAACAAAAAAGTAGTTTTTCCTTTCTTCCTCCAAAATTAATAATTATTATTTATTATTTTAACTATCATTTCATTATTTTAACTATTATTTTATTATTTTCCTTACGAGGCCCATTTTAGACCTCAAATTTCCTCTAATGTGAACAACACAACATTTCCCTCCCAAAAGGCGCAAGAGAGATTGATTATGGAAGTGAGTATGATGATCATGAGAGATGCCATGCACAAAAGGATGTATTTTCACAATCACAAGCCTTCATCATAGATTCAAGATCCTCCAACCACATGGTTTCCTACAAAGAATAATTTTCTTCTCTAGATCTCAATGATGGTCTAATTATTCACATGGGAGATAACTCTTAGATTTCTATTGAAGGGAAGGGCACAGTACATCTAGAGCATGGAAATTTCAAAAATTTTCTATTTGTGCCTTCTTTGTCAGTATATCATATGACTCACACAGGTTCACTGAAGAAAGTGGTCTTTGGTCCTAACAAAATTGAGATTGCAGATATCTCTTATGGGAAGAATATAGAGAAAGGGTTTGCAAATCATGCCTCAAAGGAATATGAACTCTCTCATTTTTTTCCATACTCTCTTCCCACTCCATTGGAATCTGATGAAGATCAGAGTGATATCTCTTATAATGAAGATGCGGATCAAGATCTTGATGTTGAGAATAAAGTTCAAGGAGATCCAAATCCAGATCCAACACATGCTCCCAATCCATGGCCAAGGACAATATGGGATCACAAAGTCCTTGTAGTTGTTGGGAACATTGTTGGGGACCCATCTGAACATAGAACCACCAGATCTTAGTATCGTGCAAACTTTGCACTATGTCATGCAGACCCACTTCTCTCATAGAGGTGCTACATGATAGTAGGGTTTGATCCACAATCCATTGAAGAGACTTGCGATGGAGGATCTACAACCAAGTACACATCTCGGTTTGTTGACAAAGGGTACTCAAAGGTTCATGATTTGGACTACAATGAGCAATTCACTCCAATAACAAGAAGGGTTCTTGAAAGACTTATTTTGGAAAATATAGCTTCGACACAGTGGGAGGTACATCAGAGGAGAAGATCTAGATCCGGATCCAGATCTAACACCTGCATTTCTATCCTACATAGGAGCATATTGCCAATATTTTTACAAAGGCTTTCATTGAGGAATTTTTTTTCCTTCTCTGCTTAGTATGAAGGTTCTTTAAGTTCCCCACTATTGTTCCTTTTTGAGGGGGGGGGTATTTTTCCCATGAGGTTTTTCCCCATTTCCTTGGTTCATGGACAAGTCTTTTATTTTTCATCATTTATTTGATTGTATGGGTGAACATTGGTCTTAGTAACCAGGGTCCAGGATGCACAAGTATTGATTAAGGGGGGGTGTTAGGATATTTTAATACTCCATCCTTGTCCCACTTGCATTATTTACCATTTGATAGCACTTAGTGATGTTATTTTCTCCCTAGTGGTATGAAAATGTCATCCATGACTTAGTATCCACCTAATACACCTTGCATGCATGATTTTAGGACCACTAGAGGCAGTTCCCTACATTTTAGGATCCAACTCAATGTTCCAGTTCAGTTCACCTGAGTTAGCTGACTCTTGTGGGGGGTTTATGCTCCAAATGCCACTGATTGTGGCCTCATGAACCCTTTTCTGAGTGATTTTCATGACAAACTCATTAATGCACCCTCCTTGGTCAGTTAACTAAGTGTGTCTTCAGTTAACTGAGTTTTGGTTGAGTTTAACTAAGTTTGGGAGCTTCGAAGCACTGATAGAGGTGACGCTTACTATGCTAGACAGACCGAGACTTGAATTGCCCTAGGCGATTCGAATTCTCTCCATTGTAACATCATTTTTCATTATACTGATTATTGGATCATGTGACATTATTGTGTTCCTATCTGAGTTCTCATGCATAATTAATTGTTTGCTCTTTTTTACTACAATTTTCACTGTAATTCAATTTCTATGCTCATTCTTTCTCTGTGAGGTATACTCAGCTCCATTATTTGTTTTGATTTAGAATTTCACACACCTTAACTGTAAAATATATATTTCTCTGCGTATTGAGACATGAAACAACACCACCTAGTGTTTTTCTAAAGAAAGTTCCCAACACAATAAATAAAGTTGCTTTGTCAAGGGAGATGATTGATTTGAAAATGGTCGGCCACTCTATTGAACTTAAAGATCATATTTACAAGTAAAGGCTTGATAGCTAGTTTCCTACCCATCTCAAACTAAACAATGATCTAATTCTTAGTGAAATAATAAAATATATGAAGTCTACTAACACCAATCGTATTGGAAAGGAGGATGAAGCAATTCAAATTTACAATTGTTAAGTTGCTAAGGTGTTGTGGATTTAAGTTTTTCCTTGTAGTTATCTAGTATATCACTTGCTTCACCATTTGAGACATCAAATAAAAATTACAATTGAAATGAACATTGTCTATGCATGGGGAATAAATGAATGGGAAATGCAAAAATCAAAACGTGTACAAGGGGTTTCAACCTTGAACACTTGATCAATATTTTATGTCAATACAAGCAATTTCATATATACTAGCCTTTTTTGTCCTTAATATTTCCATTGTCAATTAGATCCCATTATTGTAATCCCTCAATTGTAAGTTGTTTGAATGTTTATGTTGTGATTTGGATTTTCCTTGACATTGAAAACATATTAAGAGTGTTTTTAAATGTAGTTAGAAATTATGTATTTGCAGGAGAATCAATCATAAAACACATTAGGACATGTAGAGAATCACAAATCATGGCATCATGTGAGTATTTGACATGATTCATTGACATTACATTTCATTGACTAATATAAGTGGCTTGTTTTTTTCCATCAACTATTAATTTAGTTTGTAAGTGCTCCTAATTTCACTCAATTTTTTTATTTGTCTACTTTTAATGTTTGAGAAGAAATATAACATTTTGAATGAAACAACCAAGAAGTTATAGTTTAACATCCTATGGGCCCTATTTGTATATGTCCTTTCTACTGGGTGAATATGTGTTCTCTTCTAAATTGTGGAATATGTGTTCTCTTCTAAATTGTGCTTATATTTTTTATTATTTAAAGTATTAGAGTATCTTTGAATATATTACATAGCCTTGATCCATAGCTATTTTTGTAAGTAGAGTAGAAGTCCCACTTCCATCCTCAAAACAATATATATGATCAAAGATAAAAGAAAGATGTCACTATATCAACAACATATTGCAGTCCCATGTTTTTGGTAGTTTCAACAATAACTTATAGGTTTGCTTTACTTCTTTTGTGCCATGCCCTAGTGAAGTTGATTTGACAATGCATACTTTAGAAACTTTGGAGAATTTAAAACCTCTTGCATCGTCATGGAATGCATCACATATTGCATATTTTTGTAATAAGTAAAGTATACAATGCACACCTATATTCTTCATAATTTTTTATAGATATTTTAATATATTTTTCGTACTAAAATCAAGAAATAATTACTTTAATAAATATATACATAATAATCATAACGATTATATATTAATATTATTATTTGAATGCATACTGTGACTATATATATATATCTATATTTGAGGAGCTCATGGAAAAGGCTTAATATTTAATAGAATCTTTCTCCTTTATCAAATTTTCACGTTGTTTGGAGTTGGCACTTTTACAAAAAAACAACATGTATTAAATTATAAAAAAATCTCATTTTCTTATGATGTGGGAGTGTGACGGCGCTATAACATTTGGTTGTTTATTTAGTTTAGTATTGGATGCATAGAAAATATTATTATCGTGGAACAAAGTAGTTTGCTCCTCTTCCATTATACCATGTCACAAGGTAATGATATGGAGAAATTGTGTTCATTTAATACTCAACCATCAATGTTTTTATAAGATAAAGTCTATTTTTTAACCTATAACATTTTTTAGAGTTATTTTTTCAATTATTTCTCAAAATGTTCAAACGATGTTATATTATTCAATCTTAGTATTTTAAATTTATATTTAAAAAACTTGATTATTATCCTTTGTATAAATATGTATGTACAAGGAATATGTTCTCATGGAAAGCAAGAAAAGAAAGGTGAGATAGATAAACAATTTATAGGTTTCCTCATTTCTTTCTAGGTTTTTTGTGGTGTTGTTCAAGAGGATAGCTTGGTGTTGGTTGTGTTATGAAAATCAATGAGGATCATTATTTTAGACTAAGAATGAATTGTGAAATGGGATCAAACACTAAGGTAGAATTAATGGTTTTATGGTGTCTCTTAAATTTTGCTTCTTTTCTGGGTATTGATACTTTGAAGACCTTTTGGTGATTGTGAATTGGGTGAAGAAATTATGTTCCTTACAGGTTATCTTATTGTATAATTGGTGTAGACATATTGAAGATCTCACTGCTTATTTCCATGATTTAACCTTTGAACATATATTTAGGGAGTTGGATGCTTAAGCAAATGTTCTCTCGAAGGAGGTTCTTGGAGGTGTTGAAGGTTTCCTTTACATGGAGGAATTTGTGGAAAATTGTTTTGAATTTTAGGTCTTGATCTTTATCCTTTATGGTTTGGTTCTGATGATGTAATTCAGAATTTTTGTCTTTTTTATCATGATTATGTCTTCTGATGGTTTTGAAGGTTCTTTTGACCCTTAATTCTTTATCCAACTGAGAACTTTAGATGCTATTTGGTTTATGATCAATTTTTTTTATTTTTTTTGGTCTGATAAAGTATCAGCCTCGATGTATTCAATTTTGCTCTTATTCCACTGTAATCTCATTTTATGTACTTTTGAATTTTATATAACTTAAAAAAATACTGTTTAAAAAAATGTAATAGCCTTAAACCACTCTAAAATTATTTGATGGCCATAGCCACTCAAAATATTTGTTGATGCTTTTCTAAAATACAAATGATGTATTAAAAATAATCTCGTACCAAAAAGTTTGGAAAGTCTCTAAATATTTAAGATATTAAAAAATGTTTTTATCTAATATAATCTCGTACCAAAAAGTTTGGAAAGTCTAAATATTTAAGATATTAAAAAATGTTTTTATCTAATATATTATTTTAGATATATGTATTATTTATTTGTTAATGAATAATTATTAAGATTCTCAAATATGTATTATAATCCTCATCTTAATGACTTGTATTTAGTTTTTTTTTAAATTTAAATATTGATTAATTTTTTAAACTTTATTTCTAGGTTGGAAGGTGTGGGGGGAGTCCTTGCAGACTTCGATGGAAATAACCGGAATGACTATGCTTGGGTAATTAGAAAAAGAACTAACAACGATGCGAAGTGGCTAGCATTGATAAAAGGGATGGGCATTGCAAGAAGCAAAGACATAAAGGACCTTGTAGTCTTTGGAGACTCAATGTTGGTCATTAGAGAATCCAGAGCTTTAACCAACCTTTGCAGGAAACCTATCACCATGATGCATCAACATCTCATTCTGTTGGCTAAATATTTTCATTCCCTCTCATACTTCCACATCCTAAGAAACAACAATCACTTTGTCGACTCCATGGCCAATGTCGACACCAGTTTGAATTGTGGGCATATCCTAATAAATGGCAAACTTGAGCTGGATGCTTGGGTTACTTAATCTCATAAACCTCTTGTTCCTCACCCCCTCCTCCCTCATGGCCATCCCATCGTTCTCATTAACTCTCCATATCTATCCTAGATCCTCCTGCTCCTTTTCAATGTTCCCTCCCCTGAACCGACGGCTATCCCTGACAAAGACCACCTAGCTCGCATGCATGAAGTTATGGTGGACAACCTCCAAGGTGATACTTAGCTATAACATGTAGGGTGGCGAAGCCTCTAGTATCATTCGGAACCCTCTGCACTTGCCTTCTCTGTTTTCCTGTGTCTCTTACCCAAGTGTTGTTCCTGGTAGTCTGTTGTCCTAGCCAGCCATGGAGAGATGCAACCAATGCCCACCGGCTCAGCATTGCCGAAAATCCAAGAAAAACTTTCAGGGACAGCTTGGGGGGACCTGCAATGGCGGACAGAAGCGATGTCTTGCTGACCTATTCCATGGCGTCGGTGGGAATGAACACCCCAAGGGTGGTGTAACTAATATGGCTTGTCTTAATTAGCCTAAGATGGATGACTATGGCAGCAGAAGAAGGTGGACGCCCCTGGAATTTGGACTTGGATAGGGCAGTAGGAACTTGGCGCAGCTTCTTGGCTATGGTTTCGTGTCCGGAAAGACCACGGACTCTAGCCTACCCTTGAATCCGATTGACTATAGTCATGGCGTGCAGCAAATTCTAGGCAGTCCCGGTGAAACTGGTAGTAAGAACTGGAAACACGTAAATGGTGAAATTGGAGGTCTGATCAGCCTGGATTCTCCTCATGGGCAGGGAAGTCCCTCCCCTGAACTTCAATCCCATCTTCAGGACCTGGATGCACAAGTGCGTTGGCTCAGAGGTGACCTCATGGACATGAAGAAGGAAATATCCCATTTGGCCACCTTTGTACACATCTCCAACTCATAATTTTGCTCAAGCATCGGTAAGACTAAAGATTGTTTTGATAAATTGATGAGCAAGTACGATACTTTCTACAATTGTCTTTGAATTGTAGAGGCAAAAGTGGATTGTGTTAGGACCAGCAGTGGGAACAGTCCCTTGGTCATCCTGAATTTAGATGATGGGAATGCAGGAACAACCACAGGCAACAAGGACAAAATTTCCTGAAACCACCATGAAAATTAGTATTTTGGGTCTGAAGTTGCTCTTTTTGGTCTAGCGTTTATAGTACTAGCCGTATGTTCTATTTTTGTTGGATTATGTTAGGGCAGTTTGTTATTATCTATAGTTGTAATAGTTCTGCAATTTGCTTCAAATGTAAAGACATAATGTCAATTTTGAACTTCAGAGGCTGGAACTTATTGAGACTGTCTTGACAACTCTGGTTTTTGGGAACAACCTCCCCATATCTATGTATCCGGCTCCTATTTTTTTAATATAAAGCTTTTATTCGTTTGTGTATTTTTTTTTTAATTTATTGAAAAAATTAAAAATTAAAATTTTTGTTACTATTTAAATTTAATTTTATAAATTTTTATATTTTAAATAAAAAATTATATAATTTTATTTATTAAATTTAATTAAATATGATAAATTCAATGAAATTATTTAAATTTAATAAAATCACATGATAATGGATGGGAAGAATTTTATTTAGAATGTAATTTGTATTCAAATATTTTGATGAATTTAAGTGGTCACTTCCATCTTAAACTCCTAATTGTATTACAATTTCATTAATATTACTATCAACTTATTATAATCTCTATAGTCTCAATAATATTAACGTATAAATGATATACGACTTGCACTTTTTTGGTGATTTTTCGTGGAATCTGGAAATGCAAGTTTTGCTGAAATCGTCATTTTCATTGTTCAAATTGCAATTTTGAGTGTAGAAATGGATTCAACCCACTTGATTACCCTTGGGGCACCCTGAGTATGCAATTCCAACAACCTAAAACTACGATTTCAACAATTTCAAGTGGATTTTGGTTGGAAAAATGACCGAAGAATGGGTGAAAAACGAGTACAAATCGTTAATCACTTAGTTTACACCTTAATAAACTAAATTTTTTTCCCTAGAAGGTGCAAAGGAATGTTGAAAGGAAATTTAAATAATAATTAAAAAAATTGGAAAGTCTCAACACTGCACCCTCCCACCTTAATTGTCACATGTTTCAACACTAGGAAAACTTCCATTATAATTAAAAAATATCTAGTTTGCATTGAAAAAAATTCATCAGATCATTTATAGATTAATATTTAATGCCATCTCAAAGGGGTAGTTCAATCTATTGTAATTAATGTTGTAGTCTATATTGTTGAGTATTTGATTAGTTCCTTGTCAACCAGATATGTAGAAGGTTTCCTTGAAAACAAAATTAACATCCAAAAACTTGAACACATATAATAAGGACTAAACAAGTATTACTACTATCGATATATCGAATATAAAATGTTGTGTTTATTCTTTTTTAGTTTTGTAGTTCTTCTTAACCTTTTCTCTGCTTATCCTAAAAGCTATCATCAGTCCATCAAGATTGCAACAAAAAAATCTTAAAAATTCTTATATTGAGGGCCTCTTCCTCCACTTAGGCTCTCCCAAAAATTTGAAATCTACATTATGTGCACATTATAGAATTTTGTTTTATCATAGCCACTCCATATGCACATATGCCATATAAAACCATTAATTGTGTTTGTTCTTAGTGTTGCAGTTCTTCCTGTAACTTTTCTCATCTTATTCTAAAAGCTATCATCATGCCATCAAGATTGCAACAAAAATGTCTATACTTGATGCCTCTCCCTCCACCCTAGGATCCTGAAGTGGAGGAATAAAGAAAATTATATGATGTACACCATAATTGGAAATCTTATAATAAAATTAACTCTATAAGTCCAAGTCCATATATCTAGGAGTTTTAACAATCAAGCATGCATCTCATCATAGAATCATATGTATCATTATGGATATAAACATTTTTCAATATAACTATTTACAATTACTTGAAGGTCAAGGCATATATAGTTATTCCAAATAACATGAAACTCATAGATAGTTATTCCAACCAACATCAAACTCATAAAACGCAACACAATATGGATTTCTAATAACATTGTTTTCATATGATCTTGCTCATGAACATTGTAGAACTATTCCTCTATTGGACACTTCAGTGATCCGTGAATTTACATGTAACAAAGAAAATCAAAATTGTAGAATATATCCATATTGTTTTGAATTCAGATACAAAATCCAACCCTGCTCAAGAATGGGGCTGTATCGCTGTCTAAGAAGTAGAACTGCCAATTGATTGGTAAGAGATCCCCTCTAATCATATGCTTCTTGCAATCATAGATGCAAACACTATGGCATGTACAAGACAAAGCAACCTAGAGGCAATGTGCCCTCTTTGTGTATAAAGAACAATTTTGAAATTATGAATGATGATATAAGATGCCAATAATTGGCATACATAAATTGTATTTAATTAGCATGTCTAAGAAATAGATATTGTAAGATGTGGTTTTAGAATCTTTTTGTCTTCTTCTAGACAAATCATTCCTAAATGAGAAGGATCCTCTAACACCACTTTGGAAACAAGATACCCAACCACATACTAGGTTTGGTGTTTTCGAGCTTGCTTCCCTATATATCCACCAAGCTTGCCATCATAATATTCTGGCCAACGATCCTTAGCCATTCATTGTTCTACAAGTTCAATTGCTCGATGATTTATCTATGGTCGTCTTGTATTGATGCATGCTATTGTCAATAACCACAATGAAGCTGCACAAACCCATAGTCACGTTAACATCACATACAAAGAAAGGGAGAGGTCATTTTAACATCAACCAAGTAAAACCAACAAATAAAGTTTCTTATATGGGAACCTTGGAATTGCAAACCAGATATCTATGCTTGTGGCTTGAAACTATTCTTAAATAGCAACATCATTGACTTGTCCAAGAGATTTAACAGATGGCAAATACAAGAGCAAATAGCTCCAAGGGATATCATGGTTGGTTGAAATCTTTCTGTCAAGGTGCAATGCCTAGGGAGGAGGGAGGAGGGTGAGGTGAATTTATTTTTATGAGAAAATGTTGATGTATATGTAACTTCGGAAGGTATTTCACATATATGTATATTGTATTCCTATAGAGATGTTATTATTCCTCTATACGGAAGTGGTTGTATTCATATAGAGATGTTATTATTCCTCTATACGGAAGTGTCGTCATTTATATTGTAAGTGTCGTAACTTATAATTGATGGGTTATTAGACCACCTTGTTGGGGTCAGCCCTGTATAAGTCATGTCGGTCAAAGGGTTATTAGACCACCCTATTGGGTGTCGGCCATGTGGGTCAAAGGGTTATTAGACCACCCTAGTGGGGGTTGGCCCAGTCAGCATTATGTTAAGTGGTGAAGTTGAGGCCAACCTAGTTGAGTAAAGGTCAAGTCAAGTTAGTGTATAAATAGAGAGTGTGTCTCTCTCATTTTACACATTCTATTCTCTCACTCACACTTTGGAGAGTGGCGCACTTGTGGAGGAGGAGGCTCTGCTTCTAGGAGAAGACTATCTCTTGTATTTTGGTTGTATCATTGCTTTATCTATCTCTGAGGAAGTTATTGGGGTTTTTCACCTTTATGGTTTTCCCCAAGTAAACGATGTGTCTCTTGTGTGCTTGCATTATTGTGTCCATGATTGATATGTTGTAGATTTGTTGTACATGTTGTTCTCTCAGTTAAGATCCTAGATCAGATTGAAGTAAATTCTAAAAAGTTAACAGAAAAAATTACAAAATCAAACATTAAGGAAAAAACAAAAAATACACTAATAAAAGTATACTGGATATATAAGAAATGTTTCAAAAAGTAAAAAAAAAAGTGTCAAATTTAGAGACACAAGATTGGTAAGGTTATTTTTGAGAAGATGTCTACATATATATTAGGTCAAAATTTCAAACCAAGAATTTGACATCAAAATAACAAGATTCATCCAACATAACTTTAATCCCTTTCCACAATGCTACAAACCTATGTGTATATATAAAAACAAATTAGCACATAGACACAATATTTTTAATTACTTCTTAAGACAACACCACAACATTTCATCTAAGAGCAATCTATGCACATTGCTTGAAAGATTTATTGTCTCACCTGAAACATTATCAAATGAAATGAAATAAGCAAAAAATTATATGTAGAATTGTTAGAAATATAAGCAATAAAATACAAGTGTTCATAGTTCTCAGAACTACATTTAATATATGATGCAACAATATTAAGAGAAATCTAATATATTTATTAGATGAAATTTATTTTTAATTACTTCTGAGAGAGAGCACACAACATTGCATAGAAGAGAGATCTATGTGCATTGTGATATGAAAATTATCCAGGATCTTTATAACCAACATTTGCATGTGAATGTTTAAATGCTAAAATCCATTAAAGATGCTTAATTGACAAATTTAAAGAGCATAATTGAAGCACAAAAAGCATATAAAAGAGATATGCAAACCAAAAAATTAAGACAAGAGTTGATAACGGAGTTCACCCTTCTTGGGCTACGTCTCTAGGCCGCTTCCAATGGGAAGGTCGATCTTATTAAGTCTTCAATGGTTACAAATTGAGTGTTTTGGAAACACTTCTGAGTTCTGACTGTCACATGCAGAAACAAATTGCACCACTGCGTCTGTCTCGAAATTATGAGAAAAACGAGTAAAAACTCGAATACCTTTTCCTGAGATCTCCTCTGGAACGCAAAACGAGACAAACTACTTGCAAATAAGACAAAATAGTACCATCTTTACGGATTCCACTTCGGTATCCGTGCCCATTAATGGCCTGAATGCTTCAGGATCTATGCCTGTACCTCTGTCTCGAAGTCTGTGCAACCCTGCGCCTGTCTAACTCCGAACTTGCACTCTCGTGGCTTGGCAACTTGTGGTTTATATACTAGCAATTGCCCCCAAAAGGTGCAATAATACGTCGAAGGGAAAAAAAAAGGAAATCATGTAAATGTGATGAAGTGAAAATGGTAGTAAAATAATGTCATGATGTCTTTTAAATAGTCTAAGGATGTTTGAATTAAAGTTTTTATGAACTATATTAAATCTCTCTTCTTATGAGCTATTGCAGTCAAACACCGTCAACATAAAAATTGCAGAAACTCCAGGAAAGTGCATATTTTTCTTTGTTCTTCACATGTGAAGCCTTCGGTTAATTTTTGGCCCAAGTGCTCAAGGATTCCCTCCTTCCAGTGCAGTTTGGGACACTCACAAGTATTGATAATTTCCAATGACATCAAATATTCCACACTCCAAAACTCTTGTAACTCGCAACATTTGCTTACATTTGGTTCTTGAAGTTTTGTAATTTGTCCCGACCCTTGTATGCTCTTGAGCTTTCCAATCCCATTGATATTCAGCTTCTCCAAAGAAGACAAATGTTCCATGCCGAGCAAATTTGATATCTCATGGCCTTCACTAACATTTAGTTTTATAATCTGTGTAAGCTGCCCCAACCCTTGTATGCTCTTGAGCTTTTATATCTATCTCAAAGGCATTTGCTAACATCTAGTTGCCTTCAAAGAAGTGAAATGTTCCACCCTTGGCTTTGATATCCTAGGGCATTTGTCTAAGCTTTGTGAGTTTCCCCAACCATTGTATACTCTTGAGCCTCTGAAGTCTACTTACATTCAACTTCTTTCTCTAGTTGTATAAGCTTTGTGAACTGACCTAACCATTGTATACTCTTGAGCCTCTAGATTCCACTTACATTCAACTTCTCCAAAGAAGTCAAATGTTCTACACATGGTAGCTATGATCTCATGGCATTGGCTAACATTTATTTTTCTAATATGTGTGAGCTACCCAAACCCTTCTATGCTCTTGAGCTTCCCAAGCCCATTAATATTCAACTCCTCCAAAGAAGTCAAATGTTCCACCCCTAGCAGCTTCGGTATCTCATGGCATTCCCTCACATAAAATATTCAACTCCTCCAAAGAAGTCAAATGTTCCACCCCTGGTAGCTCTGGTATCTCATAGCATTCCCTCACATATAGTCGCCTGATCTTAGTGAGCTTCCCCAACCCAGTATGCTCTCAAGCTTCTTGTATTTCCAAACATCCAAAGAAGGAAAACGCTCCACACTAGACAACACTTATATGTGACGGAATTATAGACATATAGTGTTCTGAGCTTTGTGAGCTGCCCCAATGCTTGTATGCTCTAAAGCTTCTCGCAGCTCTAAGCATTCAAATACTCGAAAGAAGTGAAATGCTCCACACCGGTGAAACGCTCCATACTAGGCAGTGCTTGTATCTCACGGCATGCACAAACATATAGTGTTCGGAACATTGTGAGTTGCCCCAACCTTGGTATGATCTGGAGCTTCTTGCATCCCGAGAAAATCAAACTAATGCCCCACATCGGATAATGCTGAGTTGCCCCAACCCTGGTATGATCTGGAGCTTCACAGATCTCGATATAGCCATTCTCCAAAGAAGTCAACATTTAAAGACCGGAGAGCTCAACTATTGCAAAATCACTAATGTTGAGATCTCTAATTTTTGGTAGACCACAGAGCTCTCCTATTTGCCTCAATTCATAACAATCAATCAAGGTCCCTTATTTATGTGACTGACAGATGTAACCTCTTGAGCCCAAACATGCATATGCCATTGGAAGAGTTCAATTTATCCGATATTGTTTCCCCTTTTGTCTCTATTTCTCCTTCAACTTCATTTTTAAATGGATGTTCTTGGACAGGACAGTCCCATACTTCTAAAGATTCTAGCATATTCATCTAGAGAAGCGATCGTGGTAATTATTCTATACCACAATACGATATCCTCAACTCTGTCAACTGAGTTAGCAATCCAGTGGAATCTGAGAAGGATTTCAATTGGGGTGAAGAATAGAGTGATAAGTTTTTCAAGCTCTTGAGGTTGTCGAGACCAGGGGGTAGCATTTCCAAAAAATCGTCACCCAATTGCAGAACTTTCAAATTGCAACCAACGCTTGGCAATTTTTTTAACTTCATGCCATGTAAATATAATTCTGGCAAGGATAGTTGATATGTGACTTGGGTAGGCAATTCATTCACGTGCTTAGAAGAAGAAAGATTATTCCATCATTGTAATGTCTCTAGGTGTTCCATTCGAGATGGTAAAACTCTTGCAACCCCTCAAAGAGAAATGTTTGAGTCGAGTTAACTTTTCAAAGAATATGGAAGTGTCTGCATCTACAAATATTAAGCATATTCCAAATCAGTGTGATGCAAATTTGTTATCTCTCCGAAAGAATCAGGCAACGACACCATTTTTTAGAATATTTTGAAAACTAAGTATTTAAATGAGTGTAGACGACAAAATTCGTCGAGCAAAATTTTGAGTGCTCTGAGTGAGTCTGAATGGTATATGGAAATCCTATAGACTTTGGAATCTCAGAGATGGATCTCACCCAAGCAGTGTAAAACTGCTTAGATCTGCAACGAAGGAAGGTGCGTTTCTCCAACTTTGAATAGTCCTTCACCATTTTAAGTGTCCATTGTTTTCTTCTATTTAAGATCCCGAAGGGATTCAAAGTACGATCCTTTTTTGAGCATCCAACAGACCACAGAAGGGTCAATCTTGTAGAAAAATGGAAAAATGGTAAGCCTGGGGTTTTCCATCGAGTGTTTCATGAGGACAAGTTCATTCAAGCATCAATCTGATTGCGCATACCTTGTAGAAAAAAGTGCTATTTGCACATATGCACCATGGATAACTTGTTCTATTTGGAAAGAGATTCCGTCTTCCTTCTCCATTTCATCCCTATAAAAAAAAACTCAATCCATGATCAGAAAACTATCTCTAGATATGGTTGGCAAATGTGTTTTTACATCAGGATTGCAATGATTGATAAATGCATCATAAGAAGATGATGAGGAAGCTGAGGCCATAGAGGAAGATGTGAAAGCAGCAGCCAGGTTTGCCATTGATATTGGATTTTGGAGAATGTATGGACTGATAAACAAAGAATGAGATGATGCAGTAAAGGTCTTGCCCGCACCAGTTGCTCCGTAACAGAACACAGTTTCTTCATTGGAAACACACATCAATATCAATGAAACAAAGAACAAAGCACGCAATGACATACGGGCCAAAATGCTTAGAACACGAGTCAGAGAAACCTAACGGAACACGGCACTACAGAAGCGAAGTTATTGTCAATTATTATGACATCATTATTGTCAATTTTTTTATTCCCACCTCAGGGAAGTAGTTCCTTTTGTAATCAAGTAGAGAGAAGCCTTGCTTTCGGAGGAAAATCATAACAAACAGATAACTCGCAACTCATTTTTGCTGGTTTGAAAGAATTTCTGAAATGATAGTTGATAGTAAATCCATGACTATATTCATAAAACCCATGACCTGGGACATTTGTTCCTTAAACCCATCCATGTGTGCATTGAATTCTTGAAAGCACCTTTCCTTTAAGGAATCCATCTATTGTTGGAGTTCATTGCTCACATTTTCACAGTATGCAATTCTACTTAACATTGTTATAACCTCAAAATCTTATAAAGCCTCATGCATAGCTTAGCCTTCTATCTTTTGCATGGTGGTGCCATTTGGTAGGTGTGACCTGACTTCATCTCTATGATAGGTAGATTGAAAACTAGGGCAGATCAGAGCTATAAACATAGAAAAGAAATAGAAAAAATATAAATAGCATTGATTTAGCTCTTCACTTCTTGAGACCCAGAATAAATTTTGATTGCAGTCTACACAAATGCTTTAAAAATGCCACCAAATGCATGGCTTTTCCAAAATTGTAGAGTTATTAGACCAACAGGATTTACTTTGTTGTATTCCCTGCCATGAACTATATGATGTATTCAAATAGAGCATTTTTTTACCTCATGCAAATGAAATTATGGAATAAAATACAGATCTTTATTAACTTTTAAGGAAGGTGAGAAGTGCCCCTGCAAATTGCTTCCTATGTATCTAAAAGTCTCGCATGAAGGCCAAGAGTATACCTGGACTCATAACCCTTTTTAAACAAAAAATAAAAACATATAAATCTTACATTCCACCACCAATTTCTTGCATTTTGATCACCTTCAACCAGCGTCCCTACTGATCCCTCTAGACATGGTGTATTCCAGCTCCTTTCCCTTTCACTGGTTGAATGCTCATTAGATCTCCTAAAAGTAATATCCTTTCCTTCGCATCCTTTAACAAAAGGACTCCCCTCAGCTACATTCCCGTATGTCTCTACTTGAGGCTTCCCATTTGGTGAGGTTGCTTCCTTCATAATATCCAAATACTGTGATGCTGCAAGTACACAATCCATCCTTTGCAAATTCAAGGCTGCTTGTGTCTTGTCCCAGTGACATAAAAGTTCAAAACTCCCTTCTTTAGGGAGTTTAAAAACCTGATTATGGCCTCCCTCCCATATTATCTTTCCATCTCCACTAACAATCATAAACTTGTACTCAATCTTTTTGCCACCCCTAGTTTCGAGATCCAAAATCCATCCATACTCGCTCCATGACATCATCGGCTTCTTTTTTCCATGCCCCAAAAGCTTTTGATGATCCTAACATAGCATGGTGTTCCCCAAAACTCACTTGATGATCCAGCCTCAAATGAAGCTTTATTTTTTCCTCCCCATAACATATCCCCATTTTCTCAACTCTTTAGCAAATTCATGAGCAAAAAAAAACAAAATCAATATTCCTTTATCAACTTATACAACAACAGTAAAATGCACTCATTTCTACTACCAACTCGTAATGATCTGTAACTAAAGAAGTTGACCTTCATTGATTTACATGCAAAATGATACTATGTACACCTTCATGAAGAGCACAAATAAAATATGGGGTAGTTCCTTCCTCAATTTACTTGAGTATTCAAAGAGTTGCTGTAATAGTACTCTCAGATGTAATCACAATGGTTGGGAAAAAGGTTTTTTCTACAGAATTGCAACAGCTATAGTTTTGTGAGGTCACTTGTGTAATATGACAGGCCTGAAGTTCATATTCATATGTCCACTTGGTGTTATTCAAGAGTTAAAAAACAAATTACTTCACTTTCAGGATAATGCACAGAGAACAAAGAGGAAATGAGTTTTATCCCAAGTTCCTTGTAGGAAATGAGTCTTTAAGCACGCTCGGTTAGATGTTACTAAAGGTTATGCAAATACCAGAAAATATTTAACCAGTATATCACTCCAAATAAACTAAGACTACCACTTGGTTTCTTTATTCAGTTAGAACATATATAGAATACTACTGGATCTATTTTGTCTTCCTCCTTATCAACAATTAACTTAAATTAGGTTTTGATAAGATTATGATATAAAAGTGGGGATCACCCATGTCTTAATAGCCCCCATCTTTCAACTTTCAATACAATGGAACAAAGATCGAATATCATAGATATAAAATGTGGGTTAATGTGTTAGTACTAAAGCCGAGTTTCATGCTTCCTACATATCAAACAAAAGCTTTTAACTATTAATGGTGAACCCTAATCAAAATATGCCCTGCTTGCGTTAAAAGGTATATCAATTTAAACGAAAATATCATTTTTCTTCCACTTGAATAAAGATTTAATAAGAGATTCGGGAGTGGGGGGATTAGGGGTTCGAAAGTTTTAAAAAAGCATCTTCGAATCTAATATCACAAAAATAAGTAAGATTCCATAAGTAACTTACATCTCAAGTTAAAACTGGACCAGTGCCGGACATCTATGTCTACTTTTCCAAATTGAGACATATTTAAAAGAAAACATGTCATGGATGGAGCAGGATGAATAAAGAACCTGTGAAAAATACATATTCGGTGTTAGATTTAAAAAATATATCTATCTTTTGATCTTCCAAATGACAGGCATATTAAAACTTGCAAAGCCTTCAGCAAAGCTATTATCATGGAAAAACCGGGGTACGAAAGGGCTGTGAGGTATGTATACAATTAGGACACTGCCGGAGCTGGCATTTCCCCAGGACCATATTCCACGTAATAAACAATTCGTAAAGAATTAATTATTTCCAACTCTAAAGATTCACGCCTTTACTTCATATGATTAATGAGATTAACAGTACCGAAAAAAGGCCGTAGAAAAGAAAAAAGTAGAAACCTTTGAGTGGATGGGATGCTAGTATTGGAACAAAGAATTGAACCGTGATCAGCAGAGAAGCTCGGATTCAGCGGCCTGAAGCGTGGGACGGTTGGAGCATTGGAATAAGCTTTCGGCAGCCATTTTTGATCTCTGGATCACCAATCCGAGCCCAAACCCTGCGAATACATAGATGAGGTGAAGCAGCACTTTTGAAACACGTGGCGTGAACTTCCTGAACACGCAACCGCAGCAAATGGAAACTTCCAGTAGAAGTTCAACAACACAGGAGGCACGTGTACGAATTTGATAGGACAGAAAAAAATGAAACGCGTGGCAGTTTCTGATTTGCGGGAGGGGCGATGAAGGTTGCACAGTTTTTTTCAAACTCACCTTCATAATAAACGTCTATCGACGTAAACATTCCTGCGCTGTTATCATTAAAGCATTATCCGCTCGGTTCTGGAAAAATGGTCGGGCAGTGCTTCAATGGTAAATTATTGCGTTAAATGGGGAGAGGTCCTGGGGTCAAACCCGCGAGCTGCTCCTCCCCGCTATGATTTTGGAATGGTGCCATTATATTTTAAATACACGTTATGCAATGTTCATATGGTTGGTTATTATATGGTTCTATAGTTTGGCGCTTTGTCATGGTTGAGCCCCACGTTGAAATATTACATGGCATATGGAATATGGTTAAGGTTTGGCGCTTATCCACGATGTGATATGGTTAAGGTTTGGCGCTATACCATATGGTTTATACAATATGGTTATTACAATATGCCTCGGTCGACATGGGGTCAAGGGCTATTCCCTTGGACCCCCTCATTTTACAAATTTGCAACCAAATGAAGTTTATGGTGACCTAACCAAGGTCTTGGGTTCGATTCCCAAAACTTCAAAAAACCATATTTTTCAACCTTCGAACCATTTTTCACCATTTTTTTACCACTTTAATCATCTTTGACGAAACTTCAAATGTTGACAACTTCTTCATCTGGAGGTTGTTTCGCACGAAACAAACGTCGATGGAAATTTGTCGACGAGCCCTTTACCACGGTAATATTTGAACTGCTGTTTGAAGACTTTAAATCTGATCGACGATGAGATGATCCTCCTAGATCAAACCTCCCCACTGAGAAGCTTTTGGACCATTAAAAGCATGGAATCATTCTGCAATCAAGTGAAGACATGTTCGTCTCACTTGTCCTGTATCACTTGTCCATTCTTGGAACTTGTACATCTGGATCAACATGACAATAATCAACACTGCACATATATTGTTAAGTACATTAACTCCTTTTTCAACAAAATATTCATTCAATATTGTAGGAACCAACCATATACTGCTGATCAGTAATAAGCTGAATATCATCATTGAACATGTGAAAGAGTTTGTACTTATATCATGCTTATGCTTCATCATAGGAACATTATCAACCATAATAGATGTATTGTGATGCAACGAAACTTCCTTTTCATGCTTAGATTATTTGCTTCCTTAACTTGCATAAACATAAGTGCCAAATTTCGGCTTGCATTAACACTCCTTTTCAATTGTTGTGTAGTTCCCATTGATCTGTCATTTTTATATGAATGTGAGTGTACTATGTACTCAATTCCTTCCTTAAACAAATGATCTTGATTATGTTATAGATAGAATATTGCTTTTCAATCATATAAGTATGGGATTCCCAACACAATTCCACATATATCTAATGGAACCACATCAAATTCAACTTCATCTACAAACTTGGATGTAATTGCAAACTTGAGATCACATTGTCTTGTTACTTGTAATATTTTATCTTTGCATACCCATCCTAGTGGATAAGGTTTCTTGTGTGGTTTAGTTATTAATCCCAACTGCTTAACTACTTCTTCTTAAATAATATTAGCTTGAGATCCACTATCTATGAGTGTGTCAATATTAGTTTGTTTAGTGATTACCCTTATATGAAATAATGCATTCCTTTTTCTATCCTTAGAATTGTCAAGATCTTTAGAAGTAGAAGCACATGAAGAACCAATTTTAGAATCATTACCAACAATAGCTTTACCGTTCACACCTATGATTGATATCTTGGTTTCATCCTCAGAATCTGATCCAAGGTCCTCAACGATAACCGTAGCTTTCTGCTTCCCTTTCCGATCCTTAAACCACTTTGGTTTCATTTCTGGATGTAGCTTCCAATAATGTTCTGCATCATGTCCATCTCTTTGACAATGAGAACAAGAAAGCTTTTTGTCCCCTTTCTTCATGGCAGCAACATGTTTTCTCTTCCCTTTGGATTCAATGTGTGTAGGTTGTACACATACCTCATCAAGATTAGTAGGATTAAACATAAGTATTGTATGACGCAAATAATGATGTAATCCACCTATGTAATTGAGAATAATTTCTTGAGTGTAGAGAGGTATACCAAGTATTAAGGCTCTCTTTCGAAATTCTTGTGTGTACTCTTGCACACTTTGACCCTTACCTTGCCTCAGATTCTGCCAATCCATCATTGCTTGCTGTGTGTAACCCAATGGATAGAATTGCTTCTTTAATGCTGACTTGAATTCATGCCAAGAGGATATAATGTTTCCTTTTGAGGCCAAATCCTTTTGAGTTCTACTCTCCCAACATATGAGAGCGGTCCCTCCAAGTCTGAGATAAGTTAACTGAATTTTCAAGCTATCTTCATTAAACTTTTGAATCCTTCAATAGACTTCAATTTGATGGATCCAATTATCTAATGTTTCAACATTAAGTTCTCCATTATAAACAGGTAACTCAAACTTAATATCAAGCTTTAATTGATGCATGTTGAGATCAATTTTCTATTTAGGTGAGTCATTTAAAGAACCATCAAGAAAAGATGGTGATGATGGAGGAGATTTAGGAGGTTCCTCACCACCTTCTTATTCTTTATCTTTTGCATGAGAAGAGCCACCTTGTTTTCCCTTCTTCCGATCTTGGTAAAGTTCTTCTACCATAGCTTGCATCCTCATGAAATATTTAAGAAAATCCCCTTCAGAAAGAATTGAAGAAGTCCCATCATCTCCTTTTTTCGAAGCCATTCTCCTTATTCTTGATCCAATCTTAGGATCAAACTCTTCAAGCTCTCCTTCACCTTTTTCAAGCTTAGATCTTGTTAACATAAACAAACTCACAATGCAATGGTTAAGTTGCTCTGATACCAAACTTGATCTGAAAATTATCCAGGATATTTATAACCAATATTTGCATTTGAATGTTTAAATACTAAAATCCATTAAAGAGGCTTAATTGACAAATTTAAAGAGCATAACTGAAGCACATAAAGCATATAAAAGAGATATGTAAACAAGGAAATTAAGACAAGAGATGATAACAGAGTTCACCCTTCTTGGGCTATGTCTCTGAGCCGCTTCCAATGGGAAGGCCGATCTTATTAAGTCTTCAATGGTTACAAATTGAGTGTTTTGGAAACACTTCTGAGTTCTGACTGTCAAATGCAGAAACAGACTGCACCACTGCGTCCATCTCAAAATTCTAAGAAAAACGAGTATAAACTCGAATACCTTTTCCTGAGATCTCCTCTGGCATGCAAAACTAGACAATCTACCTGCAAATAAGACAAAACAGTACCATCTGTATGGATTCCACCTCGGGATCCATGCCCATTAATGGCTTGAGCACCTCGGGATCTGTGCCTGTACCTCTGTCTCGAAGTCTGTGCAACCTTGCGCCTGTCTAACTCTGAACTTGCACTCTCGTGGCTTGGCAACTTGTGGTTTATATAGCATTCTTGCACTGTTAGCTTAAAGCATAATCCGCCGGTTCTGGAGCAATGATGGTGCGGTGACCCAATGGTAAACTGTTGCATTATATGGGGAGAGGTCCTGGGGTCAAACCCGTGGGCCTCTCCTCCCCGTTATGATTTTGGAATGGTGGCATTCTATTTAAAATACACGTTATGCAATGTTCATATGGTTGGTTATTATATGGTTCTATAGTTTGGCACTTTGTTATGGTTGAGCTCCACGTTGAAATATTACATGGCATATGGAATATGGTTAAGGTGTGGCACTTATCCACGTTGTGATATAGTTAAGGTTTGGCGCTATACCATATGGTTTATACAACATGGTTATTACAATATGCCTCGGTGTTGGCATGGAGTCAAGGGCTATGCCCTTGGCACCCCCTATTTTACAAATTTGCAACCAAATGAAGCTTATGGTGGCCTAACCAAGGTCTTGGGTTTGATTCCCAAAGCTTCAACAAACCATATTTTTCAACCTTTGAACCATTTTTAACCATTTTTTAACCACTTTAACCATCTTTGACAAAAATTCAAATGCTGACAACTTCTTCATCTGGAGGTTGTTTCACACGAAACAAGCGTCGACAGAAAGTTGTCGACGAGCTCTTTACCACGGTAACCTTTGAACTACTGTTTGAAGACTTTAAATATGATAGATGATGAGATGATCCTCCTGGATCACATTGCTTGAAATATTTTATGTCTCACCTAAAACATTATCAAATGAAATAAGAAAAACATTACATGCAGAATTATCAGCAATATAAACAAGAAAATACAAGTGTTCATAGTTCTCAGAACGATATTTATCATATGAGGAAGCAATATTAAGAAAAATCTATATATCTATCAAATTAAATTATAATAGATGCAAGAATTCTTATGTGTTTATAAGATGAAACAAGCAATAGCGAATTACCTAGTGTCCTTGAAAGAGTGCACCCATTTCCTTCTCCCTGAAATTCTATATATTTTATTGGACAAAGATCCTCCTCGTGTGTCTAGGTTCCTTTGCTCAATCCAACATATGAACATGGTGTATGTGTTATCCACATCTTTAAATTGGTCTCCCTTTGATATTCTTATAGTGTTGACAAGGATTCAAATTCCCTTAATGATCAAAGGTCGCAGTGCACATATAATATAACAAAAACTCAAAAAGTACAAAGAACTAATTATTTCAAGGTACACATGCACATCCATACGCCATGTTTGGATGAAGATTGATTGGCAATTAAACTAAGAATGCATGTATGGACTAAACAAATTTCTTATATGCACGTGGGGACTATGTGAGTTTTCCCTGATGTTGTGATTATATCTATCCTTATTCATTGCAACAATCCATTTCCATTCACAATAGGCTACATGACAAATAAATTTTCTCCATTTTTCTTTTGACAGATGCCAAATTAAAAAATAATTGGCAAATAATTGGTTATTGGAAGAGATACAATCAATGCATAAATAATTGAAACTATTTTTCCTAACTACTAATCAACTTGATTGTTGCAAATTCAGTGAAGGTCTTATGATTATATATGCACTTTAAAGGTGGTCTTTTGTATCCTTATTCATTGCAACAAGACATTCCCATTCAAAATAGGTTACATGACCAATAATCTAGCCCTATTTTTCTTTCAAACAAGAATCCATGGGTGATTTCTCCTACATGGCTCCCTTAGATATGTGCAAACCCCTTCTATGTTACATAAGTTGGTAGGTTAAACCCTGCTCAATATTCCCTTCAGTTCCTATTCAAGTAGATCTAAAATATAAAATCCTTTTACTCTACATTTTCTATTTTTCTAAGACATTTTCTCTTCAAGCCCATTGTAGCAGGAACTTTTACCAAGCCATATTTCTGTTAAAATCCAAAATTAGATATGATATTCCAACACTGAACCCAATTGGAAATTCATTCATCTCATTATGAGGACAACCCTTGACCCACAACACTAAAGGATGAAGGAAAAGAGAATGTACTACTAAAAGAAAAAAATTGTGTGTGTGTGTGTTTAAACATTAGATTAGTTAAAATAGACAAGGGTGAGGCACACACACACACACACACAACATCTCACAACGTCTCACATAAAAGAAAATAAAAAACATCTCACATGACTTTGACCAATCTAGTGCCAATAAGAATGTCAAGTAGATGGACTCATGGCCAATGTCAACATGGAAATTCACTACATGGATTTTGTACTTGATAGGACACACATATTATGAGGTTTTTTTTATTGGGCATGATTTAACACTATTAGCTCTCATAGGACATGTGCAAAAGCCATGAATATTGTTTGACGGACAATCCACTCGAGTGGACGCGAGCCGGATCTCCCTCGCTCAATGTGAGTCTAGAACAAATAGTACATACTACAAACAACTTTCCTAGATCTACTTAAGGATCAAGTACTAGATGCCTTACCTTAACTTCGCAATCCTTTCTCCTAGATGTTGTTCCACATCCTGCGATCGTCAAATCTCAGCTGCAAAACTTGTCAAGACACATAGAACAATGCAAATGAGTAAAAAACATCTATACAATAAGAGATCTAAGTAAACAATTAAGTAGGTAAACTACACAATATCATCACACATTGACAACATTAGTGGAAAGCGTTTATATTACTGTAAATATAAGGAAAGTACATAGATAAGAATAAACTACAACCAAGGCTTAATGCAGTAGCCCTTCTCCATCCAAGCCAATTGCCATATCTTTCCAAGGAAGTATGAGTCTCCCTATGGATGAGTTAGATATCTCTCCAATATGAATTCACCAGCATGTAGACACTATAGACTTCCTCCCTTTGGAGAGGGGTAGAGCTTCACTTATATAGGACTAAGTGGATAGGGTATGAAAAGGGTAGGTTGATATATGGTAGGAGAGAGATAGGGGATCCTCCCAAGAAGTTAGGAACCGAGTGCCAGCTCTCCCAAGAGGTCAGGGATAAGGATTCAAGTCAGCAGGCTTCGGGAATGAGCTTGAAGGACCTATTTTTGTCTATTAACTGACTTTGTTGCACCCTGCGATAGAGCAAGATGCGACGTCGCAGGTTGCATGAGTGCATCCCACGATGACCTCTCAAAACCAAACACAAATGAAATGGCATCCCTTCCAGGTAAAAGATTTAGCCAATGAAACTTCAGGGATGTATACACTGAATCTCAGGATGGTAGGATTTTAGGTGTAACAGAATGCCCCCCAAAGCATGAAGTTGTTGAAATTTGGACAGGTGAAATGCTTTGACAAAAAGAATGGCAAAGGCTTGTCGGATGAAGGACACTGCTGCAGTACAACTGAATTTGATTATACTGTCTCATATGACATACAACATGGCTGCCGACCAATACATTGCAGATCCATGGTAGTAATGACCGACTGAACACAATCATGGCTACTAGACACAAGCGTAGATCCATGATGACATGATAACAAAACCATGACCAATACAAATGTGGATCCATGTGACATGACTCAATACAAACTCCATTGCAACCTGGGTAAAACATGACTCCCCAGGGTATTCAAGCTGAACCCGCAATGATACGAATCTATCCATGTGATTACAAATGTCTTGACATCGAACATGGTAGAAACCACTTGATTACCAGTCATTGAGGTATACCGTTAACAAGTGTGAGAGAAATCACCATTAATGCCAATGATCCCCAAGGTATCACAGTACATATCATCAATCGTGAATAAATGAGTTGAATTCGAACGTGAGATGAAATATTTAAATCAAGAGTCAATGATGTAAACTCATGTTGAAAGCGAGGTATCCTGCCATTGAGGCATGCAGGGCCAAGGTACTTGGTTGGTTTCTAGATTCAATCCTCGGATGATGATTTGAAGTCGACAAGGATGAATCCGTTGAAGGAGGGCCATGATGAATCCCCCATCATCGACACGAAACACGACAAAGTATGTGTAGAGAAGATCAGATGGTAAAGTGACATGCAATACTAACTCAGAGTAGACCGACATGATGGAAGGTGTACTGACTGTAGATAACGAGTAGTAAGAGTATTCTTGAATATGGGCATGGCATGCCTTGGCAGTATTGACCTAATGAGTTATGATACCAACTCCTAATGCAATGGATGATGGAAGTGTTCTTTGAATGACTCAAAGGAGTAACAATACTCAGGAAATAGGTGAAACTCAAGGACAAATGGATGATCCAAGTGTAGTATGCAAATGTAGATGAGTGCCATGTTCAAGAAATGACTAGATACTTCCATTGATAAGGGGTGTAACATAAAAGCTTTCCTTTTTCCCCATCATGAATGATGAGTGCCTCATGTGTTTTTTACGAGATTGATGAGGGTAACCAGATTCTCGGTATAGATCATCTCATAGATGAGTCCAATCCCAAATATTTTTCGAACCTGGGATAGGAGAGGTTCATCCCATGGCGGGCCCTTCAATGAAAGTTTAACGAGTCCATAGAAGGTAAACTCAGTCATCATTTCATGTTTAGAGAGTCTAAAAAGAACTAAAGAAGACTCCAATGGTCCTTTTTCGTAAAGTTAGCCTCATCGCCCGAAAAAGGGTAAAACAATGTGGGAAAGGACTCTTCCAGTCATGATTGGCTGGAGTATACCTTTTTCGTAAGTAGTGCCCCCTGGTTCGAAAAAGGGGTAAACTATCACTAGGAAGACGACCATTCAAATTATTTTACAAGCGTGAACGCAACAAGTTCGCTTGGCAATCTTTTTGTATTTCGAGAGCTTGAAAAGAGCTTAAAGATAGACTTCGGGGGGATCCCTTTTCCATAGGAGTTTAACGAGCCCAGAAAAGTGATAAATCGTAACTCGGTAACGTATTCTCATAGTTTCAAGAGCATGAGAAAGAACAAAGAGTAAGCTCATCATCATAAAATAATTACAATCTAATGAACAGAAAGTAACAACAAAAAACACACAAGGGGTGTTCATATCTGAGCTGACCATTCCAATGAATAAAACGGCGTAAAAAGACACTTATGACTCCTGCACACTCGAAAAACTAGGTCAAATAGTTAATAAAGCATTCAAATGTAATAAAAATGATCCAAACTATAGCAAATGACCTAAAAAGGCATCAAATATTTGAAAAAAGAATATTCCATTTTGTTTATAAATAGAAACAATAACCAAACATAGTCACCATTGTTTCATTTGCCAGATTGGGAGGAGAAGTGCCATTTGGAGCCAAAACTTCACTTGTCGATTCCAGGAGCTACGAGCAGCCATTTCACCCACTGTTCGGAGCAGGTAACTCTAAACTTCATCCAACATAATTGTAGTGGTTTACATTTTTGAATTTGGTTCATTTTTTTGGTTTTTAGCTTGGTTTGTGAAGGGCCATTGCGTCCTCGGGTCATCGTAGTCTGCCCTTTCGGGAATTGCGATGAGACTGAGTCGTCGCAGGGGTCACATGGATGGACTGCGAAGATGTCGCACTGTTAGCAATAACGGGGTACGATGACGGAAGCGTCCATCCCCAAACACAAACCATGCCCAAAAAAAGAACTTTTGGTGGTTGAAGCAAGTGTTAATAATGTTTAAACTCTCCTTTTGGTAGGTTACTAGCAGCCATAATGGTTTTGGAGTGGTGTGAAAGGGAGCATGAGCTAGATGATGAATAAGCTACAAATGATCCATGATGTGTGGAAGCACTAAGGAACTGTGGGCTCCTCAAGTTCTTTGAGATCTAGGGCATGAGGGCCCAAATCCCATTACTAACCCATATGCTCCGATGCTGGGATGCGGCCCAGCAATATTTCATGATCGGTGAGAACATGCTTACCATAGATGTCGAGGACATCTACTTCTTGACCAGATTGTCCCGAAGAGGGGACAATGTGCTCCTTACTGGATCATGTGGAAGTGATCGGACTGTGGGTGACATGATCCTACAACACTATATTCCCAACAATCGTGCTTCTAGTGGGAAGACTCCCAGAAAAGATGTGCGGGAACGTCCATTGTGCGCCATAATTTTTACCATTACGAGGATGGCATGGATCCAAGCTCCTCACTTAGCCACCAAGTCTCAGATGCTATATGCAGAGGACTGCATGTCTCCGAAGATCTTCAATTGGTGCAAGGGACTCCTCGCAAACATGCGAGCTCAGCTGACCAAGTGTCGGCAGAGAGAGCTCAAACAGTTTGGCTACAATTCGATAATGATCTCATTCTTATTGGAACGGGTTCCCTTCTTGCGTCCTCAGGTACCAATGGATGACAAGGATCCTAGGGATCCACACATGGCTAGATGGACATAGGTGATGTACCGTCATGGTGGGGGTCCCATCATCTCATATGGTATTGAGTTCTTCAGCTGGCTAGAGGGCTAGTTACTGATGGTAGAGGACTTCCCGTACAATGGTACAGATTTCATAGATGACCAGGACTTGTCGCTTCCCGAGGGAGTAGCATGGGGAGACATAGGTAAGAACAATAAACCCTTGCACTTTTTAAGTTTTGTGTTTTTTATAATTTTTTGTTATAGTGCTAACAAGTTAACAACATGTGTGTGCAACTGTGGGCCCCGTACGACCAGTGGGAGTCTCTCTTCTTGCGAGGAGAGAGAGAGAAGAGGGAGCAGTCGCGAGTCTTGCTGTACATGCTGCCATTGCAGAGATGGATGGAGTCTACGCCAACTTGAGTGGGTTAACGTTAGATGTTCCTAAGCCAACGGTAGATGAGGTGCCGCGACCCATGCAGGTGTACACAGTTGGAGCGACTGCGCGCTTCAACACGCTGCTTTGTAGGGTTGCAAGAGCAGTTGACTGTTTCCACACTCAGTAGGCTAGAGTTGTTAGACCACCTAGGGTTGTACGGGCCAGGCGCTAGGCCCTACATTGTTATCAAGTACTGAGAGATTAGAGGCCTCATATTTTTTGTACTTACTGAAAGCTGCGAGGCTTCAGATTTTGTAGAGACTCACTGAAAGCCGCCGTGCTTCAGATTTTGTACTAGCACTACTTTTTATGATGATATATATATATATATACAGACATTCTGGCGATTTATACATTATGTGTTTTAAAATGGATGAATGGTGTGGTCTTGTTATGTGTTTTCTTATATAAAATGAGTTATTTACATGTTATGTCTACTTTTAACAGTTCATGATATATGCTTATGTGTGAGCAATGTACCAATCTAAGATGAAGTTGGCCATAGAATCGACAACTGTGTTCGCGTCTCGTGGAATGTGCAGGTACTGAATGGACTCGAAGGACCTTTCCAGGAGATGGACTCGTTGATAGAGACAGAGTAAAATGGGATCGCGGATGGCGTAGACTCAGTTAATATGAGAGACAACTAGTTGAGAATCAAGGTGGATGACAACATGGTCCATACCCAAATAAATGGCGTCAGTTAAAGCTCCAATGATTGCTTGATATTCTGCACCATTGTTGGTTGCGAAACCTAGACACATTCCCCCTGAGCTGATGAGCTCGCCGGTAGGTGAATAGAGTACCTAGGTTGCCAAAGCAAGTTTATGGGTATGCCGGATGGCACCGTCTACGAATCCGTAGCACATTTCCATCTGCACACGCAGACATAACATGGCATAAGAAATGAAACAAGACCTAATCACACAAGAAAACAAAAGCATCACACCACACAAAAACACACACACGCCATGTACAGTATATACAAAAGTACTTATGCGTGAAAGACTCAGGCATAGTACCTCTTTAGGTAGAGCCCATTACGGGGCTCACCCAAAGATATCCCTTCGTAGTCTTCAAGCTCATAAGATCCCTTCTCCAGGACGCGTTTCACTATGTAAGATCCATGCCACATGGACTCAAATTTTCCTGCCCCCAACTTATCATGCTTCTAGTTATACGTGAGGACCAAATCTCCTTCACTATAGGTATGAGGTTCTACTGACTTGTCGTACTGTGCTTTGATGCATTTCTTATGAGCCTCGTTGGCAAGAGTGGCATCTCAGCGAGTCTCGTCAAGCTTATCTAGGTAGAGGAAGTGTTCTTCCTCGGCAGGATTGTTTGGGAGAAGTTCGATGGCGAGCTTGAGAGACGGAATCTCGCACTCAATGGGAAGGACCGCTTCCAATCCATACACTAGTTGGAAAGGAGTAAATCCAGTGGCGGTTTTAATGGAGGTTCTATAAGCCCAAAGCGCGGAGAAGAGCATGTTATGCCAATTGGCCTTATGCATACCCACCATACATTGGACCATAGTTTTCAAGACCTTGTTAATGGCCTCGACCTGTTTGTTCGACTGTGGGTAGTATGGTGTTGAGTTTTCATGGCGAAAACCCAATCTCTCACTCAACTCATCGGCCATATGGTTCATAAAGTGAGAACCATGGTCAGTAAATATTGCTTGAGGAACTCCAAACCACGCCATTACATGGTTAAACATGAAGAGTGCATCAGTCTTGCCGTCATTCGTGTATGTAGGCATTTCCTCGGCCCACTTTGTAAAGTAGTCCACAGCTACAATGACGTAACTATGCCCCCCAGCCGAGGTAGGCTTACAATGCATGAAATCGATGCCCCATTTAGCGAATGGGCCAACGACAATAACCGGGTGTAACGGGGCGGGATGGGTGTGCTTTTTCATATGAAAATGTTAACATGGAGGACATTTTTTGATGGCCTCGATACAATATTTGAAGATAGATGCTAGTAATATCCTGCACGTAAAGTATTCTGGGATGTAGCCATCCTAGAGAGGTGACCACCACACACCCCAGTGTGACAGTCATTTAGAACGCATCCAACCTCATCATGAGTCAGACAACATCGAAGGACAGAATCAATACCACAGCGGTACAAAGTATCACTGACAATAAAATAATACTTTGCATGGTGGTGTATTCGACGACGGTCATCACAAGACAATTCAGGGCTGAAACGTTGGGTTTGAAGATACAATGTGATATCTCCATACCATGGATCAGATGTACTGATAAGAAA
The DNA here is from genome assembly GCA_027924585.1 of Larix kaempferi. NCBI lineage: Eukaryota > Viridiplantae > Streptophyta > Pinopsida > Pinales > Pinaceae > Larix > Larix kaempferi. The sequence goes on from BSBM01000622.1 coordinate 2,624,753, forward strand.
CAATGACTCATCCAGAAAGGAGTCATTGGGCTCAGATTCTGCATCAGTATGGGGGAGGTCGTAGATGAGCTCAGCAAACACCAAAGAATTTTTAGACTTGGATTTTCGAAAAGAAGATCGAATTCTTGCAGTATCATGATCCAGTGTGAATACTTGCCCCCAAGTACCTGACGAGTCAGAACGTGGTACATGGGGTTCGAATCAACGATGATGGTGGTGGTGTGAAGCAAAATATAATGGAGAAAATTCTGCACGGCTATGACTGCTGCGAGAGCGAGCTTCTGAACATGTGAATAGCGAGTTTCAACGTCAACAAGACCTTTACTGGAAAAGTATATCACATGTTCTTGGGCGATCTGGTCTTCCTAAACCAAAACCATGGCGATAGTGGTGTCGGAAGCAACGAGATATAAAATGTAATCTCAATAGTAATTCGACGGTTGGATCACATGGGCATGCATGATGGCATGTTTTAAACTATCGAAAGATTGTTGAGCTTGATCATCCCAAATGAATGGGACATCCTTTTTCATCAATCTCATGTACCCTTGCGTCTTTTGCGAGAAATTACAAATGAAGCGCCATAAATAGGTTGCTCTTCCTTGCAGAATCTGAAGTTCCTTAAGGTTGGTTGGAAGTGGAAGAGCGACGATGGCGTCCACCTTCGAGGGATCAATACAGATCCCATATTTTGAGACGATAAAGCCTAAGAGGCGTCCAGACTCGACACAAAAAATGCTCTTGTGAGGATTCAGACGGATATTGTACCACCTGCATCTGAGGAAAACAACCATCAGATGATTTAAGTGGAACTCACACTGCTTTGAGTGGGCAGGGAGGTCATCCAAGTAAGGTTCCACAAAGTCCTTCACATCATGGAAGGCATACAACAGGGCTCGCTGGAATGTGGCACTAGCATTTTTAAGGCCAAATGGAAGTTTACGATATGCAAACGTTCCCCAAGGGCAGATGAATGCAGTCTTGTGTTGATCGGTCGGGTGGATCTCAATTTGGTTGTATCTGGAAAAGCCATCCATGAATGAAAAAATGACACTTCAGCACAATTGTCGATGATCTGGTTGATGAAGGGAGTCGGGTAGTTGTCCTTGGGACAAGCTTTGTTGAGATCCCGATAGTCGACACAGACACAGATGGTACCCTGTTTCTTATTAATAGGGATGATGTTTGAGACCCACTCTGTCAATGAAATAGGGTAAATGAAATCGACCTTCAAACATTTCTCAATCTCTGCCTTAATTGCCACAGTCTTCCGAGGGTGTACCGATCGCAGCTTTTTACGGACAGGTTTGACGTCGGGAGAGGTTTTAATCTCGTGTAAAAAAATGGAGGGGTCTATCCTAGGCATCTCCTTGTAGGTCCAAGCGAACACATCTCATAATCACTTGAATAAGGCTGTGGCGGCGATGACTTTTTCAGGGAAACACTTCTAACCTAACCGAATGTGTTCCACTACACCAGGAGTAACTGAAATGTCTATTAAAGTGGTAGGATCAATTTTGGTGAAGTTGCCTTTGGAGTCCTTTTGACATGCAAGTGTCAAGGACTGAGAGACAGAGTAGACATTCGGTGTAAAGATGGTGTGAATGTTGTTCTCCATAGTATCCAACAAGGGAAGGAAAGACAAACGATGGTGGAGGTCTTCCCACGGCGGATCATCTGCACTCATGATTTCCATAATGGACTCATGAGAATGAAAAGTCCATAGCAGAGGATCGGATGATGTCTGTTGTAGAGAACAGGAGGTGGAGGCCATAGCTAAGTGGTCCTCCAGCACTGATTGAATAGCCTCATTCATGAGTTCAGCAGGTGATAGAGGCATAGTATCTCCAATCAGGTGCGTGGTGGCTTCATCAGGTACAAGCCATGAATCAGTGGAGTTAGGAGTAGATGAAATCTGCGAGGAGATCATGTTCACCGTGGCAACATGGTTTGGGGGATCCGAAGTAGGAAAGACGCCCATAAGGGATGAATCCTTAAGGAGGAAAACCCCCACACTCTCATACTTTTGCTAAGATTGTCCAATCGAAGGAACGTTATTGCCCGGGTGAGTAATGGTGTCAGGTGTACAGAAATCTAGTTGGTCGACTGTGACAATTCATCCTTGATGGGGGAATTGTACTATGTGGAAGACAGATGATGCGACCGCAGTCATGGCATAGAACCAATTTTGACCAAGCAGAATGTTATAATATAACAGGGCAGCGACTACTTCCATGTTAAGGGCTGCGATCTTTCCCCCCAGCTCGACTGGTAAAGCTTGTAACAACCCATGAGGTTGAAAGTCACGTCCGTCAAAGGTTCTCAAAGTGGTAGGAGAATGGTTCAACTCAGGAGAATCAATGGCTCTCCAATAGGCATCAACATGACTGACGTAGAGGCTCCTTTGTCCAAAACGGTATGTTGGATTATCTTCCCAGCAATGTTTGTAGCAACTTGAAAATCTAATTGATGGGAGAGCCTCAGTTTGAAGTATTCTATCCGGCACATGATAGTGTTCAATGAATCTAGTTCAACTGCACCGATTGCAGCGAGGAGAGTCTTGCGCTGATTCAGACAATTTTGCAAGACCTCGAGCGTCGACATAGCACAAGGAGCTTGTGCTAGGTCCTCTACAGTCTTGTAGTTTTGAGTATCCCAAGCATTAGGATTGCAAACTGATTTTCTAATCGTGCTCTTGGGTGGACGCAACACTGATTCGAGAGAGGGATTCTCTACGGTGAGAGGAGTAGCTAGCACGGTGACGTCAGGCATCGAAGTGGAAGCTTTTTCAGTATTACTTCCAATAGGTTCTTTGGCTGGAACAGAGTCATACGAATGAGAACAGGTGTTCAAGTTGATAGTCTCATTACGTACCATGAGAACATGTGCGGTGGTGGATGCTTCTCCTTGGGAAGAATAAGTGTGAGCGATCGACTGCTGATTTTGAGTAGGGAAGGGATCGTTGAGAACTGCGGGTGTGGGTTTTCCCTTAATAAACTTCTGAACCTCGTCTCTATGGGGGCATTCTTTAGAAAAGTGGTCATCACCACACAGTAGGAAAGGATACTTCAACTTCCTTTTCTGTTTGGTATCATCAGGGGTGCTCTTTTGTTCCTTCTGGGTGGAAGATTTCTTAGGTTTCCCCTTGTTCTTCTTCTTACCACCAGAATTTTGAGGTGAAACTGACGAAACAGAGTTCACTTCTTCGGTGACAGCAGGAGTGGATGATTTGGTGGTGTCATGACCATCCTGTGTTGGTGATGGGGAAGAACCCTGGGGGTTCGACGAACCAATAGTTTGAGAGGAAGGCTGGGTGTGAAGGGATCCAATGATGCCATCGGCTTGGGGTCCCTTGGGTGGTTTCGCGGGGTCATAAGTGTTGCGGGGCGCGTCGGGAAGAATATCAAACAACATGCTAGATTGAGCATAGACTAAGTCTAGAAAATGGACACGAGCAATGGCTTGTTCCTCAGTGACAGCACCACCCATGGCAACATCCCATGCTATGGTAGGAATGAGAGACTTCGTAAACCAGTATGCTAGGAGTTGATCTAGAATAGGAGCCTTAATGAGACATCATCTCCTTCACCACTCATGTATATGATCTGATATATGAGTAGCAGGATTTTGACGGAGTGAGGTTAAAAGCTTTGTACCATTTTCATACCATATAGGCAGTTGGAAATGAGTCAAAAAGTTCATAGCATGAGAACCAAAATCAGGAAAAGAATGAGGTGGTAATTCAATATACCACTTGGCAGCCGAACCAGTGAGAGTCTGTTGGAATAACCGAAGATGGATCGAGTTGTCCATCAGGGAGTTGGATGAACACCATAAGTGGTATGTAATCACGTGGTTTTTAGGATCCTTACCCGGCTTACCATCAAATTTTGGGATATCTGATGGAAGTTTCACCGGGATGGGTGGCCAATTAGTTCCATGGTAGATGGGGTCATTAGTTATGTGAGACAGGTCAGGTAGATCCAAAGTAGCCAAAAAGGGAAGCTGCGGATTAGGATGCGAGTACTGATAGTATGGATAAGGCGTGTAAGGACCTATGGGACCTATTGTCGACTGACCATAAGGTGTTCCAAGAGGAAACTGGCCATAGGGGTACGGGCCGCCCGGACCAAATGTAGGTCCACTGCCAAAGTAAGGTGGTCCATAACCATAATAAGGTGGCCCATTACTATAGGGTGGGGGCACACCTCCGCCGTCGGGAGGGGGTGGGCCGCCTCTGAATGGTGGGTGTCTGCCACCACCGCCAGGGTAGGATGGGCTGCCACCACCTTCGCCGGGAGGAGGTGGTGGTCCACTACCACCATCGAAATAGGACGGGCCTCCACCATCTCCACCGGGAGGGGGTCATTGGCCACCGCCATCGTTGGAAGGGTAAGATCCTCCTCCGCTACCTCCACCATAATAGGGTGGTGGTCCACCACCACTACCACCAGGTTGAGAAGGTCCTCCACCACCACCACCAGGAGGGGGTGGTGCTCCTCCGCCACCATCGGGATGAGATGGTCCTCCCCCATCACCACCGCCAGGGGGAGTGGTCCTCCACCACCTCCGTCGGGGGGGGGGGGGGGGGTGGGCCATGATAACTGAAATGAGGTGGTCCTCTGCTAGAAGGTAGGGGTCCACCTCCTCCAGAGTTATGTGGGGGGCCGTCACCTCCAATGGGAGGTGGGGGTGGACCAAACGGGGGTCGAGGGACTTGAGGGACTGTAAGTGGGGGTCCATGTTGTAAAAAATTCTATTGTCCCCATAGAGTGTAAGGATTGCTGAGGTAGGGTACCCCGTAGAGTGAATTTCCGGGATTAAGTTGACCCGGCACAGGGTTAAGATGACCTGGATATGCTTGAATCGATAGAGGTTGAATTACGTTAGATGGTCCCCCAACATGGGATAGTCCTGAAGTGGAAGGTCCAGGAGGTAAGGAGTTTCCAATGGAAGGCCCGATGGGAACTCTTGCTGCAGGATTATGGTTAAGATACGGGGGTTTCCCCCCAACAACAACTTGCTGACCACTAGGTACAGGTTGACCCAACACTGGCCGTTGATTATTCACCGTAGGATTGCCACTACCCGTAAAGAAGGTAGGGGGTAAAGAGTATCCTCCTCATGAATTTTGGAGTGGGGGAGGAGCAGGTAGTGTAACCATGGTGGTCACAGGTGTGTTGGACTATTGTTGTTCAACAGGTTGGGCAGTAGGAAGTACCGAACAGGTCTCCTGTCTAGGAGATGCATGTGTAGGAATGGATGGTTGACTAGTTTCACTAGTGGTCACGTGTTGCGTGGATGATTTTGGTGACTCAAAAGATAAAGAGCGACCTGGGATTGGTCTGTAAGGGGGTAACATCAAGTCCTCAACTCTCCATTAGAGACTTGAACTCTGACACCTCTCAACCATAGAACGAAAGTGAGCCAATTGGCTACGATAGTAAGCTAAGGGGTCATCCGGAGTAGTCCCACTAGGTGGGGGTGCAATGGAAAAATGGGCCACTAGGTGGCTGGTAGAAGATGTCCAATAAGCTGCTGATGGACCAGCACCTACTATGGGGTCATCCTGGGGTTGATTTATCCATTCCAACGATCTAGGATTTCTCGGCACAACGGGAGGTAAGTCTTGTGAAGTGGGGATTTGTGCTTCTTCACCTTGTGAGGGATGAGAGGTAGGTGAATCTGGAGGAGTATGAGGAAACAAAAGTCCTCCAACATTCAAAGTGGGGTTTTCCACTTCATGTGACCCGACCCTAGCTTGTGGATCCATTCTTACCCTCGAAATTACCTCCTGGTTAAGGGGATATTCGGGTGGAAAATTCTCCTAAGGCAAGCTAAAGGAAAGAAAAGCAGACCAGACAAACCCTACACAAACTAAGGCCACAAGAAAACTTATGTTATAAGAGTGGATTCAATGGTTTGGAACCTCACAGGATTGTCAAGGCTTCGCAACTCGTGATATACCGAAGGGTCCAATAGTAAAATGCAACAAGGAGGATTGGGACTGTACCCTTGCTTAAATACCCTATTACCTAGACGGTACATGCGTAGTAGCTCCCCGAGTGCTGTTCTCGGTGTATTGCTCTGCCAAGACGGCTAAAAGGTTAACTCAGATGGTTTCAAGAATCTCAAGGGTGTCTCCCAATATATGCAAGGTACATGGGAGATCAAATCCGTAGTGGCGCTGTCTAATGCACAACTGTTTGGAAAGAGACCTTCTGATATACTACCGAGTACGTGATACACCCTTCGATATACGCCAAGTACAAAAGGTTACTTGGTGGGTACATGAAGGAGCTCGATATACCGATAAGTACGTGGAAGACTACAATACCCCCGGGATACAGTGCTGGAAAATAACAACAGCTGCCACGCTTAACGACGCTGGAACACGTCTCTAACTTACACACAAGTTACTAACAATTTTACCCTAGTTCTACCATTATTTTTATCTGGACAGTTAGGTGAATGCATGAGGTGAGTACATAATCGTAAACATAATGCAGGCCCTAACTACATGCAAAAATACGCTTTTCTTTCAATGAACTCTGTGTATGGGAAGGAGAAATTTTCTTTTTCTTTCCAACAATTTTACCAAAGCAATGCAATGCAAGACAATCCCAAATCTATCGAAAAAATGACTATGAAGTATTCTTTTCTTTTTCGAGCGAAACATAAAAGACACAACACTACTAAACGAAATCAAAGCATAATTTTGTTTTTCTTTTGTCTTTTCAAAATGAAATTGATGCTAAGTGATGAAAAGAGATAATTTCTAAGCAGAGTATGCAAACTTTTCACTTTCACTATGATGGCCTAAGAGCATAAAAATAAAAAAAGATACAATTAACTTTTCCAAGCACGGAACTACTTTTGCAAAACTTGATGTCTTTTTGAATTTTTCAAGAAAATGAGCAACTCATAGTTCATGAAAAACACAAATAATACAATTTCTTTCAACTTTTCCAAAAGATCTACAAACGAGACATTCCAATGCATATGCAATTCTTCAAATGATCTTGAAAAATGATGGAAATAAAGTACTTTTGATCTTTCAATGGATGTATCAAAATAATAATTCGACAACAACAATGCTTTTAAACATAAATGTTGAATTGAAAAGATTACTCACAGCACTCTAATAACTCAGAAAATCTCAAGAAAAGATGAGCACTCAATGGACTAAAAATACACACAAACACTCAAAATCAATCAGTAACAAGCAACACTAAAAGCAAGCAAAACTCATAAAATGTATGCAAATGAGGTCTGGAAACCGATCCAATACAATGATCAAATCTGGAGAGGAGAAGAGGGAATGCAAGGGTGAGTGGATGCACGTGGGGGAGACAAGAGTGTCCACCACTACAAAATCTTAGACTTGTCCAAGATGGAACCGAAAACAACTCCAAACAAAACCAAACAACTCAGCACATAAAGCAAAATGGAATCTCTGACTGGATCACATAGTACAGAGGGAGTCTGCACAAAAACCAAATTCAAAACAAAAATGGATAAAGGGTGCCTGTATGGCAAAAATGGCAGATTGACACACTCTATGCTTGTACATAGTGCGACGTCGTAGTTCACCAATGCGGGAAGTGCGCCGACGTCGCAGTATACCAATGGAAGGACTGCGACGACAGACTAACAGGAAAAGAACAGAGATAAAAAACAACACAGTGTCGCTCTGGGTACACTAACCAGGTGCGACAGGCGAGATCTAAGTTAAAAAATGAACCAATTCTCCAGGTAATGAGCATGAAAAAGGTCCGCAAATGAGAAGTACAAACTCAAAGGAAGCTAATCAGAATCTTCAAAGTGAAGATTTGATGGTGAAATCAACTCAAGAAGGAGATGACAAAATAGAATGGCTTGGCAAGAAATCAATGGAAAAACGACATTCAAATTGACAACTACAAAGCAATGTTCTTTTCCCCAGTATGGTCGCTAGATTTGTTTGATGGACAATCCACTCGAGTGGACGCGAGCCGGATATCCCTAGCTCAATGTGAGTCTAGAACAAATAATACAGACTACAAACAACTTTCCTAGATCTACTTAAGGATCAAGTACTAGATGCCTTATCTTAACTTCACAATCCTTTCTCCTGGGTGTTTCTCCACGTCCTACGGTCGTCAAATCTCAGCTGCAAAACCTGTCAAGACACATAGAACAATGCAAATGAGTAAAAAGCATCTTTACAATAAGAGATCTAAGTAAACAATTAAGCAGGTAAACTACACAATATCATCACACATGAACAACATTGGTGGAAAGCATTTATATTACTGTAAATATAAGGAAAGTACATAGATAAGAATAGACTACAACCAAGGCTTAATGCAGTATCCCTTCTCCATCCAAGCTAATTTCCATATCTTTCCAAGGAAGTATAAGTTATAGATCTCTCCAATATGATTTCACCAGCATGTAGACACTATAGACTTCCTCCCTTTGGAGAGGGGTAGAGCTTCACTTATATAGGACTAAGTGGATAGGGTATGGATAGGGTAGGTTGAGATATGGTAGGAGAGAGATAGGGGATCCTCCCAAGAAGTTAGGAACCGAGTGCCATCTCTCCCAAGAGTTAAGGGATAAGTATCCAAGTCAGCAGGCTTCGAGAATGAGCTCGAAGGACCTATTTTTGTCCATTAAATGACTTCGTCGCACCCTACAATAGAGCAAGATGCGACGTCACAGGTTGCATGAGTGCATCCTGCGACGACCTCTCAAAACCCAGCACAAATGAAATGGCATCCCTTCTAGGTAAAAGACTTAGCCAATGAAACTTCAGGGATGTATACACTGAATCTCAGGATGGTAGGATTTTAGGTGTAACAAATAGTAAACTACTTGCACTAATATTATCAGATAACCTCATGGATGGGTACTTGTCCCACTTACTAAGAAGTTGGAGCTAATATTATCTAATGTGATTGAACGATGCATTCTCCATACCATCAAGTTAGGAGTGGAGTATGCTTATTTGACGGTGTTGGTTTATACACATAGGATTCCCCAATCAACCATAAAAAGTGATATGCAATATAAAACCATCTAACCCTAGGTCTATCATGCACTTCCATCTTGTGAAGATTAAGATGCTTATTTTGAGTTCCAGTATTAAGGGTGCATATTTCGAGTTCAGCCATATATGAAAGCTTGTGAAGTCCCTAAAACATCACTGCCAAAATTCCCCCCTCTACCAATCCCCATGGGGACTCTATAAAACTCGTCTAGCTTATGTGGGTGGAAAGATTATGCATAATATTCATATATTTCAATAATACAAATAATTGACTACATAGATTTGTACAGTTAAAACATGTTTAAATGCACACAATTAGATACTGGAAGGAAGTAGTAGATCCCCTTTGAGTTGAAGTCAGAGCTTCTCAATATCTTCGGGAAAAAGTGAGATAGTAAGTTGTAGGTAAGCCTATTTACTCCAATTCCTTTTACCCATATTAACAACTACACCCATGGTCACCTCCAGGGTTTCAGTAGAATTATTGTGAACAGAGTCCACCAAACCTTCTTTGCACCAACTACCCCCTTAACCATATCAACATTCAAACAAAATATTGATTGAAAAAAAGATATGTGGTAATCATACTCTACATCCATGGACAATATGCTTCTCCAAGTGTATTGAATATCCCTCTCCAAAAGACCAACTTGGTTATGTCATTCATCTTGGATATGCTTCATTAAAAATTGTAGTGGTCTTCAATATTCTACTCTGATATATGTTATATGTTATCACTGTTTTTGAATTTTCATCAAAATAATTGTGATTTTGACCAACTTGTATTATCCCGTGAGGCCTTGTTTGTGCATAGTGGATATGGGAAACCATATTAATGGGGATATAATTTCTCTACCCCCTCCTCACTACTCACTATATTGTTAATGTCATTGTAACTTTATGCTCATCACACTTTTATCTCTTTTTTGGATCCACATGAAAAAAGCTAGAATTTTTGTGTACTTGATTGATATCATATAAATAACATTACCATTTTATGGTGTTGACAGAGCAAGAAAATGCCCAAGTTTCTCTAAATTCCAGCTACTTCTCCTCTAACAACTGTTATAATTGGCATCCTGGAGGTATTTGCAATACACACTGACAAACATGGGTTTGATATTGTAAGTATATAAACTGTCTTTTCATAATGAGTATAAAATTGAATGCAACACTTACAACATATCTTACCGCACGTACATGTAATAGTTCAACAAGAGGATTATTGACCTCTAATGGGGAAGGTCAATATATTAGAGTGTTTGGTAGATAAAGGATATTTAGTCAATGACCCAATTTTGTAGCACATAATTCAGTTCGATAAGATTAGCTCTGGTAGTGGTGTTATGAAAAACAATTAAAATTGTTTTCCTTTTTTTGGAAATGGAGCTGCAGATAATTTTTTTTGTAGTATCCTTTATATAAGATAAACTACAATATTGAAAATAAAATTAGTATATGCCATAGTTATCTAAAAATCCATTAACTATGAATATATAAGATGAAGAACTTCATAATACAGAGTTTGTTGAAAAGGATGATAAGAAAGTATATCCAATATGTGTTGGAATATATAAGAATGTATTGGAATAATTTAGAATTGACAAAACAACTAAAAAAGTTGAGAAAATAAGGTTTGTATGGATGTTAATATATTTCATTTTGTTCTCTTCCTAATGTTAAATTTTCAAAATTTACTTCAATCTGATCTAGGATCTTAACTGACAGAACAACATGTACAGCAAATCTACAGCACATCAATCATGGACACAATAATACAAGCACACAAGAGACACAGAGTTTACTTAGGGAAAACCATAAAGGTGAAAAACCCCAATAACTTCCTCAGAGATAGATAGAGCAATGATACAACTAGAATACAAGAGATAGTCTTCTCCTAGCAGTAGAGCCTCCTCCTCCACAAGTGTGCCACTCTCCAAAGTGTGAGTGAGAGAATAGAATGTGTAAAATGAGAGAGACACACTCTCTATTTATACACTAACTTGACTTGACCTTTACTCAACTAGGTCGGCCTCAACTTAACCACTTAACATAATGCTGACTGGGCCAACCCCAACTAGGGTGGTCTAATAACCCTTTGACCCACATGGCCGACCCCCAATAGGGTGGTCTAATAACCCTTTGACCCACATGGCCGACCCCCAATAGGGTGGTCTAATAACCCTTTGACCCACATGACTTATACAGGGCCGACCCCAACAAGGTGGTCTAATAACCCATCAAGTATAAGTTACGACACTTACAATATAAATGACGACACTTCCGTATAGAGGAATAATAACATCTCTATAGGAATACAATATACATATATGTGAAATACATTCCGAAGTTACATATACATCAACACTCCCTCTTAACTAGGAAGGTATTTCTCGACATAGGTCTGCTAGCACAAGTCTTCTTCTCTAGATCATCATCAACGAATCATCATCCTCGAATCATCGTCATCGACACTGCTGCTGCTATCTCAATCAATCTCTGAATCTACTCGTCATAGGAAGTTCTACAGAGCCAGTCCTTTTCCATACTGGATGTAGGCCCACCACTTGCAGGTCTTCGTCATCAATGGCCATACTGTGGAAACCTCAGGACTTATTAAGTGCGTCACAAAACCTTAAAAGAGTCTCTTGACTATCAAGAACCCTAAAGAGCATCTGAGGCCTTTTTCATCCTGTCCAGATCTCTAGGACTTATTACATGTGACCCCACCACAAAACCTCGAAAGAGAATCCTAGGACTGATTACAAGGACAAGGCTCAACCTGTCAGATCTCCCAGGGCACAAATTACATGTGGTCACCACAAAACCTCGAAAGAGCATCCCAGGACTGATTAAGAGCACAAGGCTCAACCTATAAGATCTCCCAGGGCACAAATTACATGTGGTCATGGAAAAACCTTGAAAGAGCATCCCAGGACTGATTACGAGCACACGGATCAACCTATTGGATCTCCTAGGGCACAAATTACATGCCATAGGACAAAACCTCGAAAGAGCATCTGCCAGATATCCCAGGGCACAAATTACATGCCATAGGCAAAACCTCGAAAGACTATCTGCAGATCTCCCAGGGCACAACTTATATGTCCTCCCAAGCAAAACCTTGAAAGAGCATTTTCCAGATATCCCAGGGTACAAATTACATGCCATAGGAAAAACCTCGAAAGACTATATGCAAATCTCCCAGGGCACAAATTACATGCTTATCTGCACAACCTGTTCCACAGCCACAGAGTATCAACCTGGTACTCACCATACATCATCCTTATGTACACATGATCAGCCTGATCATCATCACTGCAACATCCTGCTGCATGTCATCTAGAGCAACATCCTGAAGCTCGTCATGCATGATCATCCTGATCATACAATGCATCTACTTGATGCATACCAAGTATCTGCCTGATACATATCATCATACATGATCCACCTAATCATACAGTGTATCCACCTGATACAAATACAAATACATGATACATATCACCATACATGATCCACCTGATCATACAATGCATCTACCTGATGCATACCAAGTATCTACCTGATACATATCATCATACATGATCCACCTGATCATACAGTGTATCCACCTGATACAAATACAAATACATGATACATATCACCATACATGATCCACCTGATCATACAATGTATCCACCTGATACATATACAGATACATGGTCCAAGCATCCAACATGATGCATATACAAAATACATACAAATGATCCAACCTATCATATCCAACATCCAACATGATGCGTACATACATATACATATAAATGATCCAACTGATCATATCCAACATCCAACATGATGCATACATATATAAATGATCCAACTGATCATATCCAGCATCCAACATGATGCGTATACAGAGTAGTAACTGGAGCATCGTCTTGATGCTCATCATCCAGTGCTTACATCCACAGCCATGTGAAGGATCCTCCTTCCAACATGCTTGGAATGGCTTCTGCAAATGTGTCCATCACTTCTTCCTCAGAGTGTCATCAATCTGAAGAACACCAAGCCTCTCCTTGAAGTACTCGAACTTCACCCTGGCTAGTGGCTTCGTCAGCACATCTGCAATCTACTCGTCCCTCGCAATGTACAGGAGCTTCACAGCTCCTCTCTGCACCATATCCATGATATAGTGATATTTGATCTCTATGTGTTTCGACTTGTCATGAAACACTGGGTTCTCGGACAGCTTCACACAACTCTGGTTATCACAAAAGATACCAGTAGCATCCAATGGGAGATCAAATATCTCAGACAGTAGCTTCCGTAGCCATACTGCCTCACAACTAGCTGAATAGGCTGCAACATACTCTGCCTCAGCTGTACTCAGTGCTACGCAGGACTGCTTCCTGCTGAAGCAAGAGATCACACCTGATCCCATACTGAAGCAGCACCCAGATGTGATCTTCCTATCTGCAGCACTGCCTGCCCAATCTAAATCAACATAACTCTGCAGGTTAAACTTTTGATTCGCTTCATACTTGAGCCCATAATCCACTGTACCTTTCAGGTACCTCAGAATATGCTTTACAGCAACCAGGTGAACACTCCTCGGATCTGCCAGGAACTGGCTCAATGTGTTCACCGCAAAGCAAATATATGGTCTCATGTTCGTCAGGTACATCAAGGACCCAATCATCTGACGATACATAGTGACATCAATTGGTTTAGATGAAGCATCACACAAAAGTTTTAGATTTGATGCCATAGCCTCGCAGTCCATCATCCCGAACCTCTTCAGGATCTCTACTGCATACTTCCCTTGTCCAAGGAATATTCCATCTGCACTCTGCCACACCTCCATACCTAGAAAGTGGTGCATCATACCCAAGTTCTGGACATATATGACTCCCTGTCATGTGTCTCAGAACCAAGTGGCTGCTCCACATACACTTCTTCTTCAACTACACCATTCAAGAAAGTTGTCTTGAAATCCATCTGGTGTATCTTCTATTTCATCACTTTTATATTTCTCTATGCTGCCATCTGCAGCATGCTTGATCTTGATAGATCCATATGGAAGTCATAACAAACTTCCCTTTAGGTCTTGGGACTACATCCCAAACATCATTCTTCATGATCGACGGATCATGGCATTCTTCCCATATCTTGGGAACTTCAATATCTTCAATAGATAATTTTGTTGTTGAACAAATGTTGTAGTTCTTCTTTTGTAGGTGATGGCATACGATCTTTCCTACACAACAAGTTAAATTGCATGATTAGAAAACATCTCATAGTTTTCAGAACAAATTCTTACACATAAAGAAATATGTCATACAGTCATGCAATTATCTTAGCCAATGCTTCAATACAACATTTATCCATATCCCGTAACTTTCTAGATGCCTTCCAATCTCTACCAGAACATTGTTAAGAGTGTGCACAACTCCCAACATGTCAGCAAAGAGGTTTCATTCTAGATAAGTAGCAATGGAATGTTGTACAGTTCCATAGGCCACTTACCCATGCATATTAGTAGTATATTGTTCATCAATGCAACTATTCTAATATGCATAATACACAACCTAATTCTAGGAACACCAGTATATACATTATTGAACAGTATTATTTAAACAATAAAATATGCAAGTAATGACAATTCAAATACTTATCTTTGTTTGTTTGTTGGGTTGACTCCCTCTTAGTCTTTGCTTCTTTTCTACAATTCCATTCTTTTGTGGATTGTGAGAAGTGGTCAACTCCCTTTGAATATCTGCATCCTTGCAGAAACTACTGAAGTGTGCTCCGTTGCTTTCTTGCAGGAACAACTGGAGTGTGCTCCCTCTTGATCTTTGCTTCCTGGATTACATGTCCTTGAACTTACATCCATCCTTAATCACTATGAATGCTTATTAGTATCATCATTGTGTTATCCTTGAGGTCTCATACATAATCACACATTTATTAGTTGAATCATCAATCAAGATAAGAGATATAATATGCATAAAACTCATGATTATTCAAACCTATACCTTCATGATTCTTCTAGTTAGTCATATCATCAATTATGGTAAGAAACATAATATGCATACAACCATGATTATTCAAACCTATGACTTCATGAATAATCATTATCAACAACACAACAATATAAGATCCTAACACAAGGTAGGATTCTAGCTTGATATAGGAAAAACATACTTGGATTAGCATGCTAGCTAGTTATGTCTAACATACCCGCATAATGTCTTCTGGTTCTCTTCAGTGACTTGTGTTAGTAACCTACATGTCTCATAAGTTAACCATTGTCGAACCAAGTTATACATACCTCGAAAGTAGATCTTCTATGTGATCCATGACAATGGATGAATCTTTGTCTTCATGTCACCAAGAGCATATGTTCTTGAAGTAGAACATGATTTGACTTTCTTGGTGTACCTTTTGTGTTAGCAAACAACATAAACCTCATACAACATCACAATGCATTAGTACAATCATAAGTGTCAAAACCTTAATCAATGAATATCTTCTATTAAGGTGATACGACAAGTCCAGTAATTAATCAAGATTGTACTGTAATGATATGAAGACAAACATATGATAAACTTAACCATGAAACATACCTGTAAGCCATACCTGTCAAGATTGTTTGTAATCTTCTTATGGAAGGCCTAAGCCTCATCTCCCTCTAAGACATGAACTTCTTTACTTATGCAGGTGACCAATCCATCTTCTTCTAGGATTAACCCAATCCACTTGATTTGCAAGAATTGGTCCTGGAGCTGGATTAGGGTTTGCCAAAGAAACCCCAAAAATTCAAACTTTGAATTTCAAACTTCCGAAAGGATAGAAATATGCGCCTTGATGAGTTGATGAAGTTGGTATATTCGGAATTTGAAAACTGCAAAGTTTCACCCCTAAAAATTGCCTTTTAGATTTCCGGATTTACTAGGGAGGACCCTGAATTAGGGTTTGAATTTCCCGGAGCTTCACCCAACCAAAATATTTGATTCAAAACTCTAACCTTCAATTTTTCTGAGGAGCTTCCAGCCATGGTCACAGATTTCCAAAATTCCAATTTTTGCAGAAGCCCTAATTTTCCATCTTTCCGATCAAAGTCCCGAACTGGGGTTTGATCAAGCCCGGCCTTCTGCCCAACCAAAAAATATGATCTTGGTATATAAATTTCTATTTTTATGAGTAGCATCCAGCCGTGGTCTCCGATTACAAAAATTCCAACTTTCTTCGAAGCCCTAAATTCCGGAAGCCATGAATGAAGGTACTAAAAAATAATTCTGTTTTGACAGAAATATGTACCTGATTGTTTCTGGTGTAACTCCAAACTTTTCAATCCACAGGGTCTGAAAAATTTTCTTGCGATATCCCGACCTGTTATCTTTCCATCCCAATAGGTCTGACCTCAATTGGATTCTCTGAGAGAGAGTTATGCCAAGTGTCGCAACGTGACCTATTTATGGGATAATACAGGAGAGCGAACTTGTACGGAGTGCCACGTGTCACTGGTTCACCTTCGGCCTCTAAATTTTTTTCCTGAGATATGACCTGTTATCTTTCCATCTTGATAGGTCTGACCTCAATTGGATTCTTTGAGAGGGCGTTATGCCAAGTGTCTCAACGTGACCTGTTTATGGGATAATACAGAAGAGCGAACTTGTACGGTGTGCCACGTGTCACTGGTTCAACTTCGGCCTCTGAAATTTTTTTTTGAAATATTACAGTCTGTATACTACCTGTCACTTTTTACGAAATTTCATTTGGATCTTCCTAGCCCAAGTTATGACCTTTTTCCCAATGTCACCTGATTTTGACTCAGATCTGGAAGAGGCAGAAACCCTATATTGTACAGATCATAAATCACAAATTACAACGAATTAGAGGTTGTCCTTTGGAAACAAAGTACATGGGGATCTAATATTCTACCTGTAAACGTTTCAGATCCGAAAACGTCTCCAAAACGGATTTATAGAGAAATTTCTACAATGACTGGTTTTTTCTATTTCAAGCCCTAGCATCATAAGTGCAACAAGTGTCATACATGCCATATTATGCCTTCTTTCAGGCTAGCTCTGATACCATGTTAAATTTTCAGAATTTACTTCAATCTAATCTAGGATCTTAACTGACAGAACAACATGTACAACAAATCTACAGCACATCAATCATGGACACAATAATGCAAGCACACAAGAGACACAGAGTTTACTTGGGGAAAACCATATAGGTGAAAAACCCCAATAACTTCCTCAGAGATAGATAGAGCAATGATACAACCAGAATACAAGAGATAGTCTTCTCCTAGCAGCAGAGCCTCCTCCTCCACAAGTGCGCCACTCTCCAAAGTGTGAGTGAGAGAATAGAATGTGTAAAATGAGAGAGACACACTCTCTATTTATACACTAACTTGACTTGACCTTTACTCAACTAGGTCGGCCTCAACTTGACCACTTAACATAATGCTGATTGGGCCAACCCCAACTAGGGTGGTCTAATAACCCTTTGACCCACATGGACGACCCCCAATAGGGTGGTCTAATAACCCTTTGACCCACATGACTTATACAGGGCCGACCCCAACAAGGTGGTCTAATAATCCATCAAGTATAAGTTACGACACTTACAATATAAATGACAACACTTCCGTATAGAGGAATAATAACATCTCTATAGGAATACAATATACATAAATGTGAAATACATTCCGAAGTTACATATACATCAACACCTAACTTCATGCCAATCCTTTTTCAAATACATTCGTGCACATTGTATCCATGAGAGACACATTTGTGTTAATTTCTTTATTGTTGGATCAGAATAGGTTGGTGACTTAAAAAAGGGATTGAATCCATTGTTCATAAACCATTTTGTATTCAAGGTTCAATATCTCTAGACTGTTTTAAATGAAGGATTGATAACTTCCATTCTCATTCTTACTATAAGGCCCCCACAATCCTACTACATTAATGATAATTATTATTGTATGTAGTTGGTGTTGACTGTGAAGAACATGCCAATCATAAGCGAAGCATGGGAAAAGAACCAAGAAAACGCTTGCTTTTAGCACTAAAACTTGTCTAATGACTGCGAAAAGGACAAGTTCAACACATATTGGATTTGGGATAATTTTAGTTGGTTGATAAGGTAGAATAAGTAGGCTGAGTGGATCAGAGAGGATAGGTATTTCATATGAAAAATCTAGCATTATCCAATTATTAGCAGTGCATTATAGTTTCTGAGGCATGAACCTCGAAAGCTTGACATGAAATGATCAACAAGAAATAGAAGGAACAAGATACATAATCTCACAGCGTGACATCTTACATATCCATCGAGAAGACAATATAATACAAAACAGTGTTGTGGATCAGAAAGGGTAATATTTGAATACAAATCATGAACTACAGGAAATTAAATAGTAAAACTTACCACAAAATAGATTTGAGACTTGAACACGACTTGAATGGAAATTATCTAGTGCAGAGGATGTCTCTATATTCAAATAGGAAGAAATAAAATAGTTACAACATAAAATATCAAATTGACATAGTCATTGATCTCTGAGCACAAGATGCTGCATATTTTGTATTTTACAATTATGAGTCTTCACATGGCCCTGCAAACTCTTCCCACTCAAAACCTCTCAGCTTCCCCAAGGAAGAACCCCCCTTTTACAATACAAATCATACAGTTTATATTAGTTACATGACTCAAGTTGTTGTAAGCTTTTTTTGGAATCAAATTTTATCCATAAACTAAAAATAGGTATAATCTCTGATTCACTACTAGAAAGCCTGAAACTCTGAAGTCGAGTTACTTCAAATTTGTGATTTTAATTATTTGGGTAATGACTGGGCGTTTTAGAAAACGACCACGACAGTTTTCTAGAAACTTTCGTTATGAACAGACAAATTTTCTCCTAAACCATTGTGAAATTTTGAAAACCACCGTGACTTAGGATAAATCGCCCCATTCTCGAAGTGTGTTTTTAACCATTGCAAATGGTTCCTTACGGTTTGGCCACAATCTTTTACCAAAACTTTAAACCCTGAAAATGACGGGACTGTCCACGTGTCTTTGATTTTTGCTGCTTAGAATCATGGATCAAAACAAATCCTCTGTGTTTGATTAGTTCCTTATAGGTTTATACTTTCATATGTTAGCTGCTACAAATATGGAAAATGCCAAAACGATTGATTTGAAGATCCTTGAAAAGTAGGATTATAGGATGGAAAAAGATGTGCTACAAATTTTTTTCATAGCGCTCCTTTTAATACTTTTATGGCCAATTGCTACAAAATAATTCTGTAGCACCTTGTGAAATAAATCTGAATAGATGCGCTACGAAATGATTCAACGACACTTTTTGAACAAACTGATCTTTAAGCACTACCATCAACTTGATTAGCATATTTTGGACATATTATTGAATAAAATGAACAAAGGATAAATATAACTAAGAAAATATATGCCTCTCACACTAAAAAATATCTTTCACTACCTTAAGTCACCTCACATGGCCTTCTCTTCGGGTAAGGAAGTCTAGTCTTTTAAAAAATAAAAATAAAACTGTTAAATTTGACAAAACTGATAAATTGGAACTTTGCACATTTGGTAGCACCATCTTCTTGGAGATTTGGCGAAAAAATGCTACCAAATATTTAAATTTTTTCCCATGACAAAAATAGCGCTAACACTTCCCTTCACAAGTTTAGAACATATTAATCAACCCAATTCCAATCAATGTCTGGAATTTGGTCAATCAAGAATTCATAAACCAATTCCAATAGTAAAAAATCCCTTTCTTACATACTGCAAGTTATCCCACATTGTAATAAGCTGATTCTAGTAACCAAGCCTCTTCCACTGAGGAAAGTTAGGCTTAGAACCCACTTTCATTGGTGTTAAGTTAAGCCCACTAAGGCAACTTAGCTTACCTTTGTAAAATCAGGCATTTTTTACTGCTAATTATGTTCTCTCCAGCACAAGATAATACGATGGATAGAATATGAAGAAGATAGGCTAGCAAAGGTTGGCGAACACAGGTTGCAATACATTATTTTGGATATAGCTTGTAAGTTCAAAAAATAAACCAATCCCTTTTTCTATTTCACTAAAATTTCCCGCCTTGTATTGAATATTGGTTTAAATAGTTCAAACTAACAACATTAGAAAGTTTGAATAGTGATATGTATTAGTATATGATTAGTGACGTTTTAATGTGTCTTTTTTTGTAGTTGTAAGCAACATTGACACTACTAAAATTTGTAATACCCCCATTTTGATCGTTGGAATTATTGCCTTGATATGTAAATATTGTAAATATGCGGTGTATGATTCATAGCATGGAGCTCAAGGCCAAGGCTCTGCTAATGAATGCTCAACTTATAAAGGAAAGTATTTTATATTTTGTGGAAATGAGTTAGGCAGCCATGGAAAAATGTAAAAACCATGTAAATATTTATAATGCAAATAAAATCCCAAGAGATAGTTATGGAGGCAACTAAAAATGAGGGGGATGTGCTTATCCACTAGGAAGAGGAGAGATGTGTGGGATTAAATCCTTTGTATCCAAGTGTCATACCGAGAACCCATGATCCATAAATGGTAATAAAATACCTAAGTGGAATTCCTTACTAATATTTATTTATGTTGTAAGAAGGCAGTTGAGAAACCAGCTCACAAATTTAATGGAGCATGGGATGAAGTCATAAATTCAGTTGGAAGAGTATAGGCTCAATTTTGGGTACCCAGAAGTCAATTTCCCTCATGGGAATACATTTTTATTCATTCCCATTCCATTGTGGGGCAATTAGACACCAATTTTCAGCAAGCCATGCATCCCCAACAATGAAAATAACATAATTCGTAACCAGCGAATAAGCCATGTTTTATACTATAAAAACACCCAGAAACTCGTGTGGGTAATGAAATCCAGTGGGGAATCCACATATGCCAACCATGGGGTGAATTAGAGAGTGTTAAAAGACCAAAAATCCGTAGGAGAACCCAGATTTGGAAGCCTGTAAATTGAATTTCTTGGCTGCAAATTAGTGTTGCTAAAAATCAGAAAATCAAAGAGAATATTGAAGTTAAAGAGAGATAAGAGGTTGGAATTGCTTAATAAACCCAATGAAGACAAGAAATCACTGAAAGAGTAGCAACTTGGACCTCTCTATTCCCACCCTGAATAGCACTAGAGGGAAGGGACGCCCGAGGGACTGTGTAGCAGAGAAGGGGACCTTCCTTGTGTTGGGTGCGGTAGGTAGTGTGGGTGCCAAGGATGGATGAGACCAATTGATATGCCTGTATCTATGTGGTTGAGCTCACTGGATTAGCATTCACCTCCCTTGTCTCTATGTATGCTTGATGAACCCAACTGTGTACTGGCTTAGCCTAAGAGTATGTTCCTATGGCTACAAGTGAGCATGTGTAGTTCCTCCTTAGTGGATACATAGCCTAGCTCGAGGGTGGCCTCTCATCAGAGAGATAAAGTGCTGAACAGAGTGCCTACAGTTGGGTGGAACGTTGCTCTTCCATAGCCAGTTGCTTGGACAACTTCAATTAAAATACAAGTGTTTATTTGTTAATTTACCATTGTGTTGAATGTGCATGAATTACCATTATTATTATGCTTGTGATGAGTATGCTGGTATATGCATGTTGTGTGTGTGTGGAATGAATTATTTTTCGTTTTGTATTTTGATTATGCATCTGCACACACATTTATATTTTTACAAGTTTCATAATTTAGCCATGGGGTGAAATTTAGAACCCCCATAAGTTGTTCATGTCCCCTCTGATGGTAGGGTTGATGGATGGGGATGTGACAAAGTGGTATCAAAGTGAATGGTTGCAGCACTAGGGCTGTTTGGGCCGAAATCCACACTCATAGGCTAAACACCTGAGTTGCACAGGAAATCCTAATAACATTTTTGTAAAAATCGTAGTCCTAAGTTACAAATGGTGTTTTAATAGAGCCATGAATTCAACATGTGTTCTATCAACTGGAACGATATACTGGGTTGAGGAAGTTTGAGAAAATTCGATTCTATAGAGCCATTAGTGGAACAAATTTTCACTCTGTTATGTAATAGAGATATTTTATTAATGCAAGAAATGGACGATTCTATTTTTGTCATAAATATATAATTGTTTTTGAAAATTTGAGGTGGACCCCCACCCATGCCCAGCAGGAAAGAGAGGGTATGATGTGCACTAGCCATGCTAGAAGGAAATGCGGGTAGATGACTTCCACAATTGCAGGAAAATAATAGTATAGATCAGTGATAGTCGTCAGTCGGTGTCAGTTGTCAGCGCGCATCCGTGGGGTTACCACTAAGTGAAGTTATGGGAAGACACATAGAAAGGTATGTAGGTACAACGGGGAAGAATTCGCGTAGAAGAGTTTGCAGTAGTACCATAGAGAAGGGTCTGCAGGTGCAGCAAGTAGAAAGGTGCATGGAGATCGAAAATTATTGGTCGTCGGTGCGCGTCCGTGAGGTTTCCAAAATGTGCTTAGAGGAATAGATCGTGAAGAGAAGTCCATGGGCGTAGTGGAGTATAGGTCTGTGGAGGTTGTGGCTCTTCGGTAGTTGAACTTCACTCGTCGGTCCGCGGTCGTCGGTTATTAGCGTGCATCCACGTAGGTGCAAAATTATCTCCTAAGAAAATGTTTGCAAGGTATTAGTGGTTCCCCTTCGGAGTTCCATCGCGGGTTTTTCCAAGATGTAGTTATGAGACATATTGATAGGAAAGGTCCGATCCCACGATGGCAATTCTAGATTTTAAAAAAAAAAAAGTGAGATTGAAAAATTGTTTTTGCAATAACTGGAGAAGTTTAGCACTGGAGCAGTTTATCTCAAAATTGGATGAGACCTATGGCGTTTGGACTACATTGAAGAAGGTCACATAAGTAATAGTGAGAGTCCCGAGTCCATCATGCTCCGATTTGATAGAAATTTCAAATTAGTGATTGTTAGTACCTAGGTCCACACCCAGGATTGTCTATGACCACCTCAAGAATTTTTACCTTAGGCAATCATTTACCCTTGATTTTTTGCTCTATGATGTTATTCTTCCTTCATCTTTCTGTTTAAATTATATTGTTTGTCGATAAAGCATGTTAAAGTGGCACAATGTTAAAGTGTTTATCTGCATGGAGTTGGATGTTAGTTTTACAAGTACCGATCCTTGGTTAAATTATTTGCATATGTAAAGGAGAAGGTCAATCTCAGGACCATACATGTTTTAAAAGAACAACGTTGCAGAATGCTTTTTTAGTTGCACTACCAAATTACTGAAGAATTGCGCTACGAAAATGCCTGTAGGTGACTATTCTAGTCATCATATTCGGGAACATATTCACGCGAAACTGTAAGGAATCATTTGAAATAGTTAAAATCCCACTTCAGGAACATGCCAATTACAAAATCCTCTCTTATTTTTTACAAAGGTTTCACGATTTGGGAACTACGGGTGGAGTTTTGAAGCCTATTTTTCAGGATTTTGCTAGATTCAGTTTCTTAAAAATATGCCCAGTCAAGCAGTTGAAAGGACACCTTAGCAATTCGATTTGGGATGAGATATTTTAATTTAAATCATTTAACTAAATATAGGGGAGGAAATTTTTCAGATCCATTAGGTTTTGGATCTTGATGCTGATGTAATGGGTTATAAAATTTTAAAAAAGGAAGGAGAAAGGGGTTCTTCCTAGAGGAAGTGGAGAGGTTTGATTTTGGGGAAAGCCAAGGAAGGCTGGTGGAAATTTTGTAAGAGGTTTCATCCAGTAATCTATATATATTTGAAGATATTTTGCAGTTAAGGACAAGCATTATGTCTCTTTCTTGTTTTATTGTTAATAATATTTTGGAAACATAACTATTCATGCACTGCATAACCAATAGAACTTAGATCTAATGGCATTTAATATTTAAGTGTTAATTTCCTTTGTTGCTGCCCTGTTTTCATTAATTTCCTGTCATAACACTGTTAATTCTTGACTCATGAACATGTATGGCTGAGAACACTGTTAATTCTTGACTCATGTTTGATTTTTTAACTGTAAAACCTTTTAAACTATGTTGTATTACGGATATTTATTGTCCCATTGATAATTCCACCTAAACATGAGTGGCTCACTAGTTTGAATACCTCTTATCAACAAATCCAAACCACAATTCATCATAGATCAATATCCAAGTGCCCTAGATTTTCCCTTAGCAGTCCGGGTGCAAGCCTTAGGGATAACATTTTTTGGCATCGTTGCCGAGGAGTGGACAATCAAAGATATCTTCCCTAGGTTGTGCTTAAAGATCAAATTTGAATTTGATGGTGAGAAACGTTCATACATATAGTGTGACTGTAGATCACTCACTTGGTGACTCCATCTTTGAAGAATCCAAAGGTAGCTTCATAGTTTTAGAATGACGAAGGCCATGGACACTACTTTGGCTCAAATATTTGCTCCATTCGATTCCTCAGTTGTTCCTTGCTATCCAAATTTAGTTCTTGTTGTATATGAATGGAAAGATTGGATTCCCAAGTTTAAAGAAGGTAAATATGATTATACTGCTGAACATTTATTGGGATTTCACGAGCACATGCATCAAATGAATATCTCTCATGAGGTTGTGTTAATGAAGCTATTCATGTATACACTGGAGGGAGATGATCATGAGTGGTATTGGTATCTACCTCCTTCTGGCATATCTTCCTTAAGGAATTTCATATAGTTTCAATGATCATTGTGGAATACATTTTCCATCTGAAAATATTTTTGAGAATTATTGTGAGGAGTTTTCTTTACATATTCAGAATTCTATGGTTGATAAAAAATAATTGAATGTTAGTGAAATGGAGGAGGAGTCATTATCAAACTATTGGAATCGATTTAATACTGAGAGGGGGGCTGAATCAGTATTATCACCGTTATTAGAAGTTCTTACCTTCTTTAATAGATTAGCCTTTACGTAATCGTTATCTTCAGTTATGCATCAGAAAATAAATATTCACATATATGCACCACATAAATAACACATAACACACATGATTTTTACGTGGAAACCCAAACGAGATAAAACCATAGAATGATTCTTTATAATGATAAACAATACATTCAAGGAAGCACCAAATTCTTGTGTTTACCAACACTAACTGGAAGGAGGCACCAACCCCGTGGTTTTACAGGAACCAACCTGAAGGAAGCTACCACTTGTTGTGTTTTATCCAACACCAACTGGAAGGAGGCATCGACCCCTTGTCTTCTTTGGTTTACAGGAACCAACCTGAAGGAAGCTCCAACTCCCTGTCTCCTTTCCTCGTCCGACCGCCCTGATGTCTAATATGTGTTGTTGTCTTAGTGAACTTCAACTCCGTGCACTCTTCTAATATTCTGCTAATGATTCCCCTGTGTGTTGTATTCGTATGTAGTCTATACTCGGTTACTGCGCTGCATACATCACTTGACTTCTCAAACTTCTCAAATATACTTTTGCTGATGAATTACTTCATGTACTGTGTGCTTGTTGATACTGGAGTCTATGTTACTAGTTATCTCAACGTTCTGCTCTGCATGACTGCAATAACCAATTGATATTGTTCTTTCAACTGATAGTTTGATGTACTAGAATAGAGCACTAGTAACAGATGGAACTACTCAATTATTGATGTGTCTGTTCTGATTAAGTGTTGCAGTCTCTCAGACAATCTATGATGTCATGTGCATCAAATGATTCGTCCATTCATATCATCTGCATCATGATGTGCTTATCAAATTCTATTGTTGTTATGTCATTGCACATCAGATGAAGTTCTCAACTTAGGACACTTTCAATTCTTCTCTTATGCATCAGCTAGACATCTGCGCATTGTCTGATAAAATTCGGTTCTATCTCGGTGTTTCTTTCTTTACAATGTCTGTGACTATCGACGTGTTGACTATAATAATGTCCTTCGAAACATCAAGAACTTGTGCATACTTCACTATTTCTTCCTTATAGTACTCGCACATTTGTCACAAATATACAACATCATTCTGTGCACCATCAAAACTTCATTCTGTTGCATGTGCGCATTCGGCTCCTCGCTAAATCATTCTGATATGTCCATGAGCCCCTTGATGGACCAAAAATCAAACTAAAACTTACACTCAAAGATATTATGCTCTTGCTATCAAGCTTACATCAAATCTCCAACTTGCATATCTATTTATACAGGCCTTGCATGTATTGTATGTTCACAAGTTGCTAGTGGCATCCCTTATTCCATACTTCACGGATGATGTATATTCCATGTGTCATCTTCTGCGCTATTGATGTGTCATCCTTGGTGTATCCAGTACCCTTATGGTTCACAACTTAGTGAGACTTTACACCTTGGTGGTGTACCTTTGCACTCGTGATGTACCATTGCCTTAAGGTATGTGCACAATCTTACACTACATCTTGATGTGCCTATCACCTATGTTGTACCATCCCTTATGGGTAATGAGCCCTTGAGATATTGATACTTTACAAAACCCGCGCATTCTCCAACTTCTAATTGGTGGAATTATAACCCTTTCCGCTTCATCACTTGTGGGTAATGTGCATTTGGTGTATTGATACATTGCAGATTTTGAGCATACACCAACTTCTACTTGGTGGGAATTTGACTTCTGCCTTGTCATCACTTGTGGGACTTTCACACCTATTGTACCGCCAGCTGTGGAATTTTCTCGTAGATGGTATTCAACCATTGTAACCTTATAGGAACTTGTGTGTGTTCCACTTACTTAAAGCATCTTCTAATAGGCTAAGTTTGTGCGCTTTCAGGACTGTCCAATCATTAACTACTTGCACACTTCCAACCATCTACCAAGCAACGCTCAGGCTTGCTTGTTCATTCCAACAAACTTGCGCACCTATACCATTTTTTCAACCAATATCCTTGGATGCATGAACACATGTACCATTGTCCAAACAACTCTTTTGACTGCTACCATGAAAGAGTATAACTTGGTGGACTTGCGCAATGACCACATGTTGTAGGATACATTACTTTTGTTCTTTCTTGAACTAGATTTGCATGATCATATCTTCTTATGTACTTTTTCAAACTGGTCATGCATGATGTATCCTTAGACACACAACTTCAGACTGAATTCACTTCTAGATATACTTCAAAGTTGCATTCATATATGTTACCTTCACCATTTGAGCATATACTTCTGGTATTCATGTTCTTCTTCATCTTGTGCATTCACTACTTCAAAGTGGCTTCCATATACTACTTCTGCAAGAATACTGTATCCACTTTGACACCAGTTGATATCAATGAATCAATTCACATCCTCTTTGACATTAGTTGACAGTCAAACACTTGACATCATCTTTAGTTGACATCAATGACAACCAATTCTCAACACAAACGAGTCTTTTTCTAATCCTTGTATTGATGTTGAAGTTAATGATAGTCATATTATAGATGCTTTCAACATCATATCAGGTGTTCCTTATAGTCATCGCTATGATGAAATTGTTGCTAAATTTTTTGTGAAAATTGACCTGTTTATGATGAATATCTGGACATAGAGGAACATATTTCTTTTTCAGCCTATATTGAATCTTACAACAGTCTTTTGTTGTTTTATCACTATGAGGAAAGTGATGTTGAAATTCATGAAAATAAAATTATATCATTTTCCTCATAGGGATTGATTCAATTGATTCAACAAGAAACTTGTCAACAACATTATGAAAACAGTCATCTAGTATATGATAGCTATGGATTAGAGTCTGAAGAAGGCTGCGAAGGAGATAAGGAGGAATTTCATGAGAAACAATGTTAACAAATCAGCAAGCTTACATCTTCCATTCTTGAACCTAGATCTACAGAAGACATCAAGCAAAATGAGGTTGGCATAATTAAATATTAGTTTTTTTTCTTCTTTGCTTTCAACATATCATGAGCAGAAACTTGACATATGTCATGGAGCCGAGGATTCTCAAAGATAGTCTATTCGTTTCAAGCAGCAAGAAGATGTATTTTCTCATGTTTTTGATGATTCTGTATTAACCTATTTGGAGCAGTTTCTTCATCCTTTTTATGACCCCGTGGCGAATTATATAGAATCGAAATGGAGTCACAATTATTTCATTATTGAATTGACAAAGACAAAATACCAAAGCAGCGAGTATGGGTTTTTAGATATTCTCTTTTTATACTCTTTTGATCATTCAATCATAAGTGTGCTTTCAAATGGATGAAGGATTTTGTTAGTGAGCAAGTTACTTGGATGGTTGAATTGGAAATTTGTTTATATTTGAACAAAGTAGATGAGTTGGTTAGTAGAGATGGAATGTACATAAATAAGCTCGATGCTTGAACATTTTCTTTTCAATTGGTGTAGTAGATCAGTGGCAATAAGAATCCATAATCCTAATGGAGACACTGATGCATATAGTTTTCAGATTGCAATTTTGATTTTGCAGTCATATTTTGGGGTTTTTAGTATGATTTATTTTAAGCTTACACAAATAGATTGGATAGTCAGTGGATTGTTTTTAGCATGGTTGTCTTGAGAATGATAAGCAGTTTTAAGTTTTCAGAGACATAATTTGGTTGAAGGCATAGGTCTATGATTCTTAGCACCTTGTAGTGAGATGCTATCCCCAGTAGGATTGAGTGTTAGTACCTAGTTCTGCACCCAGCATTGTCTATGAAAACCTCAAGAATTTTTACCTAAGGTAAACATTTACCCTTGATGTTTTGCTCTATGATGTTCTGATTGATTCATCTTTATGTTTAAATTAGATTGTTTGTCAATAAAGCATGTTAAAGTGGCACACTGTTAGAGTGTTTATCTGCATGGAGTTGGTTGTTAGTTTTGCAGGTATTTCTCTTTGGTTAAATTATTTGCATATGTAAAGGAAAAGTCTAGTCTCAGGAGTAGACATGTTTTAAAAGAACAACGTTGCAAAATGGTTTTTCAGTTGTGCTACCAAACTGCTGAAGAATTGCGCTACAAAACTACATGTAGGTGACTATTCTAGTCATCATCTTAGGGAATAGATTCAATCCAAACTGTAAGGAATAGTCTGAAATGGTTTAAAAACCACTTCAGAAATGGGCCAAATTACAAAAACCTCTCTCAGTTTGTACACAGGTATCACTATTTGGGAAATAATTATGGCGTTTTGAATCCTATTTTTCAGGATTTCACCAGATCTAGTTTCCTAAATATGCCTAGTCAAGTAGTTGAAATGACACTTCAACCATTCGATTTGGGATGAGATATTTTAATTTAAATAAGTTAACTAAATATAGTGGAGGCATTTTTTCAGATCCATTAGGTTTTGGATCTTGATGATGATGTAATGGGTTATAAAATTTTAAAAAAGGAAGGAGAAAGGGGTTCTTCCTTGAGGAAGTGCAGAGGTTCGATTTTGGGGAAAGCCAAGGAAGGTTGGTGGAACTTTTGTAAGACTTTTTATCTAGTAATCTATATATGTTTGCAGATATTTTACAGTTAAGGACAAGCATTGTGCCTCTTTCTTGTTTTATTGTTAATAATATTTTGGAAACAGAACTATTCATGCACTGCATAACCCGTAGAACTCAGATCTAATGGCATTTAATCTTTAAGTGTTCATTGCCTATGTTGCTGCTCTATTTTCATTAATTTCTTGTCATAACATTGTTATGGTATGAAATGAACAAGTTTGAATGTATGGATCATAAGCTTTCTTTTCATGTGTTTACATGTTGGCATTAGTGATAATTCTTGGCTCATGTTTGATTTTTTAACTGTAAATCCTTTTAAATTATGTTGTATTACTGATCTTTATTGTGCTATTGATCATTCCACCTAAACCTGAGTAGCTTACTAATTTGAAGACTTCTTATCAACAAATTCAAACCACAATTAATCATAGATCAATATCCAAGTGCCCTAGCTTTTCCCTTAGTAGTCTGGGTGCAAACCTTAGGTATAACATTGAATTTCAAAGATCAATGTCTAGAGAGATGATGGTGGCCCGATTTGAGATAAAATTGTTATGGTACGCTCATAGACCAAGTGCACAACTAAATATGGGATATTTGAGCTAAATTCCAAAAGGTGTAAAGCTAGGGTGTGAAAGAAAGCCAAAATCCACTATTCCAGAGCACCTTATGGGAACTTTGGAAAACTTGCACAAATTTCATTAGACAAATTTTTTCCAAAAATGCTTAATTTGGGAGATAGCTTAGAGTTTTGGTAAAAATTCCAAGTCTGGGAAAAACTGCAAAAGTTAAAAGTAGTCAAGCCCAAAATTTTGTAGAAGTTGACTAGAGCATAGAATCAAAGATCTGTAAGTTGTTCAATTATCCTTGTTACATGTTCTAACAACACCCAATATTAGAGTATCAACAAAGTATGCTTTCCTAATAGGGCTTACAACAACCTAGGAACACAAACATGCCTATGAAAAGGCATTTAAACTCTTCATTAGTTGAGTTGAAATGCTCACTTACATTCACTACAACATATGCCCACTTACATTATGAGAATTACATTCGTCATGCATCCTTTTTGCTACAAACACATTATGCTTAAACTACCATATTTGTACCCACTGGGAACCAACCGTACCTTTGGGCCAAACATGGGTACATAGATTGAACTACTGACAACCCTATGGACATAATTCCATCTACCAAAACATCTAGGTACCACCCACGGTGCTTTCCATTTTTATAGGAATGTACTCTAGCTACAAGGTTTATCTGAATCAATCCAACACGGTGCTATAAAAACGCACCAATGTAACGATGACAATCTACAAAATTTAGTATGGGATGAGAGACTTTCTTACATATAAGATATTTACTTGTGCCACAAAGGGAAACCTTGATGCATTCAAAAGCAACACATATATGGATACAACCTTGTATCTAAATCATGCAAAAAATGGTGTTTGTATTTCATCTTTGTCACTTCTACTTCGATGTTCATAATCACTCTTCAATTTACATGATGTTCCTTGCTAGAGTTGTGAATTCTAACAATGAAACTATATTGAGTTCGCAAGGTTCAATATCTACAACTTTCTTCTTGACCTTTCTTCTTAACCATGACATATATTGATTACTACTCAATACATTAAATGAACCGTTTTATAAACTTTGGTCCTTTCACAAAGGCATCAAATACTTCTAAGAACTTTTTTGTTTTTAAATAACATTCACATTTACTTTTAACAAGATGGCTCACACCAATGTTTAAATATTTCAAACCAAGATTTTGACATTTGACTTACTTCTCTTACTTAGAATTTGGGGAAAACCAAAACAGTGAGACTACACTCACAATATCTATGTATTATTCACTGAAGACAAATTACATCATAATATAGGAATCCAATCTACTTAGGTGTTATAACAAACAACAATAAAATAGGATCTACATTAAATAATAGAGTTTATCTAGGTAACTAACATCTGCTCCATTATTTCCAAGTGTCCCCCTTAATGGAGAATGGGTTGACTTCTACACCTAACATCTCCCTAAACAACTCAAACTTAACCTTTCCAAGAGGCGTGGTGAAAATATCAGCAGTATTTTCATAAGTGTTACAATACATAAGAGCTATTTCATTGGACTGCAACTTTTCTCTAAAAAAATGAAATTGAGCATCAACATGCTTTGTCCTTGAATGATAAATCGGATTATTCGCTAGCTTGATTAAACTTTGATTATCACATTTGATCATTGTAGGTTCCTTTTGTTCTTCTCCAACATCTTGAAGAAGTCTTCTCAACCAAACATCTTCACAAGTTGCTGCACACAAGGCATTATATTCTTCTTCAGTAGAAGACAAAGATACAGTAGGCTGCTTTTTACTGCTCCATGAAACAATCCCGGATCCAATGCCAAATGCCTATCCAGTGGTTGATCTTCGATCATCCGGATTGCCAGCCCAATCAAAATCTGAGTAACCTGTCAACTCAACATCAGATGCATCGGTATATTTAATACCATAATCAAGTGTTCCTTTTAGATACCTGAGTACCGCCTTTGCTGCATTCCAATGGCTTTCTTGGGGTTTCGCCATAAACTGACTTAACACACTCACAGAATATGCAATGTCAGGTATGGTTGTGGTGAGATAATTCAAACTACCAACCATCTGTCTATACATAGTGCCATTCACCTCCTTCAAACCATTATCACAAGAAAGTTTCACATTCTGCTGCATGGGAACAATATAAGATTTACACTGATCCATTTTAAATCTCTTAAGTACATCTCTGACATACTTACTCTGACAGACAGAAGTTTGGCCTGCATTTCTCCAAACTTCAAGACCTAGGCAGTAATGTAACTCACCAATATATTTCATTTCAAAAAGTTGTGACATCTACTCCTTGATTTCATTAATTAATCTCCCTACATTTCCTGTAATTATTAAATCATCAACATATATGGAAATCAATAGTATATACCCCTGCTCATCAAATTTGGTATACAGATTTGGATCACTCTTTCTCCTCATAAAACCCTGTTGAAGAAAGAAAGAGTCTATCTTCTCATACCATGACCTAGGTGCATTTTTTAGTCCATACAATGCTTTTTTTAACTTACACACTAAGTGTTCTTTCCATTGTTTCACAAACCCTTCAGGTTGAGTAAGGTAAACCTTCTCCTTTAACTCACCATTCAAAAATGCAGATTTAACATCTAATTGGTGTAGCTTCAATGGTACTTTGTAGCTAAAGCAATTAACAATATGATAGTATTCAATTTAGCTACTGGTGCAACTATTTCAGCATAATCAATACCTTCTGTTTTTGAATACCCCTTTGCCACCAATCTAGCCTTATATTTGTCTATACTACCATCTGATTTAAACTTGGGCTTGTATATCCATTTGCATCCAATGGGCTTTTTATGTTTAGGCAATTCAATCAATTCCCAAGTATTATTTTTCATTATAGATTCATATTCTTCCTCCATTGCATTTCGCCATTCATCATGTTCATTGGCTTCATTAAAACTCATGGGTTCTATGACATTTGAAATGCTACTCATTAGGGCATAGTCTCTATACCTCTCAAGGAGCCGAACCTGTCGTGAAGATCTTCTCAATTGATTATATTCCTCCTCACTTTGTGAAGATCTGTCTTCACCACTAGGTGAACTCTGACTGCTTGAAGTGTCCATATCAATGAGTCCTTCTTGCTTATGCTGTGGTCTCTGTGGTTGTGGCTACTGCTGTGGTGGCTGCTGTTGCAATTGTGTCTGTTGTTGTGATGGTTGTTGCGGATCTTCTTCTTTAACTCCTTCATCAAGAAGTCTATTCCATTCCTCATGATTGTTGTTGTCATGATTTTATGTTTCCTACTCATGGAAAAGTACATCTCTACTCGCAAATACTTTGTGAGTAGAAGGATCAAACAGTTTGTATGCTTTAAATTCAGAACATTACGCTATGAAAATACATTTAATGGCTTTAGCATCCAATTTCTTCCTATTCTCCTTTGGAATATGTGCAAAATCCTTACACCTAAATACTTTCAAATTATGAACTGTAGGTTTGGAACCATACAAGGCTTCGAAAGGAGTAATATTATCAAGACACCTTGTTGGACTTCTGTTCTTTAAATAAACTGCAGTAGTTATGGCTTCAACCCAAAATGTATTCGAGAGATTCTTACCTTTCATCATACTACGTGCACACTCTACCAAAGTTTTGGTTTTCCTTTCAGCAACTCCGTTCTACTGTGGAGTTGAGGGTACTATAAAATGCTATACTATTCCATGATATTTGCAATATTTGATGAAGTCCCCTAATTTATACTCTCCCCCTTGATCTGAACAGAGGATTTTGATGTATTTTCCTGTCTGCTTTTCCACCATGTTTCTAAATTCCTTAAAGTACTCGAAAACATCACTTTTTCTTCTAAGGAAATAAACCCATGTGTATCTCGTGCAATCATCAATAAATAACAGAAAGTAAAATGCACCTCCTAAAGACCTAGTCTGCATAGGTCCGCAAACATCAGTATGCACAAGATCTAACACATCTCTCTTTTTCCTATCAGGATTAGAGGGAAATTAATCTCTGTGCATCTTTCCTAATGCACATCCTTCACAAGCAACATTCTCATTCTTTAACATGGGAAGTCCTTCAACCATATCCTGTTTCTGTAATAACAATAAATCATGATGATTGATGTGGCCATACCTTTGATGCCAAAGATTCTCTATTGGCATAGTTGCAGAAGTCAGTGCGTGATGTTCTTTGATAGTAACGTCAAGCTTGTATAGTCCTCCTGCTTTGACTCCCGTTGCAACAATTCTGTATTGGTCTAGTAGATCCTTCACTATGCAATAATTCTTGAAGAATTCAACCTTCAAGTTCTGATCTATAATGGTGGACACAGAGATCAAATTTTTCTTTATCCTTGGAACATACACAACATTTCGAATGTGACAAACAGTACCATTCGGAAATGTTACTGGAATGTCTCTGTATCCCTTGATTTGATGAGCACAGTCATCTCCAAGGTATATGCTGGCACCATTATGTTTATCTTTAAAATTAGTATACCATTTCTTATTACATGTCATATGTATTGATGCTCTGAAATCCACAAACCAGGCATCAACATCATCAGTTTCAATAGACAAAGCAGCATTAAACACAAACAGTCTAAGATCCCGTGAATCAAAATTCAGGGGTTCATCAGTATCATCACTAGCAATAAATAATCTGAGATCATGTTTTGAAGATTCTTCTGCATAATGACCTAAATGTTTTCTCGGTTTATTCCTAGCCTCATCACTCTTCTTCTTCTGACAATCTCTAATAAGATGTCCAGGTCAAGCACAATAAAAACAACTCTTTGACTCATTCCTGTTAGATAGCATACCTTGATTTGGCCTTGGAGAATGTCTTCTCTGCGATGCACTGCTTCCTCTACCTCTTTCTCCTGATCTCCCACTCGAGAATCTCTTATTTGACCACAGTGCCAAGTCTGAATTCCGAGGCTTCAAATTCGCGCGCCTCTCTTCCTCTTGCAGCAAAATACCTGTCAATTCTTCAAAAGTAGGAGGTTTCTCCCTTGCTACGAGACTTGTTATAAACATATGATAGTCTTATATCATACCATTTAAGGTAATTGTGACAAGATCAGTGCTGGAAACTGTTTCCCCTATATTTCCTAGCTTGTCTTTCACCCCTTTAATGTGACCCAAAAATGAGCTAACAAGTTCATTTCCATCCATTTTAATGCCTAGCAATTTAGTTTTCAGGAAAAGAATACGATTTGTATTGCTAGTTTCATACAAATTTTTAAGCGCTATCCACGTTTCAATAGAAGTTTTAGCTTCTCTAATATGTGGAATTATGCTATCTTTAACAGACATTCGCAACAATACCTTGGCCTTATTCTCGCGCTGATCCCAATCTTGGATTTGTGCTACTGTCGCACCTGTAGCCGTATCGAATTTCGCTTCATCTCCCTTCGCAATTGTCCATACGCCATAACCTTCCATCAAGGTCTACATTTTGAATTTCCAATTGATGAAATTCGAGCCATCTAATTTATCGGCTTTGTTGAGGTAGGTCTCTACCAGCAGATTTGCCATCTATGTCACAGATCTCCAACGTAGCTGGTAATTCGTCTCTTGAATTACTCTCAGGCAGCTGTGTGTCTCTTCCACAACGCAACTTCTCTTTACATCTCACGGGATCTCCTTTCCACGACGATCTCTAGGACAGACGACACTTTCTTCTTCTCAGCGTACAACCCTTGGCTCCAGGCTTTCCACGATGGCATCACTCTGCCTCACACCTCCTTCTATGACGCCCTTCAAGCTTTCCTTGATAGCACTCCGGCTTCTCTGTCTCTCTACAGCTCCTCTGCTTTCCTCCACAGTGCAGATCAACAGCGGCTCCCCTTGCGCTCTGATACCAACTTAGAATTTGTGGAAAACCAAAATAGTGAGACTATGCTCACAATCTCTATGTATTATTCAATGAAGAAAAATTACATCATAATATAGGAATCCAATCTACTAAGGTGGTTATAACAAACAACAAGAAAATAGGATCTACATTAAATACTAGAGTTTATCTAGGTAACTAACATCTGCTCCATTATTTCCAACCTTCTATGATGGCTCCTACAAATGGCAGACTGATCCAAACAACTATTTCATGATCTTGGGGTCTCCTGTGAGGGGGTCAACCCCAAACGAGCTTTGATACCATGATAAAATTAATGAAGACCAAAAATTGGAATAATAACCACAGTGCACATTATAAAGATTTACAAATACAATATGGTTATTCAGTTAGATTAGTTTGATTATAATCGTAAAGGGGATCTACCAAGCCCCGAAAGGGATCAAATATTTTAGAGGTGCAAATCCTTGTTTTGAGTGGAAATGTTGAATAAGTGTGTCATGCAATGGTTTATGGTTCTAATTTATCTAATTTGTATATTTTAAATATTTTAAATCTAATTTGAGCCGACATGTTATTTTTTATAATATTTTATTATTTTATAAAGGACATGTGTTAGCTATAGAATGAGCACGAAAGGAGTTATACATCTCCCCTTACTGAACTATAAAATGGCAATTAATACATTAAACAAAGAGATTACTTTCTTTACCAAAAATTACTGTTTCCCGTCAAATAACTCAAAATCAACAATTTTGTCCGCATTTCAAGAAAATTACCTCCTCTTCAGGAGATTTGTCCGATAAGTATTTACCTTATTTTGAAACTCTAGCCATCAAGTTCCAAGATCTTCAAGCTCCTACAAAAGCATTTGCGGTTCGTTTGCCGTTATCCTCAATGTTGTTCCCTTCTATTGTTCAGTTTTACCATGAATAAATAGGTGTCCAGTGATAGGGTTCGTATGAAGTCACTTGTTCCGGTTTATTCTCTGGTGAGAAGGGCCAATGGCAGACACGTCCTTGGTAAGTTGGTTCGGCCAAATTTAACTAAGCTAGATAAACATACCAGTAAACTTCAACGACAAGTGATATAGAAAATGCTTATGACCCTTTTTTATTGCATGACATGACGAATGGTGTCTTGTGACCAATGTCCATAGAAAGAATGCCTTCAATAAAAATATGAATATAATTTTAATTTATGAAATGAAATTTAATTTATTAAATAAACATGAAAATAAATATTATACTTTATTTTAATCACTTAACATTATTTTATAATAATAACAGCACATTACAAAACAAAACATTGAATAATAATATAATAACATCACACTACAAAACAAAACATAGTGACAACCTGACAAATACTCCATTCACATGTATCTCGCCATGAAATATGATAATATACACAACATTTTTATCTTCGGGCTGCAACCGGAAGAGATTGCTTCATCACAGCGAGATTGGAGGAAATCCAAATTTCCTGCTATGTTATATTTTCAAGCGTTTGCAAATAAACGGTACGTTTTAGCGTTTGTTATTATCAAACGAAAAGCCGATGCAGTGGTCGCCAAGGTTACAAGAACAAATAAAACAACAGTGAACATATGCCATGATTTCTCCCATACACTGCTACTATGTCGATTCACCTGCCACAGACATGGAAGCAGCTGTTCAATTAGGTCCCAATTTCCGGCAAAAGAAATATATGAAGGGAGGGAGAAGTATTGATAATCATAAGAATATTACCTTAAGGAATACCAGGGATGGAAACACGAACGTTAATGGAATGAGAGACAATGAGCCCACCAGGGTTACAAAGTCTCCTATGAAGGGAAACATAGCAGCAGACAGTGTGCTGATTGCAAAAAATAGCGCCCGCAGGATGAATCGAGTTGTAAGGTTATATAAGGAATTTTCATGTTCATCCAGGCGACAAAATTTGGTGTCAAGAGCCTCATGCACAGGAACACAGAATATCTGCAACCAAAAAATACAAGATCTTTCATCAAATGAGCATAAAAAAAACCTTGTAGGTGATGTATGAATAGTTGGATAAGAAACACTTTGTAGCAGATAACCAGTTTAAAGAAGACTAGTGGTACCAATTAATTAAAAGAAGACCCATGACACCAGTTATAACATGTAGCTGATTATCTGTGCACAAGACACAAATTAAGTAGTAGCTGTGCTATTATGTATTATAGATACCTAATTCCCAAACCTGGGAGTAAGCAGCATGCTAGAGCACCTAGGTAATGTACTGATCAAGTGGGAAGATCCTTCTAAATAAATAAATAAAATAGATTCATTTTGAAGTGTATCTATCCTTTTAAAAGAGATTCACTACTGTAGACCATTTATAAAATAATTAAAAAAATAAATTTGCATACATGAATCTTTTGATGAACCTGGATCTATTTCCTATTTTCAGGTAAAAATAGTGGATATGTATTTTTTTTCATTTTTATTTCCAAATAACAGTTTTATTAATATTTTAATTTAGGTATTTTTTGGCTGGGCCAGCTATCTACTAGCAACAACTACATTTTTAAATGTGATTGATATTTGTGGATGAACCAATATCAACCACTTTTAAATAGATGTAAGTATATGTGCAGTGCTGTTGTGTATCATGACAGTTTGAGGGTTAAGACCACCCACCCTTTAGGGATGAAGGTTTGTGTATGGGGATATGAGGGAGGATGAATGGTGGGGTGAATATTTATGATTCTTCACACAGGTGAGGTGAGGAGGTGAAGGTTTGTGTGCTTCACAACCACTTTCCCTGGAATGGAAGTTTGGGTGAACGCCTAGTTCTAGGATTAATCTAAATCTATGTTCTCTTGTGTCTAATGAAATGGAAGAAATTATATACATGTTGTGATACAATAGTCTGCAAAAATGCAGCTGTGTTTGCCAGAATTTTCGCCCACTTTGGCCCGCTCAGATCATCGAGGAGATATTCTGAGACAGATGACCCGTATGCCCAGTATCCAATAACTGTAACCGTGTAGTATATCGCCATTCCGAAGGAATATTGTAAGTAAAGCGCTTTGTGCATGTTTTTGATAGCAGGGTGCTTCAATGTAGCCTGCAAGGTCATGCTGAGTTAGATTAGTGTTTTTTTATTAAATTAAAAAGAGACTAGGAACTTTGAGAAAAATCAGGTGCTCATCACCTGAATTTCAGGTAACATGCCAGAGTTATTTGCAAAGGCAATGGCTGCGATTGCTCCTAATGCATTGAAAACTTTTTGCTGCTCCGTTCCAGGGACATGGTACTCCTTCGACCTAGAATTGCCTGCAAAAGAAAGCTTGTAATATTACCTTTTGGGAATTCTTGATAAATGACCATTAAGAACCTTTGCAGCAGAGAGATTTCAATGCAGAACATCCATACCATCTCTGATTGATATTATCATTGCTATCGCAACATAGACAAACGTTAGGAATGCTGAAATTCCAGACCATATGCCCATTGCTGACAAATGCGGGTACCGAGAAAGCAAAAATGAAATATGTTACTCCTGAAATCATAATGAATTCTGGGAGTTTCAGCGTGACCATCCTGTTGTGATCCACAAAGATATCCTGTGTCATCACGAAAGGAAATAATTGAGAAGCACCCACAAGTCTTTCAAGCCCAAAAATCATGGAGAAATGTACAGACTTCCCTTGAATCCTTTGTTTCTTTTTTCTTAAAAGCCTAAGATAAGTTCAGGTAGATCCCATCCCCCATCCCAACCTCATATAAATGACAAGCCTTGAGAAAACCACGGCTGGATTCATTTATAATATGAGCAGGGCTTGGTTTAACATGGGCAGGTGTCGAGAGTGTTTTGCGGTGGGGTCGGGGTTGTGAAAGCCTCAAATTTTCAAGGATTTGGGTGGGCTTTTGTCCATTTTTAATCAAGCTCATCTGTGTGGTTTTTTGCACAATAAAGATTATATTTTTTACAAGTTCTAAGAAAAACACTGTAAGCTGTCGTATAGTTCTCCATACCGGTATCACAAAACAATCAGAGGAAAAATAAATAAAAAATTCAAATTCAACAATATTTCAAACAAAAATAAAGAAAAGAAACAATGTTTCCAATGTGATTTGCTATGTAAACTCATTGCAGCATCCGTAATATATATAGGCGGATCCCAGCTTGGCCTACTGGAGTAGAAAGTTCAACCGGACCCCACTATGTTTTCACAGATTAAGACCAAAGATGACTGAGAGGAGATAACGTTATCCATAAGCATTCAGAGCTTTGATAGTTTTCTGGTCATGACCGTTTTCCTTTGAGGTTATAGACTTAAATGTGATAAATACAGTTTCCTAAACGGCCTTATTTTCAAAACAATTTGCAAAAGTAATCATTTTTTTCTTGTCTGTGACTTATGAATTCTAAATGCTAAATGATAACTAGCAAAATCACCTCCAAAGCCTTTCCTGAAAGCAGGAGGAATCCCATGTTGCAGAGTATGAAATGAACAAATTGTAGAGCCCAGGATAAATAATACATTTTCCTTCCTGCAATGCACTAAGCCACAAATTGCTTATGCAATATTGTCAAACAATAAAATCATGATAGAGCCTCTTTGCAGCTAATTATCTAATCTCACTGTATCTTTCCACTAACTAAATCAACAAACATTGGCTACAACGTAGCCGCACAAAAATTGACCTGAAAAGAAAAAAACGCGCCTTTAATTATCTTCTTTTGTATGAAAGTATTACTTACCAAATGCGTAGCCAATTAAATCCCTATATCTGATGAAGCGCTGGCCATCTATGATGTATAAATTTGAGAGCAGCAGATTGGCATATAGCGAGAAAGCGCCTATAACAATCATGCTGATTAACCCCCAGACCAGTCCTAGAGGAACCAGAATGAGGTTGGAAAACCCCAAAATGTAAACACAGTTGAAGCTCGTGACCAGCAGCAATCCCACTTGGTACCAAGGATCTGAACGCCATCACCAAAAATGGTATTTACATAAGCATACTAAAACAGGTCAAAGATTGAGAAAGAATGCAAGCTCTAATGACCGAAACAAGTTCATTTTAATCTATTTGCTCCCAGAGAAGCGAGGTGTTCTACAGCCAGGCTTGGGTGATTGCATGGATATACCTTGTAGATAATAAAAACAATCATTATCTGTGATACCCATAGGACTAGGCAAATGAAATGAAGCACCAATGCAATGGAAATCCATACCGTTGTCCATTTTGTGGGCAGACTTCTGCAGAGAATAATTGCATTGATCCTCTGGTTCTACGGCTTCCCGCAGGTTTAGGGACGACCCATTTTCGTTTGCGACATCTGATTTTCTCGTAGGCATTCTCAGTGATGCATTTTCTACGTAGAATCCTTCCAACGAGTTGGAACCAACAATCGTTGATGGCATTTTGAAATATGCAGACAATTTTACTGTTGTTGATTCTAGTATTCAAATTCTATAAAATGAGAACTAGTATGATTGACAAATATGTAATCCACCATCTGGCTGTTTTATGTAATTGAAAACTCCTAAGCAGGCCATGCGTTCCATAAGTACGTGATATAAATATATATAGAAAAGCTAAAAAAACAAAAACAGTTGAAGTCCGAGAAGGAGAAATCACTGATTGATCTCTAACAGCTAAAGTGAAA
Source organism: Larix kaempferi (assembly GCA_027924585.1). Taxonomy (NCBI): domain Eukaryota; kingdom Viridiplantae; phylum Streptophyta; class Pinopsida; order Pinales; family Pinaceae; genus Larix; species Larix kaempferi. Next base: position 2,666,369 of record BSBM01000622.1, read on the forward strand.
CCTACCATTATTGCCTTGCGGAGCCACGCGTAGAAAGCATTATAACTACTGCATCCACGCAAAAGTTGTGCTGTCCTCACACTTCTAGTCTGTGAGTCCAAACGTTCAGGAGAGATACCAAAAAGTGCGGCATCTAAACGAGAAATTCGTGGACATTTCCTTATTTCCATTGCCATTTGGCCGACCCCAATTTGTAACAGGGAAGGCTGAAAGCCGTAAGCAATGTTGCATGAATGAATAGAAAAGAGATCATTACACGTAACAGTCACTCAGCGCAGAAGAGAACCCATATGCACTCACGGGCGATTTAACATATCACTAATAATTTAATGAGATACATTTCCAGACAATTTTTCTGTTTTTAATCTATTAAAATCCAGCCTGAATTTAGTCTGCGAGTATGAATTCGGAGGATAGAGCAGTTAATGAGATCGAAAAGTTTCTATGAAGAGTCTTCATTATTCATATAGTTTTCAAACTCGAACTATGAGGGATTTATAGTTCAAGTTAAGGGTGCCTACACGAAGTTGGTATCAATTCCGTTGCAATTGTAACACGCGAGCGTTAAGATTTTAATGACTTGTACCCTTTTTGCGGAGGTTCCTCCATATAAGATAGATAGTGTGGAGGGAGAGGGGGGGTAGGGGTAGGGGTAGGGGTAGGGGTAAGGGGGAGGAGAGAGAGGGAAAGAGAGAGTGTGTGTGATTGGGGTTAGAGATTTAGAGAAAGGGAGGTCATTAGGGATTAGGGGAGAGATAGAGCGGGGTGTTAAAGAGAGAGGGGGGTGGGGGAGAGAGGGGCATGGTTGGGGAGAGAAGAAGAGAGGGGTTAGTAAGGGTTGGGGGGTGAGAGAGAGAGAGAGAGAGAGAGCGGGAGGGTCGGAGTGTGGGGGTGTTTAGGGGTAGGGGGAGGAGGCGGGGTTGGGGGGAGAGAAAGAGATAGAGATCGGGGTGGGGGGTTCGAGGAGAGAGAGAGAGAGAGAGAGAGAGAGAGATGGGTGGGGGGAGAGTTGTTAGTGGTAAGGGGAGGGAGATTAGGGGTAGGTGGAGGAGTAGGGGAGATAGAGAGAGTGAGAGAGAGGGGGTTGGTAAGGGTTAGAGAGAGAGAGAGAGAGAGAGAGAGATCGTAGAGAAAGAGGGGGAGTGGTTAGTAGTAGTGGGGAGGGGGATTATGAGACATAGAGAGAGGGGGATGAGAGAGAGAGAGAGAGAGAGAGAGAGAGGAGGTAGGGAGGTGAGGAGTGGGGGGGTGGAGAGAGAGAGAGAGGGAAGTGAGGAGTGGGGGGTTGGGCAGAGAGAGAGAGAGAGGTGGTTAGTGGTAGGGGGAGGGGGTTTAGGAGAGATAGAGAGGGGGGTTAGGGGTAGAGAGAGCGGGGGGGAGGGGGGTAGGATTCTGAGGATGACGAGAGACAGTGGGGGGGGGGGGTTGAGGTAGGGTGATTAGGGGTTTGGGGAGAATTAGGGTGGTTAAAGAGAAAGGGGGGTAGAGAGAGAGAGAGAGAGAGAGAGAGAGAGAGCGGGGGAAGTGGGGTAGGGGAAGGGGAGAAGAGTGTGTGTGAGAGAGAGAGGTGGGGGGTTAAGGGTGCCGTAGAGAGGTGGAGGTCTTAGGGAGAGGGAGGGAGAGAGATGTGGGGTTAGAGAAAGAGTGGGGGGTTGGTTAGAGAGGTGGGGTGTTAGGGACAAAGGGATATAAAGGGGGGATTAGAGAGAGAGATGTGTGGGAAGGGAGAGAGGGGAGGTAGCATGGGAGGGATAGATTGGGAGAGGGAGAGATATCATGGGTAGAGTGGAAGGGATGCACATGAATATTTTGAGAGGGATATACTGAGAAATGGTGGGAGGGAGAGAGAGGGGTAGGGTGTGAGAGATAGATAGGGAGAGATGTAAAAGGGATAGATTGGGAAGTTGCGAGAGGGAGAGAGAGGGGTAGTGTGTGAGAGATAGATAGGGAGAGATGTAGAGAAAAGAGGAAAATATAATGCGCACACATTTTTATTTTAGTAATGCATGCACGCTATTTTTTGAATAATAATGTGCACACAAATTAATAACGTGTGTGCATGGTTGATGAGTTATCCGCTTTGGTTTTAGGTTTGGATTGTCAAACCTGTAGGTTTGACATGCAAATAACAAAACACATCCATTTTTTCATTTCTTGTTTTTCAATCTCGAATCTACATATGCTCTACCTAGTTGTTGGTAATGGTATTAAGAGAGAGAGAGAGAGAGAGAGAGGTGGGGGAAGAGTGGTTAGTGGTAAGGAGAGAGGGATTATGAGAGATGGAGAGAGGGGGGGGTTAGGGGTAGTGGGACTAGTAGAGAGAGAGAGAGAGAGAGAGAGAGAGAGAGAGAGATGAGGTGGTTAAGGGTAGGGGGAGTAGGAGGGGGGTTTAGGGAGAGAGAGAGGGGGATACACACACACACTCACACACATAGTGGTGGGGATGATTAGGGGTAGGGGGAGGAGGGGGGTTGAGGGAGAGAAAGAGTTAGAGAGAAGGGGGGTATATGAGGGGGGGTGGTCAGTTTTTGGGGGTAGGGGGATTAGGAGAGACATAGAGAGATGATGGGTTAGATAGAGAGAGAGGGTTAGTGGCAGGGGTAGGAGAGAGAGAGAGGGGGGGGTTAGGGGTTTGGGGCGAAGGGAGAGGGGTGGGGGTTAGGGGTTGGTGGAAGAGTAGGGGAGAGAGAGAGGTATTTGGTAAGGGTTAGAGAGAGAGAGAGAGAGAGAGGAGGGGGAGTCAGTGGTAGAGAGAGAGGGGGGTGGTTAGTGGTAGGGGGGATGGGGATTAGGGGAGATAGAAAAAGAGAGGGGTTTAGGGAGAGAGAGATAGGGAGAGAGGGAGGGGGATTAGGAGAGATAGAGAAGGGGGGGGGGGTGTTTGGGGTGTAGTGAGGTGGGTTGAGGTAGGGTGATTAGGGGTTGGGGGGGGATTAGCGCAGTTAGAGAGAAAGGGCGGTATAGGGGGAGGGAGAGAGAGAGAGAGAGAGGTGGGGGGTTAAGGATGTGGTATAGAGGTGGAGGTCTTAGAGAGAGGGAGGGAGAGAGAGATGGGGTTAGAGAGAGAGGGGGGGTTGGTTAGAGAGGTGGGGTGTTAGGGACAAAGAGGTAGAATGGAAGGGATATATTGGGAGAGGGAGAGATATCATGGATAGGGTGGAAGGGATGCACAAGGAGATTGTGGGAGGGATATACTCAGAAATGGTGGGAGGGAGAGAGAGGGGTAGGGTGTTAGAGATAGATAGGGAGAGATGTAGAAGGGTTAGATTGGGAAATTGAGGGAGGGAGAGAGAGGGGTAGGGTGTGAGAGATAGACAGGGAGAGATGCATATAAAACATGAAAATATAATGCACACACATTTTTATTTTAGTAATGCATGCACTCTATTTTTTGAATAATAATATGCACACATTAATAACGTGTGCATGGAGGATGAGTTGTCCGCTTTGGTTTTAGGTTCATATTGTCAAACCTATAGGTTCTACATGCAAATAACAAAACACATCCATTTTTTCATTTCTTGTTTTTCAACCTAGAATCTACATAAGCTCTACATATTTGTTGGTAATGAATTTCCACACACTTATATAGCTCTGTGCATATTCCAAATGTATATTTTTTAAGGAAGACAATATTGTTTTATATTTATATGAAGAGTCAAGACCTACACACAAAAAAAGGTTTTTAGTGATCATATTTATGTTTTTCCATATTTCCATTGAAACTAACTTGTCATAATTGGATAACATTACCTTGCACCAACTCTTAAGCAAAATAGAAAATAAAAAATATAATGTAGCTACACCCTTAAGCAAAATAAAAAATAAATCCTTAAGCAAAATATAAAATATAAAATATAAAAAGTAAAATATATTATGTACAATAAACAAAAAAATTTCTAATTAAATAATAAATGTTATTAATAATGTTCAATTTTTTAAAAATTAATCTAAGAGAAAAAAATATATATTGACTTTTTTTTAAATCTTAAATCTTTCCTATTAAGAAAACTACGCGTCTTGTATTTTTGGGTTAACATATGCAAGTTAATGTGTAGTTCCACTTAAACGTGAATAAAATTATTATGATAGTTTTACATATTAGCATAATTACTTTAATTTGTAGTTGGTAATATCAATAGGCTGCAAGTTAAGTGCTATAAATTTAAGTTAAACTTGTTACTTGTTTTTGCTTTTTTGTAGTTAAATCGGTTATCCACACATTCATTACTCATTTTTTTTTAATATGTATTTTTTATAATTGTTTATTTTAAATTTAAAACTGGATGGTACACATATCTCATACTTATGCAATTTAAGAAAATCATAAGTACTAGTCCACCCCAAATTCTAATATATATATATATATATATATATATATATATATATATATATATATATTATAATCTTAAATTAGTATAGAGAATAATTATTAATATTAATTTATTTCTTCATGTAAAAAGAAGACAAGCACAACATGTCTATGTCATATAGATGGAGACGTTGTACTTGGAGACACTCTATTATGATAGTTTTACATATTAGCATAATTACTTTAATTTGTAGTTGGTAATATCAATAGGCTGCAAGTTAAGTGCTATAAATTTAAGTTAAACTTGTTACTTGTTTTTGCTTTTTTGTAGTTAAATCGGTTATCCACACATTCATTACTCATTTTTTTTTAATATGTATTTTTTATAATTGTTTATTTTAAATTTAAAACTGGATGGTACACATATCTCATACTTATGCAATTTAAGAAAATCATAAGTACTAGTCCACCCCAAATTCTAATATATATATATATATATATATATATATATATATAATTATTATAATCTTAAATTAGTATAGAGAATAATTATTAATATTAATTTATTTCTTCATGTAAAAAGAAGACAAGCACAACATGTCTATGTCATATAGATGGAGACGTTGTACTTGGAGACACTCTATTTGCTCTTCATTGCACACTTTTTAATGCATGATAGAGGAGACATCCTACTTTTTGGAGCTATCTTTACACACATTTGATGAGTTGTCCACATGATATTTTACCCCAAATTCTAATATATATACATAATAAAATTATTATAATGTTAAATTAATATTGAGAATAATTATTAATGTTAATTTATTTCTTTATATTAAAAGAAGACAAATTTGAACTAATAAAAAACAGTTTTAAATCTATTTTTTAATTAAAAGAACAATTTCAACCATCTATAATAATATTCTATAATAATATCCAAAATAGTCAGTATCATCACTAGAGAGGTCCTATGATATCAAATATTTACCAAAAGTTAACTTCATATTAAGATACTACATTTCAATTTTACCTTTTATCAAAAAAGAAAATATGAACTCATCACAATCTTTAATCATTACTTGAAAATATTATAATTTTGTAAAATAAATAATTTTTTTATATATAACAATAATTTTATTCAAAATTTCAATTAAAATATATTACAAATTAATGTAATCTTTAAAAATAAATAAATAAATAAAAACATTTTTTATACATAATAATAATTTCATTCAAAGTTCAAATTATCTAGGAATGTGCCTATTCACCCTCTTGCCATAGCCTATAGTCATTGCCCTATCCTTTGTTTCTACCAATATAAATTAACACTGCCTCGTTAGTATAAAAAATGTTGAAATATATACTAATAGATATAAAGTAAATTTAAATTTAATATTATATATCTCTATGTATATAACATTAATTGCATACTATATAGGGTTCAACAAGAATATCATGTTACTTACAAGAATTGAACCTAGGTGGAGAAAGTAACAATAATTCCTCCCAACCAACTAAACTATATCCAATGAACCATAACAATTTTATTTATACATGACTAATATTTATTAGTAGTTTATTTAATTTTAGTAGTATATAGTTATTTTAATATTAAAATTCTTTATCTTGTTAAATAAGATGATATATGTTAAATTATTTTTTCGTCCATTTATATTTTATAGAAAAATAATTTATTGATGTTTTACTTTATTTTGTAATAAGATTTGTTAATTTATCTTAGTATAATGCTTTCATCAATTTAGTGGGTAGTAAGTCTATGATTAATGATCAATGTAGTTATGTTGTAGTGGACATTAAAAATTTAAATGATGTCCCTATTTATGCAAAAAAATTAATGTAAGGTTGTAATGAAAAGTTTAGATTGTTTCTCACACATGTACACAAAATTAAGTATGGCCAAGAATCATATTGGAGAGAGGGTTGGAGTGAATTTGTATTTTATTTTATGTTGTTATTCATAGTTGTTAAATTGTTTATCAATGTCCAACATTTCTGTACAAATTTACAGATTAATATAGTAATCCTTCATTAAATGCACTCACATTATCTAGAAAAAATTTACCCAGAAAGATTGATTGCTTTACGACATGATATACATAAATTAGAGACAATTTTCATTGAAGTTCTTGCAAAAAATATTGATGATTGCACAATTGATCTCTAATTTTTTTAATTCAAAACTAATATTTATACTCAGTTGGGAAATTTGCAGAGATTCCATCCATTCCTTTAGCCATATCATATTGTGTAATAATGTTTAACTTTCACATGTCATCGGTTGAGTGGCATCTTCGTGGAATAGTTTTGTTGAGCCTGAGAATAATCATACATTACTTCCTTTGGCTACTTTGAAGTTAGTTCTTTATAATGCACTATATATACAAGCATGGTTTGTTAAAAGTTGGTCACAGTTTGTGTTTCTATTGCCTTAACTAATGTGGTGGTTCTTTTCTGCAGGTTTCCATTCCCAGAGGACTTGATTTAACTGCAGTTGCTCATTCAAAAACATTATATGGAGTATTAAATGGGATTGGCACAGAGGCATGGGACCCATCAACTAAACCTTTTTTGGATTTCCAGTACATTGCGAATGATCTAAATGGAAAAGTAGAAAATAAAGCAGCTTTGAGAAATTTTCTTAGATGAGTTTCTTTTGATGCTAGGATCCCATTTCTAGAAATTTTCTTAGATGAGTTTCTTTTGTTTCCTAGAGTACTATTTCAAGGAAATAGGTAAATGTAGTTGAAATATATGAGTTATTGGCTGCTATGTTAAGTGCAATTATAGGTCCTAGAAGAAAAATTAAATTAGTTATGGCTATGATGTTGTACTATTTCCCATGATCTATAACCAATTGAGTTAGAGCTATAAGATCATTTTATTTAAAGTTTGTAACTAAGGCTTTGGAACTTAGCCTTTTTGAGATGGTTTAATGGTACATGGGTGAGTACAATTTTGAAACCTCAAATTTGAGGCTTAGATGAAAATATTACTAGAAGTAGCTAAAGAACACATACATAAGAAATTCAGCTACACATTGCACAACCATACAGTGTAAGAAATAAAATGAAATTATACTAATGTCCACTAGTGACAAAGATAGATCAATGGGATGTGAAATAACAAGTAATAATAGCTATTATTTAGAAAAATCAACCATTATAATGGTTGTTGATTGCTACAAGTCTTGTCTTCATTGTGGCCTAAAAGTGAACAATCCCTTCAATATGGGGTGATGAGCATACTCTTCAAGATCCTGCCATATGTCAAAAATGAATGGTGGTTGTTGGTTTAATGCACAAAATTATCCATCCATGTCGATGTCTCATTGTTGTATATTAGGGAATTATACAATAGTGAGTTGAGATCCCCCCCATTCAATTAAATATTAAAACCCATTGACATCCACTGACCTTGGTGTGGTCATAGTAGAATCCCTTTCGACCGCATTACTTCACACATGGATTTTCATGCATAGATTTGAGGAAGTACTCACGAGCTCCATGTTTGATTACCACACCTAAAAGTTATAGTTATTTCATGTGTCTTTGAAATAGCCCACATAAGTTTATAAGAGGGGGTTCAAGAGGGGGGTTCATGCTCAAAACCGCCCCCATAGGTATCTAGGGGGGGGGGACCCCAAAAGTCACTTTTGGGGGAAGTTTAGATATCTTCTAAAACCATCTCTAAAAGACCAGAATTTTAACGTTAGTGATTTTAGGGGTGGATTTGTAAATTTCAGGGGCAAAATTTAACCCATGTGCTATTTTTTAACCTTTTTTTCCAAAAAAAAAGATTCCCCAATTTTTTCGGGTTTTTTGTAAATCAATTCACCCAAATTCCATGGGATAATTTTTTTTTACTCTAAAAATTGCCAAAGTTGTATATAAACTATATAAAACCCTTATAAATTTGAATATTTTTAGAAAAATATCGCCCAACATTTTATGGTTGGAAATTTAAGAATTATTAATATTCTCCAAGGTTTCTATTCTTTAAGCAAATTGTCGATCCTTAAAATCTTCCCCGCCTCTAATGCAAAAACCACCCCCAAAAGTTAGTTCTGGGGGTGGAAGAAAACCCCCTAAAGGTAAAAGATGTAGTAGTGGTAGGAACATGAAAGTATACAAGAGTTATGTAAGAAACAAAAATAGGATTGAAGGATGCATCGTTGAAAGCTACATTGTGGAGGAATCAATAAAGTTTAGTGGAAGATACTTGAAAGCTACATTGTGGAGGAATTCATAAAGTTTTGTGGATGATACTTGAAAGGCATGGAAACTATTGGAAGTAGACATGGTTGACATGAAGTATGGGATGAAGAACTTGAAGAAGTTATGCTTGATGGAAATCCATTATCTACTTCAATTCCTTTAGAATTGGATGATATTAGTTGGGATCAATCCCATTGGTGGGTTATATTTCACACAGACGAAGTTGATCCATGGATAGAGTAAGTCATATGTTTGACCTAAAACAATATATTTTATTCTTATTTTATTAAAACAAATTAAGAACCATTTTGATTGTCCATAACCATCAAATTAGGATGCGCAAGATGGAGATCGCCAACTCAGTTACCCAAGCCAAAAAATATGAAGCTTTATTTTAGAAACTCCAAAGCCATATTTTATCGGTTGGCTGAAAAAGCAAGTGAAAATGTGTTCTTTATATTATAAGTGCTTAAAAATCATTAAATTCGAATATTTTCATGTAGGAAACTAAACATTTTTTTAAAGGTTGATAAGATGTGTCCTAACTACATTTAAAAATCTACAGGTGGAAGGAAATAAAAATGTGTTTAATACATTTAAATGGATTAGGCGTGACCCCAGGAAATTTGTGAACAAGTACTTGAGGGATACCTAATCAATGGTTATAGATTCCATACCAAAAGCAAAAAGAATGATAGGGCCACCCAAAATAGTGGCATGTGTATGGAATCTCAAATAATGATGAGGTCAAGCTCCAAATATGCAAACCCTATACTACATAAAACAACATTTTATGGAGTGATAAATAAAAATTACATTGGACTATTTTTATATGGAGCACATATTATTCAAATGTGATTGGGTCAATGTATACAATGAGAGGGATTAAAACCAATGATTTGGGTTTACAAAGGTGAATATGAAGAAATGCTTAAAGTATAATCATTGGCAAGATGATCATTTATTCTAGCATTGCAAGCTAAACAAGTATTCTATGTACAAGATATTTTTGAGACTTATTGGTATGTAGTGTTAACATGTCCTCCAAAATTATTGACAAACAATACAACATATGAACCCAAGTATGTAGATCTATCAAGAGTTGCATATTTTAAAGGAACAAAGTGCATAAATGAAGAAAATAGAGTTGATGTTGATGTGGATTATGTCCATTCATATTGTGAAGGATTATGGATGAATGTTAATAAATAAATCATATACATCATTTCTCACACTTAAGTAAGTGTGGGGATTGTTCCTTCAATCTTACTTTTTTTTCTATTTTTGCATTTACTTCCATAGTTAGATGTTACTCTTTCCTTTTTCCTCATTAGTCATCTTCCCTTTTGCATCATTATGATTTCTACTATTGTTTGCTTTGTTTTCTACCCTTTTTCATTACTTGTTGATTTTTCTTTGCTCTTATACATGGCAATGCATTTCTATCCATCTCCATGGGTAACAACACATGCCAAAGTTCGTCGGCATTGGGGAAATTAATGATGATATTGTTTAATTGTGGCTGCCACTATTGTGAAAATTAATGGTGAAGCTTAATTCTATGATCGTCACTGTTAATAAAATAATGGAAATTGTCCTTCAAGGACCATTACAATTTTTTCAATGTGAATTGAAATGCCGATGGTGATGTTCCTTTATCACACATCATTAAAGGTTTTTCAAAATGACTATAAGTTACTCCTCTTGTAGGGCATGTCACCATTAATACAATAATAATAATGAAATCAATAGTGACAGTCGTTAAAATACCATCACCATAAGTCATTATTGGTCATAGGAAAATGTGATGGTCATTGAATGTCTCCATATACTCATTAATAGCGAGGGTCACCAAAGGCTCATTCCCATAATTCACTATTGTTCATAGGAAATGGTGACACTCATTGATCGTCCACAAATATGCATCAATAGTGAGGGTCATTAAAGGCATCATTAAAAGTCACTATTGTTCATAGAAACTAGTGATGGTCACTAACTGCCACCATAAATGCATAAATAGTGAGGGTCATTAAATTCACATCACCACAAATCAATATTGTTAATTGGAAATGAAGACTATAACTAAATGTCACAATAAGGATTATTGGTGGCATACCTTCACCATCGCCATATAACCTTTACTTTTGGTGATGCTCAATTTTTTGTGATGGAGACCCTTTTGACCATCAACAATGAGGTTATGGTGACATTTTTCGTATGTCACTAAAGGAATATTTTGTAGTAGTTTCCTTTTGTCCAAGAACAACGATTTTTTTCATGCTATGTTCTCAACTTCTCAATATCCTGCAAATATTATTTTTTAAGAGATTCCAATTGAGCTTTATGTTTCCCATTCATTTGAATGACCTGTTCTCAATGTTCATATTCTAGTTGAACTCTTTGTTGTTCCATTTGTATCTTCGAAGAACCTACCTGTGCTTTATACTTTTCAATTGTGGAAATCAATTCATTAACCATTACTGAATTTGCGCTAGCAAAATCTCTCAATATAGAAGCTATATTTGCCGCAATCTTCTAATGATCTTGGTTGGCGATATTCCAAATTATCATATGATCTGAAACTTCTTTACTTTGATATTCTTCAACTTTTTGTCTTTTAATAACACTTTTCACATCCCCTCTACGAGATTTGCTGAAAATATTCTCTCCTAATAACACCACTCCATCATCAACATTATCTGATTTTTTTCATTCTAAGACAAAGGAGACTTAGAGAGGATCACCTTCGATAGTAGAAACTAGTGTGCTATCAACAATAGTAGGAGAAACCATAACAATATCCTAATTAGGATTAACATTAATTCCCTTATCAAGTTCTATAACAGCTTTGTTTGCCTCCTTCTATTCATTTTTCTTGTCCTCTAATTCCCTCTTCTTTTTTTCTTCATCTTTTTTAGTTGTTTCTTGATCGTAATCAATTTCAATTTTAACATTTACTTCACTTTTACAAATTTCCCCATAATTTCTTCTCTTTTATTGGCCTCTACTTTCTTTCACATGTGTAATGTTCTTTCTAATATGCTAATAACCTTTCCCTCTTAGCAATAGCCTTCTTCCTTCTCACTTGTTGAGATGCATGTCGTTATTCATATTGTTCTTACTGACTTCAACTTTATTTAATTCTTCGTCATACGTTATATCTCCTTAATAAATAAGATCTTCAAAATTAGGAGATCATGCACTTATAAGAAGGAGATAATCCCACAACTTTAATATGATATTCAATGACACCTTTTGTTCATGTTTTCTTAAAAATATTTTGTAGAGACTAATATCTTTGAAGGAAATAACCCCTTTCCTTGCATGAGGACCATTTAATAAAGTAAAATTTCCCAACTTGATAGGGAATCTCGACCATGTTTTCTTTGAGTGTGCAGACAATAAATAAGTAACCCCTCTAACAACAATCTAGTAAGCAATATCGTGGAAATATCTCTAAGCACCAACCTAAAGGGAACATATTTCAAAAGTAAATGTGGTGCATAATCACATCATAAAATTCTAATATATGTGTAATATTCTTCAACATACCAATCTTTGTTATTCTTAATGGTTTTCCTATCTTCACTAGATAATCTTAGGCCAGATGATGAAGATGATTGAGTATAAGGGGGCCATGAAATTGTCTCATATTTTATATAAATGTTTTTTGAATTTGCATGACCATAGTTCACAACAATATACATGTATAGGTGGCATATCAGGGTTCTAGCTCCAACCCATCAAAGGAAATGAATTCGAAGAACAAATATAATCAACTAAATAGGTGAACATAAAGAAACCTAGGTTCTTATAACTTGGAGCCCCTTTGATTACATTAACTAAGTTCAAGAGGTTGAAATATAATATGTGAGCCCAATTGAACACTTGACCCTTTTCTGTTGCATGGTGTGCCAATAGTGCCCAATTCAGCTTGAAATGAGTGCAACTCTCTCTACTATATAATCTACATATCGTGGTAGGCAATAATCAAAATGGGTACTTGAAATAATGAATTGGGTACAACCGATTAGCCTTTTCACTAATGTGCTTATCATCACTCCATCATTCTTTAACAATTTCCACCAAACTAGGGTGTTCATCTTTGAATGCATCTAGAATCTATGTGTTTGAGAGAATCTTAGGATGCCATAGCTTGTACATTTTGTATATGGAATATGGTTGCAAATAGGCGATAGTAGTTTATGCCTCATTGACCATAGAGGCTATCCTAAAGTCAACACAAGAGAATATCCAATGTATCACATCATTATATAGTAAAAAAGTTGTCCTGGTAGCGATGGAATATATCTCACCATTATTAATATTCTAAACAACCAAATTAAGATCTTCATCCTCCTTTGGTGATTCACTATTGATGAAAACCCTATAATATTTTCCACAATCGAGACATCTCTCGATAGATGTAAAGTGATTTGTATCTAACAAGAGAATTGTGTTGCCATCTTTTCCTTGGTGGGAGGATTCCTCAACTTCAAGCTTCAACATCATTTGTTATAGTTCAAATCTACAATTATTTGTTTGTGACGACAATTCAAAAGATGACACCTAAGTGTCATTGATCATTCACAAAGAAGGTCTTTAAAGATGGAAGAGCCTATGATTTGACTCCATATGATGGCCCTCATCCATAAAATGAGATCCCAAGTAATTTTCCCTTCAAAATGTCAAATTTGGAACCTCAAATTAGCCCCACGCGTTTTCTGCGTTAGCACGGCATGTACCACACTAGTTTCTCTTGAGAAACACATGTGGGCCTAAAAAAATTACCAAAGAAATAAAAAAATTCGAAATGAGGTAGGATAAGATAGTTGTGTTATTTTTGGGCTCAGTTGTAAATCTCTAAACTATATGGTAACCATCTCAAACTATCTCCATCACTCATAAAAGGAGATGAGATGGACCACAAAAGAGAGAAACCCTGTCCATATTGTTATGCTAGAGAAATTTCATTACAAATCCTATTCATTCATTCCCCTTATCTCTCATTGAACCCTGTTTGTGAGCATCCATTCCATAAGTGTTGGAGTAACTCATCTTGTGTGATCTCTACCTCAAGCACATTTGGAGGATTATTCAGTTGGAAGAGGGATTGTGAAAGAATAAAGATCAGAGGAACCCAGTCTCAGGTCTCAAAAGGTGCCGAGCAGTGAAAAGGTAACTACTATACTATTTCATTGTACTAATATAGATTTGACATATTTCCACCCCCCCCAAAAAAAAAGTGTTAAATGATTAATTGATGTTTCTTTGCAAATTAATATATGATTAAGAAGAATATTAGTTCAATTGATCATTGTTATGTACACATTCTTGTTTGATTTTGATCTATATTTATAGCCAAAATATTATAAAGAAGGGTTATTAACATTTTACAGGTTGGACAAAGTCACCCAGGAGCATATTGGAAAATTTTAAAAGGAGAAACAAGGACCATCCTTCGTAAATAAGGTGCACTTATTGTAATACCCCGATTTTGTCCCTTATGAAATATTGGCTTTTATTGTAAATATTGTATACATGCGATGTACGTTTCCCTAGCGTGGAGTTCAAGGCCAAGGTCCTACTAGTGTATGTTCGGATTTTATTTAAAATGGACAAACATTTGACATTTTGTTATCCATGTGCTATTAAGCCATGGGATATTGTAAATTGATGTAAATAATAATATTTCAATAAAATACCAAAACTGGCTATGGAAGCAACTAATGAGAAGGGGCCATGTGTATTCCACTAGGGAGAGGTGAGGGGGTTGTGGGATCGAACCATATGCTTCCAAATGTCATTTTGAGAACCCATTTGACTTTCCTTGCTGACATTTAATTCAGTGGTAAGAAAGTTGTTGAGAAATCAGTCCATGGCTTCAATGGAGCATGGGTAGCCCATAAATTCGTATGGCAGAGTATGGGCTCTGTTTCCTTGACCCACAAGTTACCCTACCTCATGGAAGTTGGTTCTTCCTCATTCCCATTCCATGGTTGAACATCCCAGCATCAGGTTTTATCCATTACACATGCCCAATAGTGAGAAAAAACCAAAAAAACGCAACTTTGCAAGAACCCACGTTTGGAAGTGCCATATACACCCAGAATTTGGTATTGACAGTGAAATCCAATGGGGGGTCCATAAATATGAACCTTGGGGCGAAATTGAGAGTATTAGCTACCTCGAAATCCATTGGAAAACCCAGTTCTTATAGCCCATAAATCCAGTGACGGGTTTGAGTTATTTGATGACAGAACTGTGAGAAATCCAAATGTGAATGATTGAACAGAGGTTGGGTTTGCTTGATAAACCCAGTGAAGGCTAGAATCTCGAGGAATTAGCAGTTGGACCTTTCTATGCCCACCTTGAATAGCATTGGAGGGAAGGGACGCCTGAGGGACTGTGCAGCAGAGAAGGGGACCTTCCTTGTGTTGGGTGAGGTAGGTATTGTGGGTGCCATGACTGTTGAGCTCCTTTGAGATGCCTATAGCTCTATGGTTGAGCTCACTGGCTTAGCATCCTCCTCCTTTGCTTATTGTATGCTTGATAAAACCAATTGTGTGTTGGCTTAGCATGACTGTTTGAGTGAAACCATGGCTGTGAGTGAGCCTGTTTAGTTCCTCCTTAGTGGATACACAACCCAGCTTGGGGGTGATCTCTCAGCTGAAAGAATATAGGATGGACAGAGATCTATGGTTGGGTGGAACGTTGCTCTCACATAGCCAGTTGTTTGGAAGGCTTCATCTCAAAGATAAGTGTTCTCCGTGGTTTAAATTATGTACATTCTGTGTTCTGCAATGTGTTAATTCTGAATGATAATTATTCATGTTAATGGATTGAAATGATTATCTTAATATGGTTGATATGAAATCTGTGCATAGTATTGGAATGGGATTAATTCTCTGTATGTTGATTCATCATTTGCTTGGGATAGATATGCTGATGCATTCCAGTCTATGTGTGTGATAATATGTTTTAATTCCGTTGTATAATTTAATTATGCATTTTATTTTATTTTCAATATAGTCTTATGGCTTTGGGAAAGAATTAGATGCCCCCATGTTATGGTAATGTTCCCTCTGTGGTTTGGAATGATGGGGGGGGACGTGACACTTATTCTCTCTCATATTTGTTCATGTGTGTATGCATTAAGTGGAATAGAGTTAACCCTAGTTGATTTTTATCATCCTTTCAAACAAATCTATGAGTCAATATTCATTCAATTTAGTATGTTGGTGACCTTACCCTATTCATAGGATCAAATTCCTCACAAAAGAACTGGCGAGTCAGTTGGGGAGTTAAGAGTATAGGGTCTTTTGCTTGGATTATTTAGTTTATTTTGGGTGTTTCGATCTTATAAAGGCATTGCCATAACCTTGTAAGCTTGTATTTTCTCAATTTGGGAGAATTTCCTTGTTTTACACTCTTGCTAGTAAAACCCAGGTGTTCCATGCAATTCCCAGTGGGAGTTGGTGCGTTTGGCCGAGTCTCCACAAGCTTCTTCTTCTAGATATTTTCATGGGCACACATTTTCTCCATTAGACAAGCATGTGGGAAGTAGAACATTGGGTTTTTTGACCTTGTGTTACATTTTTCTCCCCGTGAGTTTGATTTGAGTTATTGTTTAGAGCACATTAGGGTCTTATTTCTCTTGTTTGGAACCTTTTGGGTGGTGTTTGGACAAGTGAAATTCCTGTAGAGTCAAAGAAATAGTGAAAACCTTTAGGATTGTTTTGTCTCGTTTTCCTTTTATTTTTTATTGTTGAAACCTTAGTGGTGAAACTCAAGAGCACAATCTCACTGTTAGTGTCTCTTGTTTCCTCTATAATAGGGGAAATTAACTCTACAACCTTGCGTTATTAGTAGACCTAATTGTGTTTGTTTGAGTCTAAGAAAGATCATTGTTTGCTTCTTCTCAAATCTATTTTGCAATCTTAGTTGAAAAGATGAGTGTTTGGAGTTGTGTTTCACAAAGTAATAGGAATTTTAACATTCAGTGTTTGCTTGCATTAAGTGGGTATTGTTTTTGAATTTTCATTTTTCTCATTAAAAAGGAAAAAAATGTATCATAGTTGCATTTGAATTGATTCAAACCAAAAATGACTTTGTTTGTATTGCATGAAAGATTGATTACTTGAACTCAAAAGTGCCTTATCTTCTTATGAAAGAGTGTGAACATTTGTAAGTCATTCAAATATTTTTTTGGCATTGAAAGTATATGTTTCTGTAATGCCCCTAGAATGATTGTGGATTTTAAGGGCACATGTCGAGTGACCCGACTGAACAAATTTGATAAAGTGGTCTTTTGGGTCTTGATATGTCTTAATGATCAAGAAACACTTGAAGATATGCATGACTACTATTGACGAACGAAAAGCAATGAATTGAATGACAATTGGGGAAATGAAGACTTTATCTGAATCTGATGAATAAATGCATGTTGACGTAATGATTAACTGATTAACGAAATATATGATATTATGACTAAACTTTAGTTGCTTAACGATTAGCATTTTATGAGATGAATTACGATGTTTATGAATAAATTATGATGCTTAACGATTAGCAGTTTATAAAATAAATTATGATAAATAAGAGCATATATATTAATGTGTACTTTTGAGCATGTGTGTAGAGACAGGTGAAATAATTCACCGACGGACTAACAAAGGAAATAAAGGGGTAGTAAAGTACGAATAAAATCGCACACGAAAGAACGAAGATGGTGTCGACTTCCAACTGAATTCCACGCATGAGTAGAGAAGCACAGATCCACTTACTCAGGGGAAGCATGAGGTTGTGCGAAGTGGACCATGATGGAGTTGGTCATGTACGAGTTGGGGGTCGCGCAGTAAGAATGAACTTACTCCTCAGCACCATTAGTCTCCAATAGAGTGTAGGTAGAGGATTGAAGGTAACAGATCCTAAAATCCTACATGAATTTCCCGCAAGTCAGATGCAATGAAAGAATATCGGCGGAAGGACCCAAAGATGTGGTACCTTGTCGATAAACGGAATAGACAGACGCAAGGACCCGACAATGCGGTACCGTGCCAATAAATGGAAATGATAGACGAGTGGACCCGATAGAGTGGTACCACATCGACAAAAGAGCATAAAGGACGGATGAACCCAACAGTGTGGTACCTAGGTCCTAGAAGGGATTAATTGATAAAAATTATGCATAAAAACTTATAAATTTCATTTAGGCCATTTGCACATGAAAATGCATTTTTAGTATTTAAAATAATAGAAATTATTATTTTAGGATCAAATGGAATACTAGGCTTGAGCATTTATTTAACATCACTTGCACCCACAAAAATAGAAATTAGATCGAACATCAGGGAGACAAACTTGAGTAAATTTAGGAAATTTGGTGCACTCTCTTAGAAAACTTGACACATGGATAGGTGAGCTAAATTACATTTGAATATTTAAAAATTAGGCATTTTTGCATGAAGCGACATGTGTCGCAATGAATTTTCCTACTTAAGGAAGGATTGGGGAATGGGGAAGGGACCCAATGTTTGGATGGTTCTCATGATTTTTGTAAAGAGAGTGACTTGCTGCTATTGGAGTTTGGCAAGAGATTCTGGTGGGGGGGAAACCCATTTCTGAGTCTCTAGTATTGGTGTGTGTGAGCTCTACGACCCCGAATCTTGAGGGTGGCTATGCGATTGCAAGCATGAGCCTATGGTTGGGTGGCAAAGCTAACGGTTACTTCACCTATGGTTAAACGAGCTTCGGCTTGAGGGACACAACGAGGAAGCAGACGACAAAGGAAAGCGGGATCGATTGACGGATGATAGGTATAAAGTTCCACTTGTTTTGTTTAAGTTAAAATTTATTTATGTGTAATTTAGTTTTTCTAGCATTGATAAGTTGGAATCAGTATTATACTATTTAGATGTGTTTCAGTTTAGTTTTAGGGACGACCCCACAAACGGGGGTCCTTACATTATGTTTCTTCATCTTTGAATTGTTTTTGAAAAGTTGTGATTTTTAAAGAGCAAGGGTATAAAAAGAACTTGGAAAGTTTTCATTTTAGAAACTCATTAATATACTAAGTTCTAGGGCCTTGGTGCTAGGATTAGAGATTTAAATTATCCAAGGCCACATAAAGTGAGACTAGGAACAATCGAAGAGTGAAAAATCCATTAGTAACGAAAAATACTTGTTGGGAAAGCACCTCTAACATATGTGTTAAACGATATGTAAACTAGTTCCAGTGGTTATATTTTCCCCTTCCATTTGAGTTATTGGGGTTATGCGAGTCTAGGATTTGTGCAGGTGTGGAAAATCCTTGGGGTGACACCACTACTTACTAACAACATCACGTCAAGGAATTAATCCTGTGTTTCCTACCCATTCAAAGAAGGCCTCTTCGATGATTGTTCCTCTTGGATACTTGGCATGAAGTGGTATCCATTGTTTCCTTTCCTAGGTTCCACACTGGTGATTACAAGGGGAATATCTAGTGGTACCTAATACAAACATAAAATATCCATCTTATCACTTTGGGAGGGTATTCTCCAAAGGAGAGTGCTTTCACCCTTGGTGATTGTTGCATGAAGGATAGCATAATTGTCCCATTCGAACCTTCGTTGGTTGGAATTGGAACCTAATCATCCCAGGATGACATCCAGAAGGCCCTTATTGCAGCTCTTCACTGATTGGAATTTGGTCCCAAACAACCGGTGCTTATCTTTGGAAGGGTTAGACTTCTTTATTTGAATCTTTTAGGTAATTTTCTAGTGAGTGTAGATTGTTTTTCTTTCAAATTCTAAAATTTGTTCCTTTGTGTCTTATTTAAGGAATAATGGTTGATCAAGCTTTGCATAGGTCTAGAAGGATTCAAAACCTTTCTTTAGAAAGGGGAGAATTACCTACCCAAGGGCGAAGACTGGATCACATTGATCCACCCCATAGGGGGCAGAAGAAGAAAACCAAGAACTTGAATTTAATCTTGTTGACGAGGAAACACATTCAAGATCAAGTGGCCGAGATATTACCATAGAGGGGGTATCTTAGTGATTTGGAAGGACATTTTCAGAAACTTGACCCCTCCCATAGAAGAAGACTTAGGTCCTGTTGAAACAGAAGATCTCTTAGAACCAGTAGGGGAGTTAAATCTACCCCAAATTCCTGGTTTTATACACAACCATGAGTCAGATACACAAATCCCTATAATTAACAATCCATTGTCTGAGTGGACTAATATGGAAAACATGGGAGAAGTTCCTATTACTAGGGAAATCACAGCCCAAGTCAGTGCTAATCCTTTGGAAAGATTGAATCCAAATATGTCCTCTACAATGGCATCGGGATGATTTCCACCATCCTCTGTGTCCACTAGAGGATCAATTGCATTGAATGTTCCTCTATTTATTGGGTCCAGGAACTCAACATCTTTTCCACAAGGAACCAGTCCCTTTTCTTTTGGGATTTAATTTTCGGGTTTTCATCCTATTTCTACTAGCATCCCTCCTGTAATGGAAAAAATCACTGCTCCTGGAAATGGTCCCTCCATTCCATCCCATTCCTTTCCATTCAGTGGAAGACATTAGTCCATGTCTACTTCTTCCACATTGTTGGAGATGTTCTTGGATTTAGCATTCCTCAAGGGAACATGCCTCTCCAAGGATTGGGAGGTATGAACATTGGTTTTTCCTTTGTATTCAATGCACCACAAGGTAGTATTCCTTTCTCTCGAATGGGGGGAAATAATGCCAGATTTCCCTTAGGGTACAATATAAACTAGGGAAGTTTTCCTTCATTTGGAATAGGAGGGATGAGCATGGGAAATGTTTCAACTATTAGTACCCCTCAACAAATCCAACCTTTCATTGGAATGGGGGGCATACCTAGGGGAACTGCCACACTTTTGTTTCAAATGCGGTATGGTTTCAATCATAAAATCGGACAACACAATCAACCTTCCATGATACTTAATATTACTTACATACTAGGTCAATCATTCGTAAGCACAAATCAATGGGTAGAAACTACTCATGGGAGTTGGAATCCCATGGATCATACCAATTTTCCATTCTTGTCTACCTTGAATCTTCTGTATTTGACTAAACTAACCAAGAATCCAATGCTACATGACCCTAGTTGGCCCCTAGTACCTACAAAATGCCCTTTGACATACCTATGTTCAAAGGAAAACCTAAGGAAGATTCAACCACATATGTAATGACTTTCCATCTTTGGTGTTCCTCAAAATCATTGATGGATGAAAGTATCAGGTTTCATCTCTTCCAAAGGACATTGATAGGGGTAGTTGCAAAGTGGTATATTGAATTACCACGAGCTTCCTTCCAAAATTTAAGTGTGATTTCTATGATTTTTCTTAACCATTTCCAACTACCATTTCGATATGAGACTGGCACTAAATTCCTAATATCATTTATATAAGACAAGTCTACTCATATCTCTGACCACATCTATGAGTGGATGAGGATACGTCGCTTGATAAAATCTCAAATTCCTAATGAATTCTTGACATATTGTGTTATTAATTCACTACAACCATTTATAGTGAAGGATGTAGCTCTTTCTAGGGTAACCACATAGGAACATGCCATCATCAAGACCCAAAGAATATAATTGGTTTATTCATGGTCTAGAATGTTGTACGAAATGCTACCCACTAATCCTAGATAATATGTTGATTCAACCAAGCCTACATTTGGGCCACATGTTGATGGTGTGATCGGCTTAATAGAAAATATCGCAGCTAGTCAGGGTGTTTACCAAATTGGAAAATTGTCTTTAATAATGCACCTAGAGTCACTCAAAACAAAGCTAACAACCTGAATCCAAACCCACCCTTTGATATTCTATCAGTACATACGACCAATTCTGATGGTAACTAATAGCCATGAGGGAAGAAAAATAAGAATAAAAAGAATGTGAACAAAGGGAACAATAATGCAGGAAACAATAATAACAATAACAATGTTGGTGGGGGTTAAAAATGAGAAAACAAAGGTGAAGTTCACATGCAATATATGCACCGACGATCACCTAACTTATCTATGACCCAAATTTGAGGCTTCTCAATGAATCTTGGAACAACAGGAAGTTTCCAAGCAACCTGCAATACTAACCAATCCATTCCCCCACAACAACAACAAATGGTTGTTACCGCTAATATGAATCCTATACCTTTGCAAGGGGGTGATCTAGGTGCCTTCTCACAAGGGGGAAATAAAAGAAAATTTGTTGCTTTTATGTGTGAGTGAGAGATCAATATCCAGACTAGATATCACAATTATGACACAACTATGTCTAGGTCCAAAGGAAAAGAACTTCCTGAACCAAAAACAACTAATCCTTTGCACATAGAGAAGCCAACAATTATTGGAAAATACTACAATTATTGTTGATACGAGTAGAAAAATGATGTCAAATGAAGAAATTCAAATCAAAACAAACAAAAATGAACTTCAAACAACAACTAATGAAAAATATCTTCAAACCACAACAATAAGCCATGAAGAACAAGTTTTTGTTGCATAAAAAATTTCATGCAAGGATTGATCGATTGGATTATATTCAAATATGTCATGTGTTTGAAGAGTCTTATGTTGAAATTCTTGTGGTCATTGTTGATTTTTTTTCCAATGTGTATGAGATCTAAAAATAAGGGTCTCATAACAAATTTCCGGCACATAATCATGTGGACCTAAGAGTGCAATTTTGAGTCCTTGTAAATCTAGCACAAGTTGAAGAAATGTTGATATAACATGTTCGTCCAATTTTGTAGGTTATGAATTCAATAGGTGACCAATTTAAATATAGAGGACAAACCATCGGTTTTCCTTAAGAAATGATAAAAAATGTTGTCAATAAATTGGCATAACATATTGAAGACCTGAATGTAATGATGTGTAAGTAAAAAAAGATGGTAGGGAGAAAGTTATGATTTAATTATTAAGAGAATGTATATAATGCATTATTGTATAAGATCCAACATGATCTATTTCATCATGATGTTCACAATAGTTATAGTACCCCTTCTGAGTTACCAATAATTTCAATTAATGATTGACAAATGATTAACACTATTACATTACTAGATTTGGACAAAGATACATAATTGGAAATGTTGGAATGGAATTTTGGGGTTGTTGAGATGTTATATGGTTCCAAACAAATTCAACATTGGTTCATCTTTGATAAATCGGTATACTAGTGAGGATTTTTTGATATGCTATTTCTAACATTGTTCCCTAAAGGTTAAGTAGATTGGTTACATCCTAGGATGTGAACTATGCATCTTCATGGGTACGCAAAACGTATTCTTAGATATATTGACAACATGTTTGGAATACGCCTTCACTTTAGATATTTCTTATTTAAAATAATAATGAAACATCATTATCAAGGTTTCTTTTGTATATTTTGTTAAAAAAACTATGACATAACCACCTACAATTGCTGATAAGTTATGAGAACATTTCCAAACTCAGT
Organism: Larix kaempferi; assembly: GCA_027924585.1. Classification (NCBI taxonomy): domain Eukaryota; kingdom Viridiplantae; phylum Streptophyta; class Pinopsida; order Pinales; family Pinaceae; genus Larix; species Larix kaempferi. Next base: position 2,689,406 of record BSBM01000622.1, read on the forward strand.
CGGATTCATGGAATGCTAATAAAATAATGATATTTGGTATTTTACTAAGAGGCACACATGCATATTGGAGCAAGTGTCATGGATATTTATGTGACTTGATTTAGTATATTGTGTGTACCACAATATTCTTCACACTAAGTGTAGCATATATTCAAAGGATGGATTTACATAAATTAATGTTAGGTACATATCATACATATCCAAGGGAAAACAAGAAAATGGATATCACATTGAATTGTAACTGGCAATCCTTGTATTGCAGAATATGTATATACATTTGAGATACACAATGCTTTGACATGAGAATTTCTTTCATTTCCATCATGCTACAGGTTGTTGGTGTTGTTTTGAATTGTAGCATTGTGGATCTCCACATGTGCATGTACTTTTGTGATTAAAAATATATATAGATATAGAAACTTTGAATTGGAAAGATTTTGTTCAATTTAGTTTTGCAAAATAATACTTTGATAATATTGTACATGTGTTGAATCCACACAATGAACATCACAAAAATATCAAATTTAGGGAAGACAATGATGACCATTATTGCTTAAAGGATACAAACACATATTTCAAATTGATCCAATTATGGACTATGGAGAACTTTTGAATTGTGTTGAGTATCACATAACATGCAATGATTAATATTTCCTCTAAATAAGGGTAGGAAATTGGCATGTCAATATAAGGCACCATGAAAATTATGTTGCGCATCAAAACTATATGTTGATGAAAATGGATCAAGCAAATATAAACCTAAACAAAATGATGGTAACTTGAATACACATAATCATGAAACATTGATGATGTGGTATGCTAATATGGACGAAATTGATTTTCTTTCCAAGCTTGTTCTCATTAATTACATAGAAAAATAAGCATCCAAAAGTGAAAATGGATCAAAGACATTCCATCATATGTTGATGCATGTCTTTACTATTTAGAGTCCACATGAGATAACAACACATGCATATATGCATTTATTGTGTGAGACCATTGTTCAACATAGAGGCATGCAAGACATGCCATATTATTTTGGAGCTTCTACTTTTTGAATGTCGTCACCAATCTATGGTTCTAAATGTTGGCATGGAATTTTTCAAACAAGTACAGACCAACACATATAATGTTGAAAATGCTACTTTTATTATTAATTCATATACTAAGATACTTGTGGATATTTAGCACCTTTTTTAATGCATATACTACAAGTTTGAGGATGGTAGACAACTGATACTAGTACTATATGTTGATGATTTGTTTCTCACAGGAGATGAGAAACTTAACAAGTGGTGCAAGAAGATGCTAGCCTCTGAGTTCGAGATGAAGGACCTTGGTCTAATGCATTACTTCTTGGTTTTAGAGGTGTGGCAGAGATAGGATGGTATTTTCTTGAGCCAAGGAAAGTATACCATTGGTATCTTGAGGAGATTTGGTATGTTGGAGTGCAAGTCCATGAATACACCCATGGAGACAAACCTGAAGAATTTGAGTGACTCAGCTTCCGAGTCAGACTTGACAGATCCCACCATGTACAGGCAGTTGACTAGTTCATTGATGTATCTAGTTAACGCTAGACTAGATGTCGGTTTTGCTATGAGTGCTCTCAGTCAGTTTATGTGTGAACCGAGACAGGTACATTGGGTTGTCACAAAGCATGTGCTGAGATACTTACGTGGCACTGTGGGATATGGACTGAGATATGCTTCTAGGAGTGATATGAGATTGCATGGATACTCATATTTCGATTGGGTAGGAAGTGATGTGGAAATGAAGAGCACCTCTGGCTATTGCTTCAGTTTGGGATCTGCAGTGATTTCCTGGTGTAGCAGGAAGTAGCCCTCGGTATCATTGAGCACTACAGAGGCAGAGTATATTATAGAAAGTGTTGCAACATGAGAATTAGTATGGCTTCAAAATCTCTTAGCAGGATTGTCTGGACAGATACTTGAGCCTACCATGATTCACTATGATAATCAAATTTGTGTGAAGCTTTCAGTGAATCATGTATCTAATTATAGATCAAAGCATGTGGAGATAAAGTACCACTATATCAGAGACATGGTACAGAGAGGAGCGGTTCAGATCTAGTTTTTTCTGACTAATGATCAGATTGCCGACATTCTCACCAAGCCTCTTTCCAAAGTGAAGTTTTCATACTTCCATGAAAGAATTGGAGTATTGGAGAATGCTTCTCTTAGTGAGAGGGAATTCTCTTAGTCCAGGTAGGACAAGCGGTTCATGTAGACTAAGAAGAGATCCTTCCAGGTAGGACAGGCGGTCCATGTAGACCAAGAAGAGCTTAGTCCAGGTAGGACAGGCGGTCCATGTAGATCGAGAAGAGCTTAGTACAGGTAGGACATGTGGTCCATGTAGACTGAGAAGATCTCAATCTAGGTAGGACATGCGGACCATGTAGACTAAGAAGAGCTTAGTCCAATTAGGACAAGTGGTCCTGTGTAGACTGAGATGAGCTCAGTCCAGTTAGGACATGCAGTCCTATGTAGACTGAGATGAGCTTAGTCCAGTTGGGACAGGCGGTCCTGTGTGGACCGAGATGAGTTCAGTCCAGTTAGGATAGGTGGTCCTGTGTAGACCGAGATGAGCTTAGTCCAGTGAGGACAGGCGGTCCTGTGTAGACCGAGATGAGTTTTGTGTGAACTATTCTTCCTATGTGGAGAGGAATCTTGTGTAGAGTATACTTGGATCCCTGTGTGGGATGTTGTCCTGTATGGACAGTGTTGACCTTTTCTTATGATGACGAGATGTAGAGTCCATCTCTGATGATTAGATCATGCCCAGATGTACAAGTCCAGTTGTGACGATTAGATGATTCCCATATGTACGAGTCCAGTTGTGACGACCAGATGATGCTTGATGTGTTCCAGCATGATGATACCTCTCTAGGTAAGAGGGAGTGTTGTTGATGTAGCTACGTGAGGCATCCTCACCAGCCCAACCGACATACAAAATAAAATAAATAATAAATGTATTTTTTATATTTCAAAATGACAAGTCGAACCAGTAAAGTAGTTAAGTCGGCCCATTTAGGAAATTACCCAAAAGTAACATATAAATAGGAGAGTTGCTCTGCTCATTTGACACACATCTCAATCAAGTTTTCTCAAGCAAGGAAGTTCGACTTTTTAGGTAGCACAAGGCATTTGTAGTTGTTTTCTTTGGGCATCTATTATTATTGTAATTTTATCTTTATTTTACTAAACCTGAGTAAGAAATGGTTACTGGGTTTTTCCTGAGTTTGGGTTTTCCTAGGATAAACTATTGTGTCTATTGTTTTGTGCATAGTTGTTCTTTCAGTGATCCTGTATTTTTTATAAGTTGAAAGAGATGAAAATTATGTTGCTATAATTAAAATTCTAACACTATGCAATAGACAAAATTAAATTCCATTTAAAATAGAAGATGGACATCAATTGGAGGCCTATCTCACCTAAGATGAAAAATTATACTCCCTATGGTGCAGATGCATATCGACCCTTTCCTTGCAAAAAACTATAATTAATACCTACATAACAACCACTTATGTTTGTTGGGATCTCGTAAAATGCCCTTGTGGATGGAGTTTCAATGAGAGTTGTCTTTTAACACTAGGCCAAACTATGAAGAAGTGGGGAATATACAAGTTAACAAAATCATTTATGATTAAGATGGTGGAGCATAGAAGGATGGAATTGATGGGAATAGTTATAGTGTACCAAAATCTAAGAGATGATTTACTTTGTGAATTGCATAATACTTAATGTTCCACATGAAACCATAGATTAAATTTCTATTGGGGAGGCCATGGTAAGGCCTTAAGAAAAGACATTAATGTGCATAATATGGGATCTCGAAAGAGGTCGGTCAAAAAATTAAAAACTATAAATTTCAATGTGTATGGGGCCTTTAAACAATAGGTATAAGTGGGGAATTATAGGTACTAATTGATTTGCATATCAGTATATTGGTTCACATTGAACTAACACACAAGGAGCCTTTAGGATATCCTTGGTATCTCAAGGAACAAGGAACTATTAGGACCTAAATCCTTGTCTCTTACTCTTAAACAAAGCACCCAAGATATACCAACAATCAAAGTTATTCCCATATACCACTCATAGGTAAACATTTCCCTTTATATGACATTTTTTTTTTTTTGTGGGTTAGGACATTGTGCAAGTCCCATGAGATATAAAACAAATTGTTGGGGCCTAAGTCCTTAGTTTTTGACATTGAAAAAATACTCATCATTATCCATAATAGCCACATCATACTCAAACAAATATTCCATATTGAATATTGGGAATATATCTAAGGATTTTGACAACTTCAACACATGCACTATCTAAATTTTCTTCAGGATCATATAAAGTGAACCGATCTTCTTTATCTTCGTCTTGTTATGCATTCCTCTCAGGAACCTCTCTCTTCTTAGATGTAGTAATACAACGTCTCCTTTATTGAACATATTATTGTATTTTTTAATTGTGTTTCTCCCCTTAAATGCTCTAGTGTAGTAGCTACTTTACTTTCTCATGCAATTACCTCATGTGCACTATACGTGACTTCACACATGCACTTCTCTTGCTTGATTTAGGTAGGCTTGTTAAATATTCCACTCCCCTTAGTGACCTCCCATTATCAATTTGAAAAGTTGTTCTTCTAGTTGACTTATTCATTGAATTGCAGTACATCTTGACATGTTTCCGAGGCTCATGTTGAATACCTTGATTTTCCCACCAATGTGAATATAACATGCATAATTGGATTGCAATCTTGTTTCCATCTTCTTACAAAAGGGTGTACACAAAAGGCCAATGATTTTTTTTTTACTTATTTGAAGTCACTTTTCATGAAAAACCATGCACACAAATTATTTCTTTAAAAATATTGTGGCACTAATTTCCTAGTATATAACGAAATGTTCCATTTTTAGAATCTTTACACCACCACAAAGATAGACTCATTACCTCTGGTTTATTCACAATTCCAACATGAAATCCATGATGATTTATTCTTATGGAACTAATAATACTTTATATGTCTTGCACATTAATCTAGTGTTTGCATTTTTCCCTTTGCATGCTAACAAATTTGGCAACTTTCAACCCACTTTCTCACAACTTTGGATATTTTTAGAAAATATTATTGCTCTTCAATCAAATTTTAGGTATTCTCCATGGAAAAATGTCAACTTAGGGCATCATTGTGCAACTCTCTTATGAGGTTCTCCTTTATCTTGAAAAGCACATTTGTTAATTTCTAGGAATAAATCCAATTTGGATGCAGAAATCTAAAAATTTAATTTAATCTACTCTACACACCTATTTAGTGGTTGTCTACGTTTGACTAAAATATGAATCTATCACATACATAATATTCATTACTTCCAATCTTACCATCTCCATAGTGATGGTATTCAACAATATTCTTCTTCTTCTCAAGGCATCATCAACTCCATTCAATCTTTCTAGAATCAATCCTTTAACATCAATGAATAAATTTGGAAGAGATCAACCCATTCTTTTGTGCCTTTGGTTTAACTTTTTTGTTGTTGTTTATGCATTACAATGCTTGAATCAGTAAAAAAGAAAATTCCTTGAGCAACAAATAAAGCCTCCATTTCTTTAATCCTTTAATAATTGCATTAAAACTCAAGATCATAAACTATGTTCTTTTGCATTGCATCGTTCAACTTCGAATGAAATTGGCTTAACGTCTTTACATTATTGTTTTGTTTGCATTATAATCCACTTGGAACACTTTGAAAAAATAAGGAAAATTGAACCTTGGCTTTTGGGTTACCTTCTTCTTTAACAACTCAAAGTGTCATTGTTTTGTTGTGTTCCATTGGAATTTTCATTATCTTATTCCAATAGTTAATGGTGCACAAATACCACTAAAATTCCAAATAAAATTCTCATAAAAACTTGCCAATTAACAAAAGTGTATTACCTTAATGAATGTGCTTCTCAATGTAGGTTAGTCAACAATGGCTCTCACCTTTTCAAAATCCATCTTCAGTACACAGAGAGATATCAATAATCCCAAGTACACAAGTCCTCCTTCATGAAGGAACACTGTTCCAAGTTTATCAACAATCTTCATGCTTCAACTTCTCCTGAGATAGCTTAAAGTGCATCATGCTATCCTCTTTTTTTCTATTGAACATTAGTATATCATCCAATTATACAACCACAATATTTTCATAATGAGGTTTCAACACTTTCTTTATCAACTTAATGAAAGTGTTGGGTATATTTGTGAACCCAAATGGCATGACTACTTATTCATACAATCATTCCTTCATCTTAAATATTATCGTCCACTCATCATCCTTTTGAATTATGATTTTTTGATAACCATCTTTAAATTGACCTCGGTGAAGTTTTTTCTCTAAGCTAAAATGGTTGATTAAGTCATCCATTCTCAAGAATGTAAATTAGTACTTAATGGTGATCTTGTACCTGGCCCTTGAAATGGTCCACATATTTCACTCTCCTCCTTTATTTGGTGTTAGTACAATATGTATTGTAGAAGGATTCAAAGATTCCCTAATTAGTCCTTAGTCAAATACCTCTTATATTTGAGAATTTAGATCCTCAATTCTATTAGGGGTAAATCTTTGTGATGCCTTCTCCATAAAATCAAACATAGGATCAAACATATTTGATGGGAAATGCTCCACACAAGTGGCAATCCCCTCAAAATATCAACCATTTTTACTCCCTCAAATTCTCTCAACCACTCTTCAACGATTGTTGGTATCTTAGTCTTCTTCAACTGATATTTAACATCTTTGGGCATGAGTACATAACAACACTTGGATTTCTTCTCCTCTGAAACATAACTTTTTGCGCATTTAACATTGATTTTCTAGTGTTGTTGTTATTGTTTTTGTCCCCACTTTCCTCTTTCAAGGATATCAACCGAAATCTCTTTCCACCCTTTTGCAACAAAAATGTGTCATCACCCCATCATGAAAAGCTTTCTATTGACTCAATTTGCAAGGCATTCACATCAGCAAGGAACAAGGATCCATTGGTGTGCAACATCATAGAAAAGTTCGTTATGGTATTTCTCGATGTGGACATGTACTAGGAACTATTCCAGCATATTGATTTGATGTCCCCTCTACATCCAAGTGATTCTATATGAATTCCAATGTAGGGTGCACTTAAAATTCAACTTATGAATAAGCTTGTTAGACTCAAGGTTTTTGTACTACCCTGATTAACAATAATGAAACAATGTGATGAACCTGCAATAATTAATTAATGCAAATACACAAGATATCAGAAATAATAGAACTCGGAATCACTTTTATATTGATCATGGGCCACTTTGAGGGGGCAACCTCCTTTGAGCAAGCTCAATACAATTAACTTCACGGTGCCTTCATAGGCCTCAACAGACACTTATATACTAAGTCTAGGCGCCAATACCATGGGTCAATACTATGTGTCAATACAAACCATGGGCTAAGTCTAGGTGCCAATACTATGAGTCAAAACCATGCGACATATAATACTATGGGACGACTTACAAAGCATATGCATCCAATACTATGGGTCAATACTATGGGCTAATATAAACTATGGATCAACAAATACTACGGGACGACTTACAAAGCATATGCATCCAACAACAATATACTAACAAAGTAAAGACATGGGTTCCTAACATCCCCTCTCCCTTAGAAAAAGCTTTGTCCTCAAAGCTTTAGATGTGGAAATTGATGCAGAATCTGAAGGAGTAGGTCCCCTGTAGCATCCTCGGGTTGCATTCCGAGCCACTGGCGCCTTTGGAGTTTCAGGGAGGATTGCATGGAAGGCTGTAGACGAAGAAGAACCATATCAGCGATGTGAAAAGTGCTCTCAGAATGGTGCTGATCGGCTTGTTGTTTCAGTCGAATTCTTGCCATGTGAAAATTGTCCTGTAGAATGAGAAGAAGTTGATCATGGTTTCAAAGAATTGAGTCAATTGCCTGAACTGGGGAGCTGTTGAAGGTGTATGGAAGAAGAACTGGTGGTGCCTGTCCAGAGACTGCTTCATACGGTGTCCTTTGAGATGTGGTACTATACCACTGGAGCGCTTCTAGGAAATCCATATAAATAGTTGTCCAAATCTATGGAGGGACGGGTAAGGGTTCGAGCAATCCCGAAGGAGGGTCGTTTCATCCTTGTTGACTTGGAAAGTATCATAGTCAACCACCATCCGTTGAATTGTCCTTTTGAGTCCCTGCCAAAAGAAGTTACATTGTTCCTGGTCATACGTTTTGAGGAACCCAAAGTGCCTTACTGATGAAGAAGCATGGAGTTCATAGAAGAGATAGCCCCGTTGAACAGATTGCAACCAATTTGGAACAAGTAGAGAAATATCTGTAAGAGAGACTGGGTCATAAAATGTGCGAGGAGGAGCATCTTCCACCATATTGTCCTTACCCTTATGGTAAGTGGTCGCATAGTCATAACCCATGAGTTGGATAACCCATTTCAGGTGTGTTGGGGAGGAGACCCGTTGTTCCAGGAAAGTTTCCAGACTCTGGAGATCAGTCTTGATGCAGAAATAATTCCCCAATAGGAATGGTTGCCACTTCTGTACTGTATGCAAAATAGTCATCATTTCCTGCTGAGAGGTAGATGCAGCTAAATTCTTACCGGAAAGGTGTCTTGAAGGAAACAAGCTCATTGGTTCAGCAAAAACACCTGCATATCTATCCAAGGAAGTAGTGGAGACTGTTGGTGGGTGCATCTGAATGGAATGGAGCTGAGCGATGACACCATGTGAATTCTTCTTAAGTATTTTTTTCAGGCGATGTGAACTGATGATGCAGAGAGACCCTGGTTGTAAGACCATAAATTTGTGTTGTGCCCCATTGACTGAAAACTGCATCCAAAGTTCAGCAAAATCCCATAAGATGGGGCCAAGTGTGCGTAACCATTGAACGCCCAAAACCACATCACATCCGCCTAAGGAAAAGGAAAACATGTGAGAGCGTAGGTTATAAACTTCCATAGAGATACGCACATTGTGACACTTCCCCTTGCAAGGTAAGGTGCCCCCATTGGCAACCATGACTTCAAAGTTGGAGCAAGGATGGACAAAACAATCATCCTGTTTAGCAATCCGAGGATCAATGAAGTTATGAGTGCTACCAGAATCAATGAGTATGGTAAGAGGGATCTTCTTGAAGTATTCCCTGACTTGCATTGTTTGTGGGGTCGTGACGCCGGTTACAGCATGGAGAGAGATCTCGGGTGGGTCGTCCTGAGATGGGGTGTCAACAGGCGGGTGTTGAATATCAACCTGATCATCTACTGTATCTGGAGCTTCTTCATCAAGTTCTGAGGTAGGCGGAGAATCCACATCCAAGAGATAGAGCTTTTGTTGAACACATCTATGTCCCCGAGTGAATTTCTCATCACCATTATAAGAAATCCCTTTTTCTCGGCGTGCCTGCATCTCTATTTCAGACAAATGCTTGATAGGAGTTGGTTGAGGAGCAAGCGTGATGGGAGGTCGTTGGGAACCCATATTTCTGAAGGGAACAAAGGTGGGTTTGGAGCGTTGTTGAGCTGCAATCTTGTCCTCTGCCAACTTAGCCAACCCTAGGATTTCCATCATTGTGTTGGGATAGAACATTTTGACCTCTGAGCGGATTTCATCCTTGAGACCACTGATAAAAAAACTCCTGTAGAATTCATCAGATAATCCTTCTGTGTGATTGGCCAGTTTCTCAAATTCTATCTGATACTCTCTCATTGTACCCATTTGGTGAAGTTTAGTGAGTGCTCCTGTGAAGTCATCAAAAGCACTAGGACCAAATCGTGACAAAAGGAGTTGGCAAAAATCTGTCCAGTTTGGCTTGGGATGAGCTTTGATGTACCAACGGTACCATTGAAGGGCTTCCTATTCCAAATGAAAGGATGCAAGTGGAACTTTCTGGACATCAAAAGTATTATGCAGACTGAAATATTGTTCTGCTCGATATATCCATCTAGTCGGATCAGTAACATTGAAACGAGGAAAATCAAGCTTCGACCCATGAAAATTGCTGGAAGAAGAGAACCCAGTGGCTGCAAAAGATTTTGGCTGTCGGTTATTGTTCATGGCTGAATGCTGAAGATGGAGGCTGAGAAATTTTTCGTCCAGATCTTGGAGTTTGGTTTGGATGGCTGCCAGTGCTTCCTCCATGGTGTTGGCTCCTGTGCGAGTGACAACCATAACCAGTAATTTTTTATTTTTTATTTTTTTTGGGGGGGGAATGGATAGAAAAACACAAACACAAGCTTATTTAGCAAGGGAAAATTTGGATTTGGGAAAAACTCGGAGGGGTAATTGGGGTTTGACTAGGTTTTCGACACTTTCTGAGGGTCAGGGAAGCAAAAAATGGGGATTTCAGAAGCAGGAACTCTATGGTAAAATTTGAAGGCAATCGGGTGAAAATTGAAGAAGTTATGGCAAACCCTAAAAATAGACAAATGTGGGATTTCTGGTCTTGGAAAGTGGAATTTGGGATAGGTTCTTCAGGAATGAAATATGAAGAATGGGATTGCAGGGATGTCAGTGAAGTTTTAGGGAAAACAGAGTTGAAACAAGGGAGATATGGCCAAAAAGCTTCTTTTTTTTTTCCAGAAATGGATCGGCAACAGCGGCGCGGAAGGGATCCGCAACAGATGGATCTGCAATGGCGCGGAAGGGATCGAAAACGGATGGATCTGAAACGATGACTGGATCTGGAACAACTTTCATAATAGATCTGAAATGAATGGATCTGGAGCGGAAGTGATTGGCAACAATTCAACTGAAAATAGATATGGACCCCAGGTATGTATGGCTTCCTAACAGTTCAGGTGTTTCCCTAGGCCACCAATGTTTTCTGACGGCTTGCATATTGGGGCAGTACCCCTCACTCCACGGCTCAGGTAAAATTGATAACTGCTTTGCCACAAACGACAGCTCTTGATTTACCTCACGGGTGGGAACTAGTCAATCAGGTAGGGGTCGTTTCCCTTTTCACTGGCAGGTCCTCTCAATGGGCCAGCTACTTTGGGGTTCCTGTGGTACTCCTCACAATGAGTTTTAGGGCTTATGCCCAAGTACTTCCCACAGTTAAGCGGATATGGATTATTCCCAAATTCGAAGCTGCAACAGATGTGAAAAAAATTTGGCAGAAATTCCACCCAATTAGCCCAAGAAAGTGCTATGATACCAGATGTGATGAACCTGCAATAATTAATTAATGCAAATACACAAGATATTAGAAATAATAGAACTCAGAATCACTTTTATATTGATCACGAGCCACTTCGAGGGGACAACCTCCTTTGAGCAAGTTCAATACAATTAACTTCACGGTGCCTTCATAGGCCTCAACACACACTTATATACTAAGTCTAGGCGCCAATACCATGGGTCAATACTATGTGTCAATACAAACCATGGGCTAAGTCTAGGTGCCAATACTATGAGTCAAAACCATGCGACATATAATACTATAGGATGACTTACAAAGCATATGCGTCCAATACTATGGGTCAATACTATGGGCTAATATAAACTATGGATCAACAAATACTACGAGACGACTTACAAAGCATATGCGTCCAACAACAATATACTAACAAAGTAAAGACATGGGTTCCTAACAAACAACACTTGACTTCAATTTTTCATTTGGTTGTGAAGATAAAATTTTGTTTCTATAACACCTTCTCTTTCTGTTGTCTCTCCAACTTCAACGACACTCTTTGTAACATGGCATTCTCTCTATGTTTTTGTTGGAATTATTGAATGTTATCTCCAAAATAGATGCTTTTATGTTCCCTTCTCTTTTAGAAATGTATTATATACCTTCTTATATTCCACTCACTTTTAGGTTCCCTAGACACTTATAGGCTTTGAGTCCTTGCATTCCACACTTGAAGAAATTTTAATTGAATGATATTCCTCTTCCACAATGAATTCCTTGTGCTCTAATGACTTCATCATTTACTTTTAAGCCTTGACTTGTAGCACTTGTGATGGTATCCTTTACCTTGCTTCACTTTCGTTGTATTATTTCAAGCACAATTCTACCTCTACCCTTCGTTCCTTTGCTAGGTTAACTTTGTTTATTTATTAACAACATCTCTTTGACCTTCAAGGAAAGCTAATATGCCTCTAAATTCTTGAATTCTCAACATGATAAACTCATATTTGATAGCATATATGAGCCCATTTATGTATACGTATAACCCTGTTTATCCTCATCACTATGTCCTAATGTGATGGACAAGTGATAAAACCATAAGTGTATTTTTTCAACATTGTCTTCTTCTATGTTAGGTTTTGGAATTTTATGAAGATGCAGGGATTTCTTCTTCAACTTAGAAACCATCCTACCCCAATACTTAATCTTCTATTTTCCCTTTGTTTTCCTTTCTAATTACAAAATGTCCCACCATATGAATGTATGACCTTTTAGTAGTGCATGGAAACTTTACTCTCTTAGGGCATTTGATTTGCTTTGCTAGAGTTTGAAGAATTTCTCCATTTACCTAATCCAACATGCAAGTTATTTTGGTTCAAGCTTCTTGAATAGGTTGTATTTCCAATTTGGGTCAATGAAGGCCTTTATCATTATTTCTATTTGAACTTGTACTTCTTCAACTTCTTCTCATGGGACTTCTTGTTGATGTTTATCATTACTCACATAAATAAGAATGTTGTAGCTCCTCTTATGTTCATCCTAGAAGACATGACCCTTAACAACTCATCAATTTCATTAGTAGTGTTAAATTATGGTGGGGTGGTGTGTATGCCGTTGAATCTAAAGAAACTTAGATCTAATGAAACACACCATCCCACACAACATTTAACACTATGCAATAGGATGGATAATGCTCTCTCTACAATATGGTATTAAACTACTTTTCATGAAAATGGTACAACTCTACCGGGTTGCAAATTTAACTAATTTGTACAAGTATACAAGGATACAAATTCAACTAATTAGTAGAGTCTACAAAGCTACGAATTTATCAACGGAGAGTGCACATCATATATAATTGAAAACGAACACTAAAGACAATTAAATAAGTTTAACCAATGTATTAAATTTGGTCAGAGATATTACAAACAAGCCACAATAGTCTATGCCCTTCTCAAAAAATTAAAATTATATGCAAGCCTAAGTGCCCATTGGGTTTTAAAAAACATTCCCAAAATCCTCTTCACAAGCTTCACCCTTCGGTGCATGAGGGTTTGGGTCTAGGGATCAAATTTAAAGGCAAGGTCCTATTTCGCTTTGAAGGGCTATGATATATTGAACCCTTCAATGTTGATAGGTTTAAATAAACCATTTTTTTCATTTGAAAATGTAATCATACATCAAAATTTATCTGTATATTAAAAGTAATATAATCAAATTCTTCGATGTAGTGACAAAATTTGCATCATTCCACTCTATAGTTTTTAATAACCAATACCTATTTTAATTGAGCTAGTTAAATAACCCAATAAAGCATTGTTAAATTACTATATGTATTAGGTAGGTTGTTTTTGGAATTGAATGTCTTGGATCCTTTTTTTTGTATGTGAATGTACATAATAAAAGGTGGGTATTGATAGTCACAAGGTTATGCAAAATTCTCTAGGTGAGGTGGTGATGGTTTGTGTCATGTTATATATTTCATTCCTAGATAAAATTTTGACAAGTGGACTGAGTAGTAGGCCAAGGAAAAATCACTAGTTATCTATATACTATAGTGGGTATGTAGGTAAGGTCCTTATTTAGGAAGGGTTTGAAGAAATCTCTCTCTTTCCCATATCTCTAGTTACTGAGGGAATAAGGGTATCTAAGTAACGTAAAATATTTAATTTAGAACCGAAGAAACAAATTCTCTTTCTCTCCAAGCATTGTATCCTAGTTATTGAATTTATACACGTTGTTTGAGTACCCTCTGAGAGTAGGCCACTTGAATTTACCTGACCCTAAAGATTGGGATAGCTATTGGGAAGAAGAGAGTAGTTGTATTTTAGATATGAGATAACTAGGAGAAGTAGAAACAAGTAGACCTAAGTAAGGTAATTATAACTATAACTATTGGGAATAAATATATATAGAGGGATGGGACAAGCTAAAGTTAAGTAAAGTAAAGTGCAATGACTTTCTAATTGGGTAACAAAGTAGTAGTTGTAGATGGTTTGGAGTTAGACATTTAACTCTCTACTTTGAATTACATGGAAAGGTGTCCATGCTCCACATGGAATCTGTTGCATTAGGAATAAGAGAAAATGAAATTAGTGCTCAAAATTATTTTTAAAACCCTATCAATAATATGTTATGGCTAGCTTTCTCAATACCATTCAAATTTCAATTTATAGAGTTCAATATTGTTCAACATTCAATTTATAGAGTTCAATATCATAACTTTTAGTGAACTATATAAAATAACACAATTTTTAAAAATTGTTATGCATAAACCTATGGAAATAGTAAAAAACATTTAAAATAACACAATGTTAAAACATTGTTGTTCTTATTATGTGAAAAATTAATAGTATTAAGTGAAAACCTATGAAATAGCACAACAAAAAAATATTCTAACGTTGCACATACATGAAAAAGAAAATAGTCGTTGAGCGAGATGGTTTGGCCAATGTTTATAATATGTTCCATAGTGCACACCACTAGCATCCATGTCAAGTTTAGGTCAGCCACGCAAACAAATAGATAAGAGGCTAAACACCAAACCAAATGTTCCAGTTTTCAGCCACAAGTACAACCCATCCAGTATTTAGCTCCAATAAGGGAAGGAACCCATTTATATATGTTTCTTGCATCTCAAATATGGGAACCAGAGGAGAGACACACTCTCTTGTAGGAAATAATTAATCAGAGAGGTGTTTTTTATGTCTCTAGTGGCAATGTGGACTTATGCAGGCGGGTGGTGGACCAATGATGTTCGGGTGGTTGTGTCCTTCGTTAGGTGGAGCCATGGAAGGTATAGTTTAATCTTGTTTTTACTTAAGAAGAGAAGGTTTGAAGTCTGAAGAGTGTATTATATACGCTATGAATGAAGATACCAAGAAAGGGTGGAAGTAGCCTAAGCAAGGGACGATGGTGATGGTGGAAACATCCTGAGCAAGGGAAGACAATGGAAGCATCCTAAGCAGGGGTTGTTACTCTGGTTTGAACTTGTGATTTCGATAGGAATGATCCCAAAAGCTCATATAAATAGAGGGTACTAAGCATATATATAACATAGATTCTTCTATTTCAGCTTATATCTATATCTTTTTCTCTTTCGAAAAGGAAACAAATAAATATAAGGAGAGAGTAGGATTCCCCCCCGTATTGATATTATTTCCCACCTTATCCCAATGCAGAAACCGAGGATAATTATAAGAGCTCAATAACAACAACTAAAGAACTCACGATTTCAGCCTTCAGGGCGAGTTCAGATTTCCAAGAGGCATCCTCTTTTCAACACAATGAATGGATATAGGAGGTATCTATGAAATCCAAAGATGGAAAGCGAATCGCACCAATTCTCATCCGTACTGAAGAATCAATAATTTAGGCCCCCTTTTTATCGAACTTGAGCAATCAATTCTATGATCAAATGATCCAATTACAGATGCAATCATAGTTCCCTATGTGAATGTCAACACAATAGGGTTCCCACTGCGTAGCGCTCTCTTTTGCTTCTTCAAATGGTTTATAGTACTTCTTCCCCTTGAGTGCCCATTGTCGAGTGATCCCTTTTGCTTCTAGTTCATGGGATGGTTTAAGGTACTTCTTCCCATCTATTGAAGCTTTGAGCTACCTAAACCCTGGCATGAGCTTCCACACCATATCCAACTACCATAACTATGGCATGTACTAAAACATGGAACAAGGTAGGAATATGAAATTCGAACAGGCTCGAGAGTTACAGTGGCTGTGGAAGTAGCCTAAGTATAATTGAGGAGTTTGGAATAAAGATAGACACAAGTTTCAACTTGCACATAATCACATTTCCAAATTCCAATAACCATATTAATCATAGTTTTGATTGCCAATTCTCGAATTCCAATCACTCATGTGCATTAATTATAAACCATTGCAAAAAATGGTGAATCGATTCTATTTTTTGATCATCTGTTGCATAGTTTAATTATGGATTGTGTGATTGCATTCACTATTAATACATTACCTAATCTACCTCACATATAGATTTGTTGGGATTTGAGAATGGATCGTTGTCAAGTTGGCGTCAAGTGTGTGAAGGCTGCTATTAGTTGATTTGAACTACGATAGCCTCCTAAATCACAACCATCATTAATGCGTCTATTTGCTACCAACTTACTATACGTGATTGTCAATTAATGCTTGGTTGCAGTGAGAGAGTGTGATTATTGGTTATAACTTTAATACCTTATAGGTTAATTTCCAAATGCTTTGCCGTATTCGAAGTCATTTCATATATGATTTAATTTGAAGTTATTAAATTTTGTCAATTTTGATATTTTTAAAGTTTCATATTATCTAATAATAATATGTAAAATTTTATATAAATTTTTATCAAAACAATTTTAAATAAATGGAGATAATTTTACATATTTAATTTTATAATTTGATAAATGTTAAATATTTATAAAAACCACTATGAAGACTAGTGAAGATTTTGTACATTTAATTTTATAATAAAAACATTTTTTACATTACAAATTTGACACCAAATCGAGTATAAATTTAAAACATATTAAAATTTGATTGTAAATTGGATCAATATGACAAACTTTTGAATCTAACCACTCTTAAATTTATGGAAGTTGGCATGAGGCATTCTCCACTGCATGTCATATGGATGGTTGTATTCTTATTCATGGCTCAGCGATCTAATGGGTTAGGTTATTGGCTTAAGTGAGTGGATCTTATTAGTCAAATTTTTAGTATCATGTGTTTGATATAAATGAATTTTAATAAAATAATGATAATATTAGTTTTTTAATTATAAAGTTAAATATTGTTATTTTTAATTATGAAGTAAGAAAAAAATTGTCAATTTCATTATGAATGAGCTTGATGCAAAATTAAAATTGGAACAATCCTTCAATTATAAAATAACTTCCATCTTTTTTCTTTTTTCGTCTTCAACATCGTACTTCCTGTCTTCATAAATAAATGAAAAACATGCCCAAAATAATCATCCTTATCTCGATTGCTAATTCCCTCCATCCAACGAACATAAAGCAAAGTAAAAAATTGACCTTGCTCCATGCCTGCCTGTTGGATGGAAGGAATCAGAATTACCTCTACCAACCCTGCAATCCAATTCTTTATGGCCGACACTCGTTACATCCATGTGGCTTGCTAATAATTAGGCCTTCCAATTTACCAACTACTTAATTGACTTCCATAAATCCCATGGGCCTACTTTTCTCGTACTACTTTTCAAAACCTACCACCTGGGAACTTTTAGACGGGCTTTTCTCGTACTAGTTACCAAAACCTACCACCTGGGAACTTTACGGGCTTTTCGAGTGCCCTTTCCACCACCCTCGGTTCGCTTAAACTTCCCGAGGGAGCGCCTCATTTCTCCCGGCTACACGGGGAATCTTATGCCGAGCTTTTTGGGTGGGCAAGCTTTAAGCAGTACTTGATATATTCAACTTTTACTTCAAACT
The DNA here is from genome assembly GCA_027924585.1 of Larix kaempferi. NCBI lineage: Eukaryota > Viridiplantae > Streptophyta > Pinopsida > Pinales > Pinaceae > Larix > Larix kaempferi. The sequence continues at coordinate 2,707,067 of BSBM01000622.1, forward strand.
TTACACATCAACATTTCAATTTCAGGCAACTACTCTTCTATATACTTCAAACCCTCGTCCGACGTGGCACCTTCAATGCTGAGCAACACCAAGAGGATTAAAATAAACGATCTTCCATGGCTGGAAAATTCATAACGTGAAAACTAGTTGGAAAGATTCGATAGGCCTCCTCTGTATTCCTAAAGTCAAGGCATGTATTCTATACCTTTTCAAGCTTAATGGAAGTGACTGGAGGTCTTGTGTCGATTTTTTCATAGCTGGTAGGCGTTGGTGGGTGAAAAACGGTGTACAAACTGGACTTTCGATCGTTGAGCACAGACCGCACTTTCTTTCGTCTATGATTTCAAAGCGTGAAGGGAATAACATTGAAACCTACATATTCGGTGCTGGCCCACTTGAGTTGCTTTCCAGAGCATACCTTACTCATTGTATGTTGACTTTTCTAAACTCTGAACTCCAGATTGGGGAATTAGTATTATAGGGTATGTACACGAAACTCTAATTTTTAATTTGATAGAAATATAATGAATATTATTGTTGATATGAATCTATTACTTATTGAAAAAAGTATGTAAATATTTTTTTTATTATAAAATTAAGTCAACTATGTTGATATGGATCGAAGTCAATTATGGATTAAAGTAAACTTTATTTAAAAGTTTACTATGCATTTAAGTCAACTATGGATCGAAATAATCCATGAATTGAAGCCAACCTTGCATTGAAGTAAACCTTGCTTAAAAGTCATTTGTGGATTGAAGTCAACCTTGCTTAAAACTCAACTATGCATCAAAGTTAATTATCAATTGAAGTCAACCTTGGATTGAATTCAACTATGGATTGAAGCCAACCATAGATAAAAGTCAATCTTGGGTTGAAACCAACCATGTTTAAAAGTCAACCATGGATTGAAGTCAACCTTGGATTGAAGTCAAATATGGATAAAAGTCAACCTTGGATTGAAGTCAACCTTTCTTAAAACTCAACTATGGATTGAAGTTAACCATATATTGAAGTAAACCTTGCATTGGAGTGAACCTTACTTAAAAGTCGACTATGGATTCAAGTCAACCTTGCTTAAAACTCAACTATGGATTGAAGTCACCCTTAGATTGAAGTCATCCTTGGATGAAAGTTAAGCTTGGATTTTAATCATCCTTACTTAAAAGTCAACTATGGATTGAAGTCAATCTTGGATTGAAGTTAACCTTTCTTAACGACTAATTATGGATTGAATTCAAATATGGATTGAAGTCAACCTTGGATTGAAAGAAACTATGGATTGAGTCAAACTTGTGTAGAAGTCAACTATGGATTGAAGTCAATTATGGATTGAAGTCAACCATGGATTGAAATCAACCTTGGATTGAAGTCAACCTTTCTTAAAAGTTAACTACGGATTAAAGTCAACCATAGTTCAATGTCAACTACGGATTGAAGTCAACCATAGTTCAAAGTCAATTAACCACTTTTAAAAATGTGGTTCTTGATTGCAGTCAACCATTGTTTAAAGTCAACCTTGTTCTCAAGTCGACCTTGGATTGAGGTCGACCTTGGATTGAAGTTAACCTTGGATTGAATTCAACCTTGTATTGAAGTCAATTATGGATTGACGTTAACCTTGGATTGAAGTCAACCATGCATTAAAGCTGACCTTGGATTGAAGTTGACCTTGGATTGAATTCAACCTTACATTGAAGACAACCATGGATTAAAGTCAACCTTGGATTGAAGACAACCATGGATTAAAGTCAACCTTGAATTCAACCTTGGAATGAAGTCAACCATGAATTAAAGTCAACAATGAAATATTATCATTTATGGACTGAAGTCAACTTTTCTTAAAAGTCAACTATGGAGTGAAGTTAACCATAGTTCAAAGTCAACCTTACTTAAAAGTCAACTATGGATTGAAGTCAACCATGAATTATTATTATCTATGGATTGAAGTCCACCATGGCTCAAAGTCAACCTTTCTTAAAATTCAACTATGGTTTGAAGTTAACCATGGTTATAGTCAACCTTGATTGAAAGTAAACTATGATTTGAAGTCAACCATGGTTTAAAGTTAACCATGGTTCAAAGTCGACCTTGCTTAAAAGTCAATTATGGTTTGAAGTCTCCCATGACCTATTACTATCTATGGATTGAATTCAACCATAGTTCAAAGTCAAGCCTGCTTAAAATTCAATTATAGTTTGAAGTCAACCATGGATTGAAGTCAACTATGGTTCAAAGTCAACTATTGTTTGAAGACAACCAAGAACTATTATTATCTATGGATTGAAGCCAACCATGGTTCAAAGTTAGTCATGCTCAAAGTCAACTATGTTTTGAATTCAACAATGGTTCAAAGTCAACCTTGCTTAAAGTCAACCTTGTTTAAAAGTTAACTATGGATTAAATGCAACCATGGTTCAAACTCAATTAAACACTTTTAGATATGTTGTTGTGGTTTCTTAATATGGTCAAACAATGGTTGGCCATGTTCTCCTAGTAATGTCAACCATGGTCAACATTAGCCATGTTCTCCTAGTTATCTCAACCATGATTCACTAAAATCAACCATGCCTAAAAACTAGTCAACCATGGTTCAAAGTCTACATTGGTTTAATGTCAACCTTACTTAAAAGTCAACTATGGATTGAAGTCAACCATGATTCATAGTCAACCTTGCTTAAAAATCAACTATGGTTTGAAGTCAACCATGGACTATTATTATCTATGGATTGAAGTCAACCATCGTTCAAAGTCAACGTTGCTTAAAAGTCAACGATGGTTTAAAGTGAACTTTTATTAAAATTCAACTATGGATTGAATTCAACCATGGTTCAAAGTTGACCTTGCTTAAAAGTAAACTATAGATTGAAGTCAACCATGCACTATTATTATCTATGGATTGAATTCAACCATGGTTCGAATTTAACCTTGCTTAAAGTCAACCATGGATTGAATTCAACCATGGTTCAAAGTCAACCATGCTTAAAAATGAATTATGGCTTGAAGTCAACCATGTGCTATTAACCATCATTCAAAGTCAACATTGCTTAAAAGTGACGTATGTTTTGAAGTCAACAATGGTTCAAAGTCAGCGTTCCTTAGAAGTCAACTATGTCTTGAAGTAAACCTTTCTTAAAAGTCAACTCTAAATTGAATTCAACCATCATTAGTTCAAAGCCTATTAAGCACTTTTAAAAATGTGGTTGTGGTTTCTTAATATTGTTTCTTGAAATGGTCAAACAATGGTTGGCCATGTTCTCCTGGTTTTGTCAACAATGGTCAATGTCAACCATGTTCTCCTGGTTATATCAACCGTGATGCACTAAATTCAAACATGCATAAACAATGGTCAACGATGGTTCAACTTCTAACTTGGTTTAACGTCAATGTTGCTTAAAAGTAAATTATGGTTTGAAGTCAACCATGGTTAAAAGTCAACCATACTAAAAAATCAATTATGGATTGAAGCCAACCATTAATTATTATTATTTGTGGATTGAATTCAACCATTGTTCACATCCAACCTTGCTTTAAAGTCAATTATCGGTTAAGTCAACCATGGTTTAAATTCACCTTACTTAGAAGTCAACTATGGTTTGAAGTCAACCATGGTTCAAAGTCAACCTTGCTTAAAATTTGATTATGGATTGAATTCAACCATGGATTGAACTTAACTATAAACTATTATTATCTATGGATTGAAGTAACATGATGGTTCAAAGTAAACATTGCTTAAAAGTCAATTATGGTTTGAAGTCTACCATGGAATGAAGTCAGCCATGGTTCAAATTCAACCTTGCTTAAAAGTCAACTATGGCTTGAAGTCAACCATGGATTGAATTCAACCATGAATTATTATTATCTATGGATTGAAATCAACCATAGTTCAATCGCAATCTTGCTTAAAAGTCAACTTTAGTTTGGAGTTAACCATGGATTGAGGTCAACGATGGTTCAAAGTAAACCTTGCTTAAAACTCAACTATGACTTGAAGTCAACCTTGCTTAAAACTCAACTATGACTTGAAGTCAACCTTGCTTAAAAGTCAACTATGGATATAAGTCAGACATGGTCCAAAGTTAATAAACCACTTTTAAAAATGTGGTTGTATTTTTCTAATATGGTTTCTTGATATGGTCAAACAACGGTTGGCCATGCTCTCCTAGTTATGTCAACCATGTTCTCCTAGTTATGTCAACCATGATGCACTAAGTTCAACCATGCCTAAACAATGGTAAACCATGGTTCAATGTCTACGTTGGTTTAACGTTAACCTTGCTTAAAAGTCAACTATGGTTTGAAGTCAACCATGGTTCAAAGTCAACTTTACTTGAAATTTAACCATGGATTGAAGTCAACCATGAACTATTATTATCTATGGATTGAATTCAACCATTGTTCAAAGTCAACCTTGCTTAAAAGTATACTATGCTTTAGAAACAACCATGGTTTAAAGTCAACCTTGCTTAAAAGGCAACTATGGTTTGAACTCAACCATGGTTCATGTCAAGCAAAATATATCTACTTAATTGGACTACCTGAAACGTTAAATCATCTGACCAGGATTGGTAAACTTGTGAGCTATTAACATTGTATGTGCAGGTAAGAAGGATAATTGCATTACTGATACAAAAAAACCAAATTCATCCTATCTCTGATTGACAACTCTATTTTCACACGACAGGATGAAATCTCAATATGCAGGAAAAGAGAATTTGTTGGCCTAATCCTAACTTAGATAAATAAGTCCAAATGACTAGATGAGAGCTGAGTCTAATCCTTAATTACAAATGAGGTCTATTATCTACAAAGGTGAAATTCTTTTGGACAGAATCTCACAAAGCTAGCTAAGCTTAGTCCAAACAATCAAACCTATCTCATTAACTACTTGAATTTTGAGAAACACACATCTAATGAAATCGATTTTAATATCACAAATTCAAATAAGAAATTCTACTTATTCTGAGTATTCTAATCAATGTTTTAACATTCCAAAATCCATGTCTGTTATAGTGCAAACAATGATAAGATCAAAATTCTAGCAAGCTTATGCAAATCAAAAGAAGATTCAATCCTAAGAACTAGTTGCAGAATTGCAAACTATTCATATATATATATATATATATTTGTGAAAGGAAGCTTAATCCCACACATGTATAAAGGAAAACATATTCTGATAGTAGAATGGATACACTTATACAATAGGCACTCCTGTATAAATGTTAATGATACAGAGGTAAATTCTCAGGCAGATTGGGATATGAAAATGTAACTTTGAATGAATTAAAGAAAACAAAAATAATTACTTCACACCTACAATATTTAAATTTCCTTCCTAAGATAGACTTACCAAAAGCTAAGGAACTTCTATACTATCCAAATGAAAATAAAATCTTCTAGAAATATTTTCCCCACTATGATACTGATTCTATCAATACAAATTTCTATCTTAATACCAATCAAACCTTACCTGTTCACACAATGAGTGTAATAACAACCAAAATTGAAAATAAATTCTAGAAAACCTGAGTCTATCTATAAACACACAATGAATCTATTTATAACACCTATCATAATTCTTGCATATAAAATCTCTACAGGAAATCCACTCAAATTGGTGTGTGCACATTAGCTAAGATCATTCACGCACACTACATGCCCGAGTATTACCAATCCAAATGGCTCTACTTATAAAGAAATCTGCATCTACTACAAACCGTTTTCAAACTTCTCGCACACTGAATCAACAATATTTATAATGTCTTGATATTAAAATTTGATGATCTTATGCTTTCACACCTTCAAATCCATATGAGTAAGTCTATCGGACCATGAACTACTCAAATAAAAGCAAAGTGTTGGTTCAATCAAAATAAAAATCTTAATCTATGCTCATGCAGGCCTGCTATCATAAACCTATGACCCAAAACATCTTCTCAAGATCACTTGCAGATTTAAATAACATCTCATGTAAAGGCACACATTAGATTCCATAACCCAAGATATTTTTTCAAGATCACTTGCAGATTTAAATAAAATCTCATGTAAAAGCACAAGTTCGATTTCTCTAAGCTAATACAAACTCTATTCAACTTTGGAAAGGCTATGATCATATCTAGAAACTCATTCACACTTGCAATAATGAAAAATTCTATTGATCATTGAAACATAATAAAAGATAAATATCAACGCACACTTCAAGAGCTATTCAAAAGCAAATCTACACCAAGCATTCTAAGCAAAACCACACCATGTGCAGAAGATCTTCTTTAAGGCACACCAATATGTAACTACACACACACACACACAGATATATATATATATATATATATGCCAATGCTGAAATAGAGTATATGAACAATGAAGTTTTTACAATATCAACAAGAGCAAAACTTACTAATAGTAAATATGAACACACAGTCGTCGAAGGTGGGCCCCCTTGCAATGTTGCTAAGCAAAGAAATTACAAATACAAACTTAAACGCGGAACTAGTGCTATTATTTGGTGAATCAAATTTTTTATAGCATGTCTATGTCTCCCCCTAAGTTTCTTTAGTATACATATATATATATATATCAAAGGTTCCTATCATGGATCAACCACTGAAAAGGTCGATCTCCTAAAGATAGCGATCACCAACTAAAATCAACAAGTGTCATATTTACATTCTTCCAGGTTAAAGATCACATTAAATCATTGAAATATGTCCTTGATTTCAACCATCGAATCCCCACACTATTAATGCTCTTCAATTGATATTAGGGCCACGATTCTTACAGTGAACAAGGAGGTTGAACAAAAACTGATAGCTCATTAACCATGAGGAAACAAGGAGGCACAAAATCCATGTGTGTGATTTGATGAAGGAAGCCTCCAAATACTCGAACTATTGATTCTCTGCCCTGGTGGTGTCGGATCGAGCACTAGAGAAGTGGAGCCAAACTGCGTAAAAAACAAAGGTCTATGCCAAGTAGTTAAACCTAGGAATGATTTGAAATCCATTAAAAATGAATAAAATAACTAAAATAATAGAGGAATTACCTTGTTTAAGGCTTCATAATGTAATCTTCAAAAATATGTGAATGGATCCAAAAGAGATAGTTGATATAGACATGAATCTAGTGAAAATGCTTGGTTCCCATACATAATTGGACTTAAAATTCGATAAAAGATGGACAAAATTGGAGACCGTCATCTCCCCCATACCAAAGGTCTTGCATGTCCCAATGCAAGAGAGCAAAATTGATAGGCAAAATTGATGAGAGAATTTGATCATACCCCTGAGGTATTAACCAACACCGGCACTTGAGGAGGAGATGGAACTGGTTTGTGATGTGCTTTTATAAGTTCTCCAAGTTGCTTCTCTTTCTTTTTCAATTGCTTCCCCAGGATTCGATTAGAACCAGTCATGTCATCCACCAACGTTTTCAGAGATGCAACTTTGGATTTTAAAACATCATTCTCATGCTTAAGATGTAGATCCAGTCGAACATATTCTTGAAGCTGCTCAGTTAGCTTGACATTTCGATTCTGGAAGTATTCAATGGCTAGCAATTATGAAGAGGTATCCGATTCATTATGCATTGTAGACTTTTTAACATATTATTGCATTGGAATTGAGGTGGAATGCAATGGCAAAGAAGATTCTTTGTTAGGATCAAGCATAGATGTTGGAGGAACATATTGAGAATCAATTTATTGAGAACCTTCCTGTTTGGATGAGGAAGTAGATGAAGAGATTTGAACATGGACAAGATCAGTAGGAGTTTTAGCAACATGTTCTACTTTCTTTACTTGGTAGCCATACTACGAGTAAACCTTCGAGCACACTGAGTTGTATCCCTCTTGGAATACTTTAATTCTTATTGTTCCTGAGAACATGTGGAATGAGAATATTCTTTCTAACCATTTAAACCTCTGTGCTTCTTAACAT
>BSBM01000622.1:2720000-2722500 GCA_027924585.1 Larix kaempferi
TTTGCTTCCAACAGGCTTTCTTCCTTCTGGCAACTCAACCAAATCCCATGCCTCATTTTTTTCCAAGGCATCCATTTCTTCTATCATGGCCTTCTTCCATAGTTTACTAAGTTCTAGGATCACCATCAGTAATAGATAACACAAAATTAGAATGAAAATCAGGGGGACTGTACCTTTTAGATTGCCTTCTTACTCGGTCAGATCTCCTTAATATTGGAGTCTGTGGATCTGCCTCTTCATCTGATTCAGACGATTCTTCCTCCTCATCTGATTCAGACGAATCTGGTTCCTCAAAAGAATCACCTCTTTCATCCTTGATATCAAAGTGTAGCGTCTCTGAATCCTTTTCCTTTGGTACATCCTCAATCTTGGAAGTGATTTCAACTTCTCTGAAGATCACATCTCGATTGTAAACTATTTTCCTTTTTACTGGGTTCCACAGCTTGTAACCTTTCACTCCATCCTTGTAACCAATGAAGATACATTTTTCCGCTTTATTATCCAACTTGCTCCTTTTCTCCTTTGGAACATGTACAAAAGCATCACACCCAAACACTCTGAGATGAGAGAGAGAGGGTTTCTTACCAGTCCAAACCTCATGAGGTGTCTTGTCAACCAACACTGATGTGGGTGTCCTATTCACTAAGTAACACGTAGTGTCAACAGCTTCTGCCCAGAATTGTTGTGTTATCCCTGCACCACTGAGCATACTCCTTGCCTTTTCCATCAATGTCCTGTTCATCCTTTCTGCAACCCCATTCTGTTGAGGTGTGTATGGAGTAGTCTTTTGCCTTGCTATTCCACACGTTTTACAGAACTCCTCAAATTCACTTTCACAGAATTCTCCACCGTTATCTGTTCTGAGTACTTTTATTTTCTTCTCAGTTTGATTCTCTACAAGAGCCTTAAATTCTTTGAATCTTTTAAAAACCTCAGATTTCTTACGTAGGAAATAAATCCAAGTTTTTCTTGAGAAATCATCTATAAATGAAACATAATGCACAGAATTACCTAGTGATGGAATAGGCACAGGTCCAAAAACATCACTGTGTATTAACTCTAAGATTCCTTTATCTCTTACAACACCAGATGAGAATCTTACTCGATTCTGTTTACCATATAAGCAATGTTCACAAAAATCGAAATCTAGTGTGAAATCAGACATGCCTTCAGCCATACTTTTACCTTGTAATAGTCGAAGACCCTTCTCTCCAATATGTCCCAGCCTTCGATGCCATAGCGATGTCTTCTCACTAGAGACAGTAAGGACTCTGTCTCCTTCATTTTTACCCTCAGGAACAATAGTACTGTTACATCCATTTTTTAAGGTGCTTCCCAACAGCTTGTATAGAGTTCCAATCCGAACTCCCCTCATCAACACCAGTGATTCTCGAACCATCTTGCATGTGTTCTTTTCAAATAAAGTTTTCACACCTGCATCATCCATTTTACTTACAGATATAAGGTTTCTAGCCAGCTTTGGAATGTGCAGAACCCCGGGAAGAATTTTAACCCTTCCATCTTTGAGCAGTGGCTTGATCTTTCCTCGACCTATGATTTTCGCCACTGAGTTGTCTCCCAGAAATACATCTCCTCCATCATACTTTTCGTATTCAGAAAACCACTCCCTGTGAGGAGTCATATGATAAGACGCACCTGAGTCAATCAACCACGAATCATGCTCTGCATGTGTACTTGAAGATGCCAGATACACATCTCCTCCTTCCTCTGTAGATTCTTTGCCATCTACAGATGGAGCATCATTAGGTCCTCTGTTTTTATCAGTATTTTTGGATTTACAATCCTTCTTGTAATGCCCAGCTTTACCGCACTTCCAACATTTTCTTACAGAAGGTCCTGGAGATTTAGATTTCCCTCTAGATTTAGATCTACCACCTGAAGAATTTTTTTAGATCTGTCTCCAGGGCGACCTCTTACAAATAAGGCATCCTTGGTTGAACTATCCATGGATCTCCGCCTCATTTCCTCCGATAACAGGGATGCAACCACATCATCGAAGTTTAGCGTGGTTGCATTACTCCCAATAGCTATAACTAGATTATCCCATGAATCTGGCAAAGAGCACAACAGACTAATACATTTTTCATCATCAGTAATCGTAATACCAACAGATGTCAACTGACTTACCAAAGTATTGAAGGCGTTTAGATGCTCTGACATAGAGTCTCCATCAGTCATCCTCAGAAGGTACAATTTCTTTCGTAGAAATAACTTATTTACCAGGGACTTTGACTGATACAGATTTCCCAGTTTATCCCATAGCTTCTTTGCACTGTCTTCTCCAGATACGTTCACCAATACTGAATCTGCGAGGCAAAGACGAATGGTGCTCCTTGCTTTTCTTTCCAGCTTTTCCCATTCTTCTTTTACCGCACCAGTGGGCATGGTACCTGGATCTACTGCGATCCATTATTCTATATCTACCAGAAGATCTTCCATTTTGAGCTTCCATAGCTCAAAGCTCTGGCCATTAAATTTC